>CM064490.1:6425916-6528416 GCA_032716605.1 Paralithodes platypus | reverse complement strand
GTGGGTAGGTGTGTGGGTGTGTGTGTGTGCGGGTGGGGGGGGGGGGGGGGTGTGGATGTGTGTGTGTGTGTGTGTGTGTGTGTGTGTGTGTGTGTTAGGGGATGAGGAGGGTTTCTATGTGTGTCTGTATTTCTATGTGACTGTGTGTGTACTTGTATGTGTGTGTACGTTTGTTGTGTACCCTCATGTGTTAAGGGGAGGGGCTTTGTGTTTTTTTCTGGACCCCCTTCTCCCTCAAGTATAGCCCCATTAGTTTTGAGATGTTTAGACGTTCGCCCCATAAGTTTGGTGATGTTAAGACCTTTCACCCTATTTCGCCCCAGAGAGAGAGAGAGAGAGAGAGAGAGAGAGAGAGAGAGAGAGAGAGAAAATGAGAGAGAGAGATAGGTGGGGGAGAGAGAGAGAGAGAGAATGAATGAGAGAGAGATAGGGGGGGGGAGAGCGAGATAGAGGGAGAGAGAGAGAGAGAGAGAGAGAGAGAGAGAGAGAGAGAGAGAGAGAGAGAGGGGGGGGGGGGAGCAAGAGATAGCCAGGGGGCGAGAGAGAAGAATAGATGCATAATTAAGAAGTTGTAATGGGCGTGTAAGAAGGGCGTACAAGCGGGCGGCCAGGGGGTATTATAGGTGGCTGTAATGAGAGAGAGATAGATAGAGAGAGAGAGAGAGAGAGAGAGAGAGAGAGAGAGAGAGAGAGAGAGAGAGAGAGAGAGAGAGAGAGAGAGAGAAGGAGGCGGCTTGGCACTGTTAGGTACAGTATAGTGTGGTAATGTGTGTGTGTGTGTGTGTGTGTGTGAGAGAGAGAGAGAGAGAGAGAGAGAGGGGGAGGGAATGTGTGTGTGCGTGAGTGAGTAAAGTAATTGGTACACAGGTAGCTATATATATATATATATATATATATATATATATATATATATATATATATATATATATATATATATATATATATATATATCAAAATAGGTAGACTGACTCATAGGTAGGGAGAATAAAGAGAGAGAGAGCGAGAGCGAGGGGAACGTGGCATAAAGAGAGAGAGAGAGAGAGAGAGAGAGAGAGCGAGAGGAACGTGGAATAGGTAGTGAAAGGGAGAGGTGTATCTGAAATAGGAAATGAAAAATGGGGGCAGGCAGGATGAAAAGGGAGAGTTAGGAAATTAAAGATAAGAGAGAGAGAGAGAGAGAGGGGGGGGGGGGTTGATAGACAGGTTCACGTTTAATTAAGGGGAGGTTTATATTTTTCTGGACCCCCTTTTCCCTCACGCTAAAACCCATTAGTGCTGAGATTTTAAGACGTTTGCCCCATTAGTTTGGTGATTGTAAGACCTTTCCCCCAATTTTTTTGACAATATCAAGATCTTTCGTGCCATATACTGTTGGTGTGTATTTTTTCTGGCGAGCGATAGCGAGCCTGCAATTTAGGAGGAACCAGAGGAATAGAGGTTTAGGGAGCAGACTAAATCCGCCCCCCCCCCCCCCCCCCCCCCCCCCCGACACACACACACATAGCACAAAATACCATAATGTAATTCAGTATAATTATGATAGTATGGACTTGTACAGTATAAGTTAGCAAAACAATAAATAAATAATATTAATAATACTAATAATAATAATAATAATAATAATAATAATAACAATAATAATAATAATAACAATAATAATAATAACAATAATAATAATAATAATAATAATAATACAATAATAACAATAATAATAACAATAATAATAATAATAACAATAATAATAATAACAATAATAATAATAATAATAACAAGAATAATAATAACAATAATATTAATAACAATAATAATAGTAATAATAATAACAATAATAATAATAATAATAATAATAATAACAATAATAATAATAATAATAATAACAATAATAATAATAATAACAATAATAATAATAACAATAATATTAATAACAATAATAATAGTAATAATAATAACAATAATAATAATAACAAAAATGATATTAACAATTATAATGATAACAATTACAGTATATTAATAACAATAATAATATTAATAATAATAACAATAATAATAATAATAATAACAATAATAATAATAATAATAATAACAATAATATTAATAACAATAATAATAGTAATAATAATAACAATAATAATAATATTAATAATAATAACAATAATAATAATAATAACAATAACAATACTAATAATTAACTTGTTCATGTAGTAATGTACACCCTATGTGGTGGATTGTGTTCTTTTATTTCATACATTTTATTTGAGTATGCGTTGTTTCCACATAGCGATTTTGATAAGTTGCTTTGACTTTATATTGCCTTTGTCCCAGTTTTGGTGTGCTATGTTTGCAAGTTTTACATTTTAATACTAATAATAATAATAATAATAATAACAAATTCAAATTATATAGCCTACATAAAATACAAAAATCTTAACTTACCTTTCTTTCTTTTCAGGTAAGCCCGAGATGTCCTGTAGCGACGTGGGTGCCAGGTATCGTAAGTGACTATAGTGCGTTCATTGTCAGTTGGCCAGAAGTTGTGGGTGCCAAATGGTAGACAAAGTAGCTTTAAGGGGGGGTGACCTGTTTTTGTTCTGTCCTTTTCTATCTTTCTCTGGCTTGTATCCATTTGGCCCCATTCAGCCTGCTGTTTTAAGACGTTTATCCCCATCCAGGTGTCAATTTTTGACTGGTGAGCGGTAGCGAGCCAGCATATTTTTTATTTTTGTTTGACAGCAGGCTAAATGTGTACATTTTTCAATAGAAAAATGTCTCCGGCGAAGCTGGATTTCTTCATATAATGCTGGCTCGCTATCGCTCGCCAGGAAGAAATCGACACCTAGATGGGGATAAACGTCTTAAAATAGTTGGCTGAATGGGGCCGAATGGATACAAGCCAGAGAAAGAGAGAAAACGACAGAAATAACAAAAAACAGGTCACCCCCCTTAAGCCGCTTTCCCTCAAGTTTAAACCCATTAGTTTTGAGATATAAAAACGTTTGCTGACCCATTATTTTGGCGATTTTAAGACTTCTAAGGCTTCGGGGTGTCTATCAGCCCCAAGGTCCCAAGCAAGGCCAAGGCCATAACCGAGTGCCCCACAGAACCCTCCCAGCTTTACCACTAAAGAATGCCCAGGTGACCGAAGCCGCTCCCAGGCGAGGGGCTGAAGAGAGTGCGGAAACGCCCAGGACACCAAAGCCCCTCTCAGGGCCCTGTGCCCCTTAACAGTTATGAAGAGAAAGTTGAGGGGCAAGGGAAAAATGTGACGCTTTGGCTCCCAGTCTGCCGACCTCTAGGTTGGCAGTAGAGAGGTCAATCCAAGGAAGAGATGCCGCCACTTGAGATCTAGAAAATATATAAGTGAAAGAAACAGTCAGAGTATGGGTGACCGGTCAACTCAACCAGTAGACCAATTCAAACAGTACCAAATCAACCAATACGGTTAGGTTAGGTTAGGTTAGGTTAGTTTAGTTTAGTTTAGTTTAGTTTAGTTTAGTTTAGTTTAGTTTAGTACTATATTTTGGCACTGGTTTGGTTGGTCTTGGTTGATTTGGCACTGGTTGAGAGCTACTGGTTGAGATGACATGGAACCAGAGTAAGCTATGGGTATGGCAGACAACGCTCATCTCTCTTTCTGATAGACCAGCCCATCACCAGCCTCCTCAAGTGAATCACTTCTTCCTTGGCGCAGAACCTACCTGCCTACCAAATTTAGTGAAAATCGGTTCATATCTTTGTGAGATATCTTGTAGACAGACAGACAAACGGAGACGAAAACCTAACCTCCGTGCAGTTTCTTTGGCAGAGATAAAAACTATTGTAAAGTAAAGTGAGGCCATTGTATAAGAGTGATAAAAGCTAATGGATAGATTAAGGAAAGCAGGAATAACGATAAATACGGTCAGTGAGATCTGGCGGGTGATAGGGGAACGGGCGAGCGATAGATAGGTAGAGGGAGGGATAGATAGATAGTGAGGTAGATAGATAGCTTGGTTGTTAGACAGCATGATATATAGATAGATTGATAGATAGCTGGAGGGATTGATTGGTAGATAGTGTGGTAGATTGGTAGGTAGATAGATAGTTTGGTTGTTAGATAGCATGATATATATATATAGATTGATAGATAGATGGAGGGATTGATTGGTAGATAGTGTGGTAGATTGGTAGATAGATAGATAGTTTGGTTGTTAGATAGCATGATATATTGATAGATAGATGGAGGGATTGATTGGTAGATAGTGTGGTAGATTGGTAGATAGATAGATAGCTTGGTTGTTAGATAGCATGATATATAGATAGATTGATAGATAGCTGGAGGGATTGATTGGTAGATAGTGTGGTAGATTGGTCGATAGATAGATAGCTTGGTTGTTAGATAGCATGATATATAGATAGATTGAATGTCTAATGCTCTTTACAATAGATCAAAGAGAGAGAGAGAGAGTGAGAGTGAGTTAGTGAGAGAGAGAGTGAGTGAGTGAGTGAGATAGATAGAACGATAGATAGATATATATAAAGAGAGTGAGAGTGAGTGAGTGAGTGATACAGCCAAGAATGACTGTTTTCAAAGGCCAGGCAGTTCAGGGGGAGCATTTAAATTAAAGAAACAGAAAATGTGGAATTGCACAAGGGCAGGCAGAAAAAATATGTATGTGTGTGTGTGTGTGTGTGTGTGTGAGAGAGAGAGAGAGAGAGAGAGAGAGAGAGAGAGAGAGAGAGAGAGAGAGGTGATAATGAAGGGGTTTAGTTCAAAGAATGGGAAGGGGAAGGTTGAGGAAGATATAGTAGTGAAGGTACACTTAGAACACTATGGATGTGTGTGTGTGTGTGTTTCTGTCTAATGATAATGAATAATAATAATTGTCGGTTTTTTGTTCACTTGCAGTGTTTGAGAAGGTGTAAGTATGAGTATGTAGAAAGAAAAAGAGAGAGAGTGTGCGTGTGTGTGTGCTTGCGAAAATTGCAAGGAGAGAGTGTGTGTGGGGGGGGGGGGAGGGAGATTACCGTTTGTGCCTGTGTGTGTGTATCCATACTTGTGTGTACTTGATGTTTGTGTGTATGTATCCATGCGTGTGTGTGTGTGTGCTTGTGTTTGAGTAGGCGCATGTATGTGTAGGTATGAATAAGAGAGAGTGTGTATGTACCTGTTTGTACCTGTGTGTGTGTGTGTGTATTCATGTGTATGTATGTGTGCGTGTGCTCTTGAGTGAGTGTATCGTTATGTGCGTTTTAATGTCTGTGTGTATGTATATATCCATGTGTGTGTATCCACGTGTATGTGTGTGTGTGTGTGTTTGTGAAAGAGAATAAAAGCAAGACGAGTTACAAAAGGAAGTTAATTAGAGAGAGAGAGAGAGAGAGAGAGAGAGAGAGAGAGAGAGAGAGAGAGTAAATAAAAGCCAAAATTAGAATTAAAGGAATGGAAAAACTAGTGTAGAGCAATTAGAGATTAGGAAGGGTGGGGGGGAAGGGTTGTCATAATTGAAATATATAGAGTAGAAGAAGAAGAAGAAAGGGAGGAGGAGGAGGAGGAGGACAAGAAGAAGAAGAAGAAGAAGAATGTTCTTACTACAATAAAGCGCAAGAGAGGATGCTTACCCTACTTTTGCGGTTGTGTGTGTGTGTTAGTTCTTGTTTAGCATTGATACGAGATAATTTTCGTTTTCAGGATCGATAAATACAGTATATACAATGAGGAACGTGTTAATAACACGTGGCATCCATCCGCGTACCAGGCGAAAGGCGCTAGCCAAGCTTCGTCAAAATCTATCCATTCGGTCTCGAGACATCATATGAAGTTACAAGCAGATAAACATACTAACAGACAGATTATATAACTGATAACAACATCCTTCTCATACGTACAGGTAGGGTAAATACAAATCAAGGAGAAGAGAAAGCTAAATAAACATGGCAAGAGCGAGACACGAGATGAATGAGAGAGAGAGGGATGCAGAAAATAAACGAAATAACTGGGGCGGAAGGAGAAAATAAAAATAGGGAGAGAGAGAGAGAGAGAGAGAGAGAGAGAGAGAGAGAGAAAGTAAGAGTGAGTGAGAGCGAATGTGTGTGTGTGTGTGAGAGAGAGAGAGTGAGTGATTGAGTGTGTGGGTGGGTGTGTGTGAGAGTGAGAGAGAGAGAGAGTAAGTAAGTAAGAGTGAGTCTAGAGTAGAGAGTGTGTGTGTATGTGTGTGTGAGACAGAGAGAGTGAGTGTGGGTGTGTGATTGAGTGTGTGTGTGTGTGTGTGTGTGTGTGTGTGTGAGAGAGAGAGAGAGAGAAGGGAGAGTGGATGATTATGTTTAAAGTTCTTTTGCTTCTCAAGTGTTTGCGCCAGAAAGGAGGAAGCAGGGGAAGGGAAGCAAGGTGATAGATAGATGAAGAAGAGATAGATAGATAGATAAAGAAGATATATATATATATATATATATATATATATATATATAAAGAAGAGATAGATAGATAAAGAAGATAAGATATATATATATATATATATATATATATATATATATATATATATATATATATATATATATATATATATATATAAAGAAGAGAGATAGATATAGATATATAGGTAGATAGACAAAGAAGAGATAGATAGATAAGAAAGAGATAGATAGATAGATAGATAAGGAAGAGATAGATAGATAGATAAATAAAGAGATGGATAAATAAGAGATAGATAAGGAAGAAATAGGTGGGTAAATAGATAGAATATATTGGTAGATAGATAAATAGATAGATAGATAAGGAAGAGAGAGGTGGGTAGATAGATAGATAGATAGATAGATAGATAGATAGATAAAGAATGCTGAGTGAAAAATAATCAATCGTGGCTACAAGACACTATTAAACCTGTATTGAAAGTGTTTACATTTGAAGATGGTTCAAGATAATAATAATAATGATAATATTAATAATAGTAATCATCATCATCATCATCATCATCTCAGGTGTTTTTAAGCGTCGTTGTTTTTTTGTCTAGCTTCCTCTCCGAGATTCAATAGGTCTGTAAAAGCCGACAGAGACCATTACCCATGCCATTGCTAAGGGTGATAAAAAAAAAAAAAAAAAAAAAAAAAAAAATATATATATATATATATATATATATATATATATATATAGAGAGAGAGAGAGAGAGAGAGAGAGAGAGAGAGAGAGAGAGAGAGAGAGAGAGAGAGAGAGAGAGAGAGAGCTAGAGCTAGCTAGCTTCAAACCTCTGAAAAGATTGTGTTCGATCCCCGGTCTGCACAAACTTCCCCAACCTGAATTTAAGTTTGGGGCTCTACCTGTTTACTCCCTGGTTGAAAGAGCATAGGTAACTTTCTCACTACCCACCGTCCTCTCTATCTATCTATATCTATATATTATATATCTATGATATATATATACCTATACCTATCTATCTATCTGCATATATCAATCAATCTACCTATATCTATCTATCTATATATCAATCTATCTACCTATGTCCATCCATCTATATCTCTCTATATATCTACCTATATACAGTATACCTATCCATCTTCAATCTGTATAGTATTATCTTCATATATGTATTATCTCGCTCCTGTACAACTTCACCCCACTCTCACTCACTCATTCTCTCTCTCTCTCTCTCTCTCTCTCTCTCTCTCTCTCTCTCTCTCTCTCTCTCTCTCTCTCTCTCTCTCTTTCAGCTGCGATATACGGACGTGTTACCTTTCCGATCCGTTACCATCACCTGACCTGTTTATTACACAAACACACACACGCACACGCACACGCACACGCACACGCACACGCACATTCACACATTCACATACACAAATATACACGCTCGCACTATACCCAACGAACTATATAATATTTACATCTATCTGTCTATATATCTATCTGTCTGTCAGTCTCTCTATCTATCTATATATATATATATATATATATATATATATATATATATATATCTATATATATATATTTATATATATATCTATCTATCTATATCTATCAGAGACCTTCACACATTATAGAGCGGACATGTTACCTTTCCAGTCCACTAGAAGCTCTCGCAACCTGTGTATTATGAACACATGACCATCGCGCTCTCTCTCTCTCTCTCTCTCTCTCATTGGTATAACTCACACATTTACTCTCACTCTGTCTCTCACTTACGCTCTCATTATTATAACTCACTCATTCTCACTCTCTCTCTCTCTCTCTCTCTCTCTCTCTATATATATATATATATATATATATATATATATATATATATATATATATATATATATATATATATATATATATATATACACACGCACCACTATTACCCAACCTGTTTATTACGGACACCTGCCAATCGGCCTTTACCCTCCGCTGATTGCAGAGTGGGAGGTGGTTGTTGTTGTTGTTTTTGTTGTTGCTGTTGATGTTGCTGATGTTCTTTTTGTTATTGATTATTATGATGATTATAATGATGATGATGATGATGTTCAGGATGATGATGCATTTGTTACCGGTTTTGATGTTGGTAGTGATGATGTAATGATGTTAATGTTATTATTCTACCAGAGATGTAGTGCTAAAGGATATTATATTCACTCCCCCCCCCCCTCTCTCTCTCTCTCTCTCTCTCTCTCTCTCTCTCTCTCTCTCTCTCTCTCTCTCTCTCTCTCTCTCTCTCTCTCTCTCTCTCTCTCTCTCTCTCTCTCTCTCTCTCTCTCTCTCTCTCTCTCTCTCTCTCTCTCTCTCTCTCTCTCTCTCTCTCTCTCTCTCTCTCTCTCTCTCTCTTATATATAAATATGGTTTAATCTCCACAATTAATACTAAGATAACGCGACCTATAGTGACTGCATCTTTGGATCACCATACACACATACGCTAACACTATACCCTGTCCCAAATAAGTAGGCCTTAACTCTTGAACATTAACCTCTATAACTCACAAAGGGCGGGTGCCCAACCCCGAAAGGGGTTGAAATAGGGGAGCTATCCCCCCACCAAAGGCGGCTTTCTAGGGCCTTTCCTAGCTGATGCTGAGAGGATTGGGTTCTAGTCATGTGGTGATGGGCTGGTCTATCAGAGTGAGAACTGAGCGACCTTTGCCATACCCATAGCTTACTCTGACTGTTCCTTTTACTTATATATTTTCTAGATCTCAAGTGACGGCGTCTCTTTCGTGGATTGACCTCCCACTCTACCAAGATTGGAAGCCAAAGCGTCACATTTTTTCCTTTGCCCCTCAACTTTCTCTTCATAATTGCTGAGGGGCACAGGGCCCTGGGTGGGTCTTTGGTTTCCCGGGTGTTTCCGCACCCTCCTCAGCTCCCCGCCATGGAGTGGCTTCGGTCACCCAGGCTTTATTGTGGTCGGCAGGGAGGGTTCTGTGGGGGCGCTCGGTTATGGCTTTGGCCTTGCTCGGGGCATTAGGGCTGTTCGGCCAGGCAGCTTGGGGAACAACAACAACAACTCACAGACAACTAGAGCAATCCAGCTAATATTTCTACCATTTTTGGGGGAAGGGTCAGCCAGGGGAATAGATGTGACAAAGTACAGCCCATGTGTTCTAGCCCTTTTTGCGTTACAGAGGTTAGGGTTCACCATTTCTGGCCTACCACTTTAGAACAGGGTATATATAGCTCATTAAGGGGAGATCCTTCACTTTTTGGTACATTTTTGTATTTATTTATTATTTTTCTAGTTTCCTCGCTAGACCTCCATCAATCTTAAAATGAAGCCCCCTAGACCCCCTTTCAAGATAAATTTGTACATTTTTCGGTAGGAAAATGTCCTGGCCGAAGGCCGATTCCTCTTAAATTAAAGCCCCATTGCTTGTGAGATTTAAAGACGCTTGCCCCATTAGTTTGGCGATTTTAAGAACCCTCGCCCCATTTCTGTCAATTTTAAGACCATTCGTGCCATTTAGGTGTCGATATTTTCATGGCGAGCGATAGCGAGCCTGTAATTTAAGGGGAACCGGCCTTCGGCCGGGACATTTTTCTACCGAAAAATGTACAAATTTATCTTGAAAGGGGGTCTAGGGGGAGTAATTTTAAGCTTGATGGAAGTCTAGGGATTCAACTAAAAACCTCCCCTTAAAAGGCTACAGACTATCACAATTAATCCTTTGAGCTAGCATATGTCTTTCCTAAGCTTCATAAAATCGTCTAGCCGAAATCAAATAAAAAGACTTTACCGGTATTGAAACGGATATGTGTCTGTCTGTCTGTCTGTCTGTCAGCTCGCAGTAATTCTAAACAAAGTAAAGCCGGTATCACACGAGAGCTTTTATAGTCAACATTCGATGATCAACATTTTTCTGGCAACATTTCTGGAATATTTCGCACTTGTATCGGAAACTAGACTGATGGTAGATGAATTTGGGTAACAGAAAAATATTATATATTAACCTCATAAGCTGCCAGACCAGTGTTGAGGATAAATGTTTGGTGAAAAAGTGCTCGTGTGATACCGGCTTAACCGACATGTATCGAAGCTGCCAATACTTTCATGCCGTCCGCGAGATCATCTGGAAACTTTTGGCTTGGATTATAGGCATATGATAAGGAGTTGCTGGAACTCTTGTTTCATTTGCCTGGCTTCCCCCACTGTTTCTATTTGTGTCTCACCTACACAGAGAGTAATCCAGCTAACTCTCACTAACACCTCCGCCTATTCATTTCACTACACATATCAAGGACACCACACTTCTTTCAAACACATCTAAATTTCCTATAACGTGTCTCTCTGTCGCGCTTTCAACCTTAGGGGGACACTTGTTACAGGCAGCTTTGCCTTTTGTCTCCTGCGTGCACATAAAAGGAAAAATATCATAAACGACTAGAGTAATCAAGCTAATATTTCGAACATATAGGAAGGGTCGGCCAGGGAATAGGTGTGGAAATTGACAGGCCATAATTATGGTCTAGCCCTTTTCGAGTCACAAGGGACAAGGGTTACAATTTCTGGCCCACCCCACCCCACCCCACCCCACTCCACTCCACTCCACTCCACTCCACTCCACTCCACCCCACCCCCACCCCACCCCACCGCCCGTGTCGGAACTAATTGTACGATCATTATGGCTTTCAACCCCCTTCAGCGCGATGGCGTCCTTTGTCCTGTATTATGGCTAACATTAGACGATTGTATGCAGTTAAGGGGAGATTTCCACTTGAGGGATTTTTTTTCTTTCTGGACCCGTTTCTCCCTCATGTTTAGCCCCATTGCTTTTGAGATTTTAAGACCTCTGCCCTAGTACTTTGGATATTTTAAGACATTTTGCCCCATTTCTGTAAATTTTAAGACCTTTCGTGCCATTAAGGTGTCGATTTTTTCCTGGCGAGCGATAGCGAGCCTGTAATTTAAGAGCAACCGGCCTCCGGCCGGGACATTTTTCTACCGAAAAATGTACAAATTTATCTTGAAAGGGACTCAAGGGGGTGTAATTTTAAGCTTGATGGAGGTCTAGGGAACAAACTAAATACCTCCCCTTAAAAACGTTTGTAAGAGCATTGGGTATATTGATAGTGAATTGCCTTTGTTTTCTTATTTATATGGCTTGATTACCACCCATATACCAACAAGGGACTGGAGTTCTCGCAGAGAGGCTCCAGTCCTGACATTATTCTTGACTTAAGTGTGCTGGCTTAAGGGGAGGGTTTTAGTTGATTCCCTAGACTTCCATCAAGCTTAAAATTACTCCTCCTAGACCCCCTTTCAAGATAAATTTGTACATTTTTCGGTAGAAAAATGTCCCGGCCGTAGGCCGGTTCCCCTTAAATTACAGGCTCGCTATCGCTCGCCAGGAAAAAATCGACACCTAAATGGCACGAATGTTCTTAAAATTGACTTAAATTGGGCGAGGGTTCTTAAAATCGTCAAACTAATGGGGCGAACGTCTTAAAATCTCAAAAGCAACGGTGCTAAACATGAGGGAGAAAGGGGTCCAGAGGAAAAAAAACTCCTCCCGGTGGCTATCTCCCCTTAATAACCCAGAAGGATCTGAAGTCCTTTTTAACTAACTAACATAATGGCTTGACTTCTATAAGGGTATTTAATCATGTAGACACTTTAATGTGTTCCTTTGCGTACCCATTAGACGACGTTACCACGGACACTTTAACGGCCCCTTTCATACCTTCCATAAGCCGTATATTGTTGTGAGAGTAGAAGTAATATATTCCCCCCCCCCCCCCCCCCTCCGGTAACCCCAGCTGACTGTGGATTAATGTGTTTCAGGGAGTTAATTGATGGGCCCGGTCAGTTGATACATTAAATATTACTGGGTCCACAAGGTTTATGTTGTGTGTGTGTGTTGGTATGTGTCGGTGTGTGGGGGTGTCGGTGGGGGGGGGGGGGGTTACAGATATAGGTGTGTGTGTGTGTTACAGAGAGAGCTGTATGTGTGTGTATCTGTGTTTTATATTACAGGGGTGTGTCTGTGTGTGTGTGTTGGTATGTGTCGGTGTGTGGGGGTGTCGGTGGGGGGGGGGGGGGGTTACAGATATAGGTGTGTGTGTGTGTTACAGAGAGAGCTGTATGTGTGTGTATCTGTGTTTTATATTACAGGGGTGTGTTACAGTGAGAGCTGTATGTGTGTGTATCTGTGTTTTATAATACAGAGGTGTGTCTGTGTGTGTGTGTTATATTACAGAGAAGTTTATGTATGTATGTGTGTATGTGTGTGTGTGTGTGTGTGTGTGTGTATGTGTATATGTATGTGTGTGTATGTGTGTCCTTAAGACATATTGCTACCTGGGAATATCACAGTGTCTTTTGTTGCCCCTGATTGTGAATGTATGAGTATGTGTGTGTAGGTATGTATGTGAATGTCTGTGTACGTGTGGTATATATGTATGTATGTACGTAAGATATATAGCCCCCCAGGTATATCACTCTTTTGTTAGACCTTAATTTATTATTCTATATCGGTCGCAGACATTGATTTTCTTGGTGGTTCTTATTGATGTTGATACTACTCTTGTTGTTGTCTTTGTTGTTTTATACCTGTTTTTATTGGTGTTATTCTTGTTGATATGGTTGTTGTTGCTGCTGTTTTTGTTATTGTTTTGATACCTGTTATTGTTGTTTTTGTTGCTGTTATTGTTCTTGTTGCTGTTATTGTTGTTTTGTTTCTTTTATTGTTGTTATTGTTGTTTTTGTTGCTGTTATTGTTGTTTTTGTTGCTGTTATTGTTGTTTTGTTTCTTTTATTGTTGTTTTTGTTGCTGTTATTGTTGTTTTTATACCTGTTGTTTTTGTTGCTGTTTTTTTATTGTTGTGTTTGTTGTTTTTGCTGCTGTTTTTTTATTGTTGTGTTTGTTGTTTTTGCTAAGTGTATTTATATTAGTTGTTGTTGTTGTTGTTGTTGTTCCCCAAGCTGCCTGGTTATATTAGTTATCATTAGGAGTAGAACGGTATTATTATTATTAGTAGTAGTAGTTTTTTTTCTTCTTTTCTATATTCCAACTACTCCCTCTCGGGCACAGGCTGAGAGCCCTTACAATCCACCGCTCAACACGGTGAAGCCCGTGAGGTCTCATTCCAGTCTGAGGAGTGAGACATGTGAAGCATCCATTCATGGCTCGAAGCAGCTCCATCTCTGAAGCCGCTGGTTGCTTCGTTCAAGTGCTTCACTGTCTGACCCTCCAGACTCAGACCCTCACTCTCAGAATGCCACCTATTGAGCAGTGAACTCACTAGGCATTGTCCCCCTGTAGCATATTTTGAATATGGGAATATTCATGCAGTGCTATTTAATCAGGGATCATTGAGGGTATTTTTTTGGCATTTCGGTGTGCATTGTGGTAATGCACTGATACTAGGTACAGCACAAATTCAATCCCAATAATATCTTCCCATTGACATATCGGGATTTGAACCCGGGTCCATTGGATTACCAATCCAGTGGCAAGACCACTCCACCACACCTCCCTTGAGTGTGTAGTAGTAGTTGTAGTAGTAGTAGTAGTAGTAGTAGTAGTAGTAGTAGTAGTAGCAGCAAAGCAGTAGTATCGGTATCGTTATTAATAATATTTTGTAACTATTTATTTATTAATGGCCGATCATTAATTCTTTATTCCCGACTGCTACTACATGTTGGCTTGGTTTAATTGATAATCCATAGTGGGAGTCACTATGTTTATGTCTCTCTCTCTCTCTAACTCTATCTCTAGCTCTAGCTCTCTCTCTCTCTCTCTCTCTCTCTCTCTCTATATATATATATATATATATATATATACGGTATATATAATAATATATAATAATATATATATATATATATATAATTATACCAGTCTTTTTTTGTGTACCGGTATGTGTATAAAGGATACAAAAGGCAAAGTTGCCTGTAACAGGTGTCTCCCCGAAAGTTAATAGTGGAAGTAGCTATTGTAAACGTTCATTTGGTGTATTGGCAAACAAAGTGTGGTGTGCTTGTTTAGTGTAGTGAAATTAATAGGAGGAGGAGGTGTTTGTGACAACTAGCTGGGTTACTCTTTGTGTAGGTGAGACACAAAAAGAAACAGTGAGGGAAGCCAGACAAATGAAACAGGAGTTCCAGCAACTCCTAATCACTTGCTTATGAGGCCTCCCCTGGGTATTGCCCTGCTCGGCTAGTGTCTACAAGCTCCCCAGCGTATAATTTATATTAGGCCTGTTTTTCGTTATAGATTGCACACACACGCTATTCTCTCGCTATTCTATCGCTACTATAATAATCAGTGTTCCTCAGAGCTATCCCAGTGCATACCACCTCCTTTACGTAGGGCACGTGGTACCCGTCTTGCAACTCAATCCCACCCCTACTCTGTGCAACTCTCCAACCCAAGAGTGAAACGTTACTCTCAAACTTTCTTCTACTCAACATCTGAGCTCTGGAACTCTCTCCCAGAATCAGTCTTTCCCTCTTCCTATGACTTAAATTGCTTCAAACTCCGTGTGTCCAGGCATTTTGGCTCGAACGTCCCTTGATTTTGGCCCTGTCACTCTTTCAACTATGGGGGAGGCACTCGTTATAGGCAGTTATGCCTTTTGCCTCCCTCAATCACATAGAAAAAAAAAAAAAAAACACACACACACACACACACACACACACACACACACACACACACACACACACACACACACCATATAATGAAAACCATTAAAATTACTCAGACCACACTCAAATTTCCCCAGAGACTTCCAGGGCATATGAGGGTTATTAGAGTTTTACTGCAATATATGCAACGGAAGGAAGCCATGAATAATTATGTATAAGATAAATAGATGTGGCTGACTTGTTATAGCTATGTATCTGGCCACGAACGAAACGCCCCCATGTACCTCTGTCCCCAGTCAATCGACGCCCCTCCTCCCAACCAGCACCGCCTTCATTCATATATTTCTTCACTCCATCCTTCCACCTCTCTCTCGGTTTACCTCTCCCTCTCGGTCCTTCCACTTCGCTCTCGTACACCCTCTTAGTCATTCTCTCGCTTCCCATACGTTCCATATGGCCGAACCATCTCAAGGTGTTCCTTTTCACACTTTCCAGCACATCTACCTCCACACCACACCTCCTTCTTACTTCCTCATTCGTCTGTCTATCCCTCCATGTAACTCCGCACACACTTCTCAAGTAACTCATTTCCACCCCTCTCACTCTTGGTATGACTCTCTCCACCAACGTCCATGCTTCATTTCCGTAAGTCAGTGTCGGGATTACCACACTGTCATGCAAGGACTTCTTCACTTTAATTTTAAGCTTGATGGAGGTTTAGGGAACAACCTAAAACCCTTCCTTTAGCCCATACCGTACCAATGTCGTCCGTTTAAGGGGAGATATCGACTTGAGTGATTTTTTTCTGGACCCCTTTCTCCCACATGTTTAGCCCCATTGCATTTGAGATTTTAAGACGGTCGCCCCATTAGTTTGGCGATTTTAAAAACATTCGCCCCATTTCTGTCAATTTTAAGACCTTTCGTGCAATTCAGGTGTCTATTTTATCCTGGCGAGCGATAGCGAGCCTGTAATTTAAGAGGAACCGGCCTTTGGCCGGGACATATTTCTACCGAAAAATGTACAAATTTATCTTGAAAGGGACTCGAGGGGGTGTAATTTTAAGGTTGATGGAGGTCTAGGGAACAAACTAAATACCTCCCCTTAAGATAGCACACTGTAAGCCAAAAATACCGTCAGGACTGGAGCCCCCTTTCGAGAACTCCAGTCCCTTGGATATATTGGTGAATGGGTGATCCGACCTACCCCAGTTCGATTCCCGTATATTGTCTGGAAGAGATATTGTTGGTAATCGATGGGCCACCTTCGATTGTGGGTTATATCGTAGTTCAGACTTTTGACGGACATATATTCTGTTTCATTTCGTCTGACGGTAAATTGAATCCCTTAGAAGCTAATTTATCGATACTTAATGGACAAAATACGAAACCAGTATGTCTGTGCATCCTATTGAGACCAAGTTTTTTATAATTAGCACCCTATTACACCACAATTAGCACCCTATTACACCACAATTAGCACCCTATTACACCACAATATCTTCAAAATATCCGAGAAATCTTGATGGGAGGAACTTTGCAATTTACCGTCAGTTGAAAAGAAACAGGGTATAATTTGCTGTACTATACCTTGACGGTGGCTTGTGATGGATAGAAATAATTATACATATATAATATATATATATATATATATATATATATATATATATATATATATATATATATATATATATATATATATATATATATATACCCTATTCCAGTGTTCGTTTACATGTGAACTTAGTAAGCACAATAAAAATAATTATATAGCTCAGGGGTGCCCGTGGAGAGTTAAAGGGTAAACATGGATAGAGAGAGAGAGAGAGAGAGAGAGAGAGAGAGAGAGAGAGAGACAGAGATGAGTGGATGTCAAAAAATGAACACCTGATTGGATACATATGACTAAGGAGCATAATTAGTAGATATATAGATAGATAGATAGATAGATAGATAGATAGATAGATACAAAGGTAAATACACAGGTAAACTAATATATATAGAGACCCATTTCTATACATCAAATCTTTACCTTACCCCCAGCTTCCTCTCTTGATATGCAGGGAGTGTAAGTACAAGATAAATGTTCCGCCTTCGTCAGTCCTTTGGGAGTTATAGATTTAAAGTAAGGCGATAGATAGATAGATAGATATTCAGATAGATAAAGACAGACAGAGAGAGAGAGAGTTAATTGATAGTTAAAATAGGACTTCAGAGGCTATCAATAGGAAGACAGATGGATGGCTCCCCAGAAGTTAGGTACAAAGGAAGTACAAAGGAAATCAAGCAACAACAGATCTAGTGACCCTTCTAGGCTGCTTGTCCTCCAAAACACTGAGGATCAAGTGTCCAAACAGTGGTTTAGAGTGGGTAAGGGAACATTGGAAAGGGAACTACTGCCCTGCCACTAACGTGGCAGGACTAGGAAGTTAGTAGGGGACATATGGGTTAGTAACTGAGGGGAGGATAAAATAAAGTTATTCATTTACAAACGCAGTCAGTCGCGGGTTTGATGCGAGATATTTGTCTAGGCGGAATTTAAATGAATCAACGGTGCTGCAGTCTATAACGTCTCGGGGAAGCCCATTCCACAAGTTGACAACTCGATTGAAGAAGAAATTCTTAGATTCGTGTGAGTTAAAAGATTTACCAATAATTTTGCAACCGTTTCCCTGCGTGTAATTAGATTGGTCGATAGTGAAGTACTTACTACAGTTCATATTGTCGATGCCTTTGATGATTTTGAACACTTGAATTAAGTCACCTCTTAATCTGCGCTGGGTTAAAGGAAATAGATTTAATTCTCTAAGACGCTCTTCGTATGGTTTGTTCTTTAGGCTAGGTATCATTTTGGTAACTCTACGTTGAACTCGTTCTAGCTTGTTTATGTCTTTTTGGTAATAAGAGCACCAGCATTGAACGCAGTATTCCAGAAGAGGGCGGACTAAGGAATTGTAAAGGGGTGTTCAACCGTCTCTGTGGTTTCTTCACCCCCGCACAGCTTCTTGCTCTGTATCGGGGCAAAGTGCGCCCATGTATCGAGTATTGTTCGCATGTGCGGGGAGGTTCCACCCATACCGCACTTCTCGAAAAAGTAAGAGTCAAAAGCATCTCGCCTTATCAACTTACTTCCTCTTACTAGTTCCCAACAATATCTTTCTACACGCCGCAATGTTGCATCTCATTCACTCTTCTATCACTATTACAACAATCAGTGTTCTTCATAGCTCTCTCCCTTGGGCGAGTGCAAGACACCCACCTTCAACAGTCCCACTCCTATTCTGTCTAGCTCTCCAACCCAAGAATTTGCAAATGTTCTCAGTCTTTCTTCTACTCGACAAGTGAACTCTGGAACTATCTCCCTCAATCAGTCTTTCCTTCACCCTATGACTTACACTACTTCAAACTTCGTTTGTCCAGGCTTTATCCCTTGAATTTGGCTCTTTGACACTCCTTTGGCTTTTGCGGGAGACACACGTTACAGGCAGCCTGCCTTTTGTTTCCTTCATACACAGAAGAAGAAAATAATGTATATATAAATAAATACAAATACTTTACCTCCATTTTCCTCCCTTTATATGCCGAGAATATATAAACACAAAATATAATACATAGCCCCCTCCCCCTCCCTCTCCCTCCCTCCCTCCCTCCCCCTCCCCCTCCCTCCCTCTTTCCTTGAGCCC
The DNA here is from genome assembly GCA_032716605.1 of Paralithodes platypus. NCBI lineage: Eukaryota > Metazoa > Arthropoda > Malacostraca > Decapoda > Lithodidae > Paralithodes > Paralithodes platypus. The sequence goes on along the minus strand of CM064490.1, from coordinate 6,509,715 downwards.
GTTGGGAAATTATAGTATAAAAATCCATAGGCCCCCCTCCCCCCCCCCCCCCCGCCTTGGTATAATATTCTTCATCTTCTTAATCTGGTTGTTTACTCTCACACCCGCTAGGGGGGCCAGGGGGGGGGGGGGGTAGTCTTAAGGGGAGATGGTCGTATTTATTTGATTATTGTATAATTGTTGTATTATTTAAGTACGGTAACACCCCGTTCTTAACATTAATCATCAATTACAAACCCCAATGTACTTAAAATAAACGATTTTTTTTAGTTTCCTCCCTAGACCTCTATCAACCTGTAGAAAAGCTTCCCCTAGATACATTTGTAAATTTTTCGGTAGAATAATGTCCCGGCCGAAGGCCGCTTTCTCTTAAAATTACAGGCTCGCTATCGCTCGCCAGGAAAGAATCCACACCTAAGTGGCACGAAAGGTCTTAATATTGACAAAGAAATTGGGCGTAAAGTCTTAAAATCGCAAACTAATGGGTCGAACGTCTTAAAATCTAAAAAAACAATGGGGCTACACACGAGGGAGAAGGGAGTCCAGAAAATGGAACTATCCCCTCTTAAACACTTTAGGAAAGGGGCTTTCTCATCCCCTTCTAGGTTTCAATCCCTGGAGTACCACATCTATCTATCTATTGCCTGACGCCGTGATCCCCGAAGGGGTGGCCACGAACGAACCGCCCCCATGCACCTCTGTCCCCAGTCAGTCGACGCCCCTCCCTCCAACCAGCACCGCCCTCGTTCATGTACTTCCTCACTCCATCCTTCCACCTCATATTCGGTCTACCTCTCCCTCTCTGTCCCTCCACCTCGCTCTCGAACACCCTCTTAGTCATTCTCTCGCTTTCCATACGTTCCATATGGCCGAACCATCTCAAGTTGTTCCTTTTCACACTTTTCAGCACATCTACCTCCACACCACACCTCCTTCTTACTTCCTCATTAGTCTGTCTATCCCTCCATGTAACTCCGCACGCACTCCTTAAGTAATTCATTTCCACTGCTCTCACTCTTGGTCTGAATCTCTCAACCAACGTCCATGCTTCGCTTCCGTAAGTCAGTGTCGGGATTACCACACTGTCATGCAAGGACTTCTTCACTTCCATACTGACCACCCTATTTCTTGTTACTGCTTTTAGCGTTCCTACAACCCTCTTCCTCTGTTGTACCCTCTCCCGCACTTCTTCATCCATAGTCCCATCTTTACTCAACACACTGCCCAGATACTTAAAAGAGTTGACGATCTCCATAGCCTGACCGTTCAGCTTCACCTCACACTCTGTGACTTCACCCCTTTCGATGATTTCATTAATTAGGTATATTTGTAAGTTAATTGGTGGGTTGGTGATAATATGAATTTAATTGTTTCCCATTTGATATTATTTGATTATTTTTTATTTTTTATTTTTTTAGGTACCTTCCCTTTATAATGTGTGTTTTTTTTTGTATATATATTTTTTTACTTGGATACCTTTTCTGTTCTTTTATTTGTCTTTGTTGTTTTAATTTCATCCCATTGTATTTATTTTAATTATTTATTTGGATACGTTACCTTTTTATTTTAGTTTTTTATTTGTTTGTATACCGGGTATATATATTTATTTACTTGGATACCTTTTCTTTTCGTTTTCTGTTTTCTTTTAATTCCTTCCCATATTATTTTATTATATATGTGTTTATTATATATGTGTTTATTATATATATGTTTATTATATATGTGTTTATTATATTATATATGTGTTTATTATATATGTGTTTATTATATATGTGTTTGTGTTTATTATATATGTGTTTATTATATATGTGTTTATTATATAGGGTATGTGTTTATTATATATGTGTTTATTATATATGTGTTTATTATATAGGGTATGTGTTTATTATATGTGTTTGTGTTTATTATATATGTGTTTATTATATATGTGTTTATTATATGTGTTTATTATATATGTGTTTGTGTTTATTATATATGTGTTTATTATATTTGTGTTTGTGTTTATTATATGTGTTTATTATATGTGTTTGTGTTTATTATATATGTGTTTATTATATGTGTTTATTATATATGTGTTTATTATATAATATTATGTGTTTGTGTTTATTATATATGTGTTTATTATTATGTGTTTATTAGGTGTTTATTATTATGTGTTATTATGTGTTTATTATTATGTATTTATTAGGTGTTTATTATTATGTGTTTATTAGGTGTTTATTATTATGTGTTTATTATGTGTTTATTATATGTGTTTATTATATATGTGTTTATTATATATGTGTTTATTATATATGTCTATTATATATGTGTTTATTATATGTGTTTATTATATGTTTATTATATATGTGTTCATTATATATGTGTTTATTATATGTTTATTATATATGTGTTTATTATATGTGTTTATTATATATGTGTTTATTATATATGTGTATTATATATGTCTTATTATATATGTGTTTATTATATGTGTTTATTATATATGTGTTTATTATATGTGTTTATTATATATGTGTATTATATATGTCTTATTATATATGTGTTTATTATATGTGTTTATTATATATGTGTTTATTATATATGTGTTTATTATATGTGTTTATTATATGTGTTTATTATATATGTGTTTATTATATATGCGTTTATTATATATGTGTTTATTATATGTCTGTATTATATGTGTTTATTATATGTGTTTATTATATATGTTTATTATATATGTGTTTATTATATATATGTTTATTATATATGTTTATTATATATTATGTGTTTATTATATATGTGTTTATTATATATGTTTATTATATATGTGTTTATTATATATGTTTATTATATATTATGTGTTTATTATATGTGTTTATTATATATGTGTTTATTATATATGTTTATTATATATGATGTGTTTATTATATATGTGTTTATTTCTTTAGTGTTATATTTATTGTTTTGTATACATTCATTTATCTCGATACCTTCCCTTTTATATATATATATATATATATATATATATATATATATATATATATATACAGTATATACACTGTATATATACAGTATATACACTGTATATATACAGTATATGTTTGTGAATGGGTGGGTGAATCCCTTCCCAATAAGCTTAGCCTACTTGAGTTGATTGGTGGTGATAATGGTGGTGATGGTGTTAGTGTTGGTGATGGTGGTGGTGGTGATGCTGGTGATGGTAATAATAGTGATGATGTTAAGTGGTGGTGGTGATGGTGTTAGTGTTGCAAGGAGTGGTGGTGATGGTGGTGGTGTTGTGTTGTGTTTGCAGTATTGACTAGCCTACATTGACCACACAAGACTCACGGTTTCACTCACAGGGTACATTATAATCTTGTTCTACCTACATGCAGAGGATTTTGTTTACTGTAGATGAGGGTGGTGGTGATGGTGGATGGTGTTAGTGGTGATAGTGGTGGTGATGGTAGTGATATGGTGGTGGTAGTTTTAATGGTGGTGTGGTGGTGGTGGTGTTAATGGTGGTGATGATGGAGGTAGATGAGATGATGGTGTTAGTGGTGATGTGATGATGGTGGTGATAATGTACTGTAGGTGGAGGAGACGGTGGTAGTGGTGGTGGTGTTAGTGGTAATGGAGGTTGAGGAGATGATGGCGTTATTGTTGCAAGGTTTGGTGGGGGTGGTAGTGGTGGGGGGGGGGGTAATAAGTGCTGTATTTGCAGTATTGGTTATATTGATCGTACAACACACACACACACACACACACACAGTTTCACTTATCGGGGGTCACAGGGGCCACTACATACTTCAGCTACTTAGGGGGAGTTGCTCGCTTTTTCTGGACCCCCTTCTCCTTCATGTGTAACATATTAGTTTTAATATTTTAAGATGTTCGTTCCATTAGTTTGTTGATTTTAAGACCTGTCGCCCTATTTATTTGTCAATATTAAGAGCCTCCGTGCCCTTGAGGTGTAAATTTTTTCCTGGCGAGCGACAGCGAACCTGTAATTTTAGAAGGATTTGGCCTTCGGCCAAATACCAAAATATGAACAAATTTATCTTAAAAGGGGGTCTACGGGGTGTTTTAAGCTTGATGTAGATCTAACGAGGAAACTCAAAAATGAATTAATATAAAGAACAACAAATATACCCTTCCCCCTTAACCCCTTCAATACGATGGAATATTTAGCCTGCGCGTCGCCGTAAGCGCAATAGTGCAAGGTATTTTTGTCACATCTGTGTGTCTGTTTGTCTGTGTGTTTGGCTGTTAGGAAAATATCTGGAGAACAAATGACTGGATTTTAGTACGGTACCCGAAAGGATTCCATTAATTTGTATTATTATTATTATTGTTATTATTATTATTTTTTTTTTGTTTTTTGTAATGTTTGGTGACGAAGGACCTATGTTACGTAAGGGAGTTTATTGAGATCATATTTACCCATTTGGAGTCGTATAGATAGATTATAAACCAAAGTAAATCGTCTAATGGTAACCAGAATATGTTGAACATTACGTAGTGGTGGTGAAGGGGTTAAGTGCGTAATTAGATTGAACGAGTGTAGGTAATCGAGTTGTGGAAGGAAAGTTACCTGTGCCTTAATTGGGTGGGAGAGTGGAAGCTTAAGGTGTGGAGGAGTGGTTGAAGATGTGGTCGAGAGAGAGAGAGAGTTAGAGAGAGAGAGTGAGAGTTAGGGTTAGGGAGAGAGAGTGAGTGAGAGTTAGGGTTAGGGAGAGAGAGTGAGAGTGAGAGTGAGAGCGAAAGCAAGAGAAAGAATAAAATAAAATATTTAAATACAGAGAGAGAGAGAAAGGGAGAGGGTGAGAGAGAGAGAGAGAGGTGTGTGTGTGTGTGTGGGGGGGGGGGTTGACAGAGAGAGAAATAGCCTGTTTGTATGTGAGTATCTACTATATGTAAAGGGTACTTTCTGTGTCTGTTCACGAACAACTCCCTCAGTTTTCATGATGGAGAGCCCATACTTGGCATGCATACTAAGGGGGTGCTAGAATAGGTATTTAGTTCCCTCCAACCCCTCCAACTCCCTCAGTTTTCAAGATGGAGAGCCCATACTTGGCATGCATACTAATACTAAGGGGGTGCTAGAATAGGTATTTAGATCCCCCCCCCCCCAACTCCCTCAGTTTTCAAGATGGAGAGCCCATACTTGGCATGCATACTAAGGGGGTGCTAGAATAGGTATTTAGTTCCCCCCAACCCCCCCAATTCCCTCAGTTTTCAAGATGGAGAGCCCATACTTGGCATGCATACTATGGATGTTTCAAGCAAAAATGTTTCTCTCTCGCTCTCTCTCTCTCTCTCCCCCCCCCCCCAATATAGAAAGCCTACACTTAGGTTTCCCCGCGGGCAGCGCCGGGTACCTCAGCTAGAACTTTACATATTACCTGGGGAGTTCAAAACACCAATCGAGCATGACAATACCCAGGGGAGGCCTCATAGGCATGTGGTAAGGAGTTGCTGGAACTCCTGTTTCATTTGTGTGGCTTCCCTCACTGTTTCTGTTTGAGTCTCACTTACACAGCTAATTCTCACAAACACCTCCTCTTCCTCCTATCCATTTCACTACACTAATCAAGCACACCACAGAGTAATCCAGCTAATTCTCACAAACACCTCCTCCTCCTCTCCATGTCACTACACTAATCAAACACACCACTCTTCTTTCCAATACTGTAACAAATATATAAAGGTTAAATTTGGCTCTTTCACTCTTTCAACTTTGGGGGAGACACTTGTTACAGGCATCTTTGCCTTTTGTCTCCTGCATATACATAAACAAATAATGTGTGTGAGAGTGAGAAGTATAACGGGAGAGAGAGTATATATATATATATATATATATATATATATATTGTTACGTATCTTGATCCTCAAGTGGTTAACTTGATGAATCTAGATAGCACAGAGAATATATTAAGGTATCAGTCAGCTGAAGGCAAAACAAAAGTAAAATCTAATAAAATAATTTCCTGTTGTTGCTTCCTTTCCTTTTGGATCTTAGGACTTGGTATCCTTTATTGACTGATACTCTTTAATTATGAAAATACTGAAACTAATTAAAGTCATGTAGTATTTATAAAGAATTATTATTTAACCGAAGCTTAGTAGGCTATGGTTATGAACCGAATAAGTTATAGCTAAAGAAGGACTATTAATTTTATAAAAAGTCTTGAAAGATAAATATTAAAGTAAGAATATTTCGGTCTCTTACCCTTTTTGAAATGAATAGATAGTTTTCTTCTATGTCCTTTTATTTATATTTAATTTAATTATTCTTGGTTCTTGTCTTACGTTAATAGTATTATATTATTATTATCATCAGGGTTTATATCAAAGTCACATAAAAAGTTAGATATATATTTAATAATTAGTTAAATTTATTTCTTAACCACGTAACATTGAGGTTTGATTATGAGTAAATAAAGTTACAGGATCGTTTCATAGATTCGATTCAGGTCTCACTCAAATAATATGAAAAGCAAAATATAATATTTTGGAAGCAAAAGAATTTTCTTCAGCTTAGGAAATCACTATAAGTAATATTAACACAGCCATGTTAGTCTAAGGCGATATTACTAATACGAGACAATAGCATCACCGTACTAAACACCATTAAGCAATGTAAGCTTAATTCAAAGAAAATGAAAGAACTCGTAAGTATTAATATAAAACAATAGTATTACTTTCATCATAACCCAATTACTTAAAGAGTTGCTTTAGTCCACAAGTTAGTCAACTAAAATAGTTAAGTACATAATAATAGCGTTAACGTTAATTCCCAATCAAATAGTTAAACACATAATAGTAGTGTTCACGTTAATTCCCAATCAAATATCACATAACAATCACGTTAACCAATCACATATAATACAACATAAGTGTTTACACCGAACACACTTAACACACATTTATATAATCTGACTGACAGTCACAATCCCATTATAATACTTCACCGTCTTCCTCCAGCTGCAAGTTCACCTTCCCCAACTCCAAATGAGACTGATTTGAATGCCCACAACTCGGGTCTTATATACCAAACAATGATGGTGTAGGAACGAATCAGGAGGCGGCGGGTGGTGCGCGCTCCAATCATAGCTCCTCGAATCACATAACAGGTGTGTCGTCCACTCACAGCTCCTGGCGTCGATCATACGTCATAGCATCGGTCATCGAGGTATGGGGCGAGCTGGTATGGGGCGAGATGGTTTGCCCACTCGCTAGTCTGCTTCACCACTTGGGTAGTTTGGCTCCTTGAACTCTAATTCTAACTCTTAAATTAACATACAGGGCTCCGTATGTCAGACCTCCCCCCTAGAAAAGAGTTTAAGGAGTATAGTACAGAATATTAAACATAATACATAAATAGATTCACCACCAGATTGGCAACAGCAAGATTATAATGAGGATATAAGAAGGATATCACCCAAAGTAGGCAACGTCTCCAGGTACCACATCAGAACATAGCCGGAACGTAGCTGGAGCGTTATTCGAACTGCAAGGCATTATCTCACAGCTGAAGGCTTGAAAGCGCACTACAAAAGCATGATATTTACCTCGCTACAAGGGAGAGCTAATTGCCAAAATCCTCTCATTAAATTATACTTACTGCTGTACGAGGCCAACCTGGTAAATGCAATCTTTGATCCGTGGCAGTGGGTAGGTATCGTTCTTTGTGACAGCATTGACTTGCCTATAGTCCATACATAACCTATGGCTCCCGTCTGGCTTTGGCACAAGTATGACCGGACTACTCCACTGGCTTAAGGCCCTAGTGATCAGTTCATTAGAAATCATAAAGTCAAGCTCGACCTGCAGTATACTCCTGCGTTGTGGCGAGACACGGTAGGGGGATAGTTTAATGGGAGTTGCATCCCCTACGTCGATGTTGTGCACGGCCAAAGAAGTGAGCCCTGGAGTATCACGGAACACATTGGGAGACTGAGATAAAACAGAGATTAGTTGGTTCGCTTGATCAGAGGGAAGATGACATAGTTTAGATGGTAATTCCCTCAAAGCCACTGAATTATACTGAAAGTTGGATAGGCTACATGACAAGTCAAAGTCTGCATGGATACCTTCAGGCTCTGGAACAGTCTGTTGCGGGTCAGTAAGAGAACTGAAGACTTTGTCCGCACCAGGCTGCTCACAGGTCCTGACATTCACTGCCACAGTGGGAGAATCTGGAGGAGAGGAATCAGGGGACCTATGGTAGGGCTTCAACATATTTATATGGAATACTTGCGTGGGCTTTCTCCTGTCTGGGGTAGTTACTAGATAATCGGTAATGCTCACCCTCCGAATGATCTTATATGGGCCCCTGAACTTGGCAGATAATGGTTGGCCAAAACTAGCTCATTAGGGGAAAAACCCAGGGATTCAGTTGGAACCTCACGAGTAGCAAATAAAAGAAAAGGTACCCCCTTATCCCACTCAACTCCGGTCTCTGTACAATACTTACGTAACATTCCCTTTAATGTCTGATGATATCGTTCGAGAACCCCTTGACTCTGGGTGGTAGGTGCTAGACTTTACATGCTCGATACCCAACTCCTTCAGGGACTGCTGGAAAATGTTAGAGGTAAAATTAGTTCCTTGATCACTTTGCACCTCATGGGGGAAACCCATTCTGGTGAAGAATTTGAGCAGTTCCTTGATTACAGTTGGAGCAGAGGTAGTCCTTAAGGGTTATAGCCTCTGGGTAGCGAGTTGCCATGTCCATGATAGTTAATAAATAAATGTTACCTTGGGAAGTCTTAGGCAATGGGCCTACAATGTCCACTACCACCCGAGTAAAAGGATTCTCGAAAACGGGCAAGGGCACCAGAGGATGTACAGGCACCTTCTGATTGGGTTTTCCCGTCATCTGGCAAGTGTGACACACTCTACAACACTCCACTACATCTGCACGCATTCCTGGCCAGTAAAAGTGGGATCTGATTCTGTCTAGAGTTTTTCTCACACCTAGGTGTCCTGCCAATGGTATACAATGTGCCATTTCCATGATATCTTTACGACAAGGTTTGGGGACTACTACTTGATGGACGTCCCAAGCCCCGTCATCGATTGGTCTGTGTGGCGGTCTCCATCTTCGCCACAATACTCCTCCTTTGAGGTAGAAACATTCACCACCCTCCTTCTCGCATTCCTCTTCACTCACGGACCTGGCAGCTAACTCCTTGCATTCACTATCATCTCTCTGTAGCTCTACCAGGCCGCTAGGACAATTTGGAGGTGTTTCATGGTCATCATTAGAGTCAAGATGAGCCATAAAGGTGTCAGATAAATCCACCTCAGTCACATCAGGCACAGTTGGAGCATCATTCACACTCTCATCATCCCTTTCATCAACTCTTACATTCGGTACATTTCTGTCTGAGGGAACTGCTACTTGAGACATTGAACGTTTGTCAGCACACACAGGGAAAACAGTTGGCAACTCCTTGTCGAGCTCACCGGTTAGTGGCTCGTTAACAGGGGAAAGTGACAAAATGGGGTCTGGTCGGACCTTCTCACCTGCTACATCATTCCCCAAAAGGAGTGTTACCCCAGGCACAGGGATATCTTGGGACCTACACAAAGCTATGGTGGCCTCACCCTGTAGTAACTCACATTCAATTTCGCCTTTTACCAAGTATGCATAAAACTGGCCTCCAGCACCTCTCATTACAACTGGTTCGCCAGGTGGGCACTCAGTGTAAGGATTCACCATGAGGGTGCTAGTAGAACCTGTGTCTCTCAGAATTTTTACCTCATGCATGCAACCATTTAATCTCACGTTGCCAGATGAAATAAAGGGACGGTAACTGTCCTGCACTGATGGTGAAATTATTATTGGCTTAACCCTAGTGGGTTGCACCACACATGCTACTACACCCCTGTCTAGATGATTTACGTTAGCTGCTAGGTACTCCTTCTGTCGAGAGTCCTGCATTAAAGGAACTTTTGGTGCTAGGTACTCCTTCTGTCGGGAGTCCTGCATTACAGGAACATATGGAGTTTGAGATACGGCGGCAACTGTCTGCCCCGATCTCTCGGTTTTTTCCTTGGCCCAGCACTGATAAGCTAGGTGGCCTCTCATGCCACAAAAAGTACATACTTTAGGGGATACGGGAAAGTTCCCTCTTTGAGCATTACTATTAGTTTGGGGCCCACCTCTGTTACCATTGCCCTGAGTCGCATTTTTAGTTGGGGAAACAATTCTATTTTGGCTAGCTGGGGAAGACGTTATAGGCTTGTGACTGGGTCGGTCAGATTTGTGATTGGGATACTTAAAATTAGAGCTAGAATTATCGTAGGGCTTCTTTCCACGAAATTTGTTGTTGAGCACGTATGTGTCAGCCATGTCAGCAGCGTCGGCAAGACAATCTACCCTTTTCCCCTTTAAATGATAGGATACAGAAGAATCAATTTTCCATAGGAAATTTTCTAACAGGACCAACTCCTTCAGATCGTTGTAGCTTGTGACTTTCTTACTCTTGACCCAATGATTGAAAGTTTTAGTCATGGTCCTGGCAAATACCTTATGGGTTTCTTCTACTTTCTTCTGGTTTTTACGGAAAGATTGCCTGTAAGCCTCAGGCTGCAATTGATAGGTTTTTAGGATAGCTTCTTTGAGATTGTCATAATCCTGCCTAACTTCTGCTACTTCTGACAAATACGTGGCTCGAGCCTGCCCTGTCAAAACAGTTTGTAACATAAAAGGCCATTGATCTCTTGTCCACTTCATACCTCCAGCAACTTCCTCAAACAAAACAAAGAAATCCTGCACATTATCCTCAGTGAAAGGTGGAATGACACTAGTCATAGTCAATCCCAGAGGGGGAGCAATTTCGGGAGCATTTGTATGGACATTTAGTTGAGCCGTACGATATTGATATTCACATTGTTATGCTAGTTTCTTCGGTATTTGCTTTTATTCTGGCTAGTTCTATACTTGCGTTGGCTTGTTCGGTCGTTGCTTTTATTCTGGCTAGTTCTAGTTCGAATATTTGATCACCGGTCAAACCAGGTGGCAATTGTATATCAAGTTGGCTAGGTTTACTAGGGATCCCACCAACTGCTCCGTCACCCTCCCCGCCTTCTACAGGGAACAGGTGGGTTTTATGGTCTGAGCCACCTCTACTTTGGACATGTTTGAGACAGATAATTGGAGATGTGAGGCAAGCACTTTCAGTTCAGATTTTGACAGACAGTCAATATCAGGGGCTGTGGGTTCTGATTCTATGAAAACTCGAGCATCTTCTTCATTAATTAGTTGAGGCATGATTAATATTTGTTTTTAAGTAGTGAAACGTTAATGAAACTGAGTGAAACTGTATGAAACGAATCCTGGCGAGGTCGCCACTCTTCTGTTACGTATCTTGATCCTCAAGTGGTTAACTTGATGAATCTAGATAGCACAGAGATATATTAAGGTATCAGTCAGCTGAAGGCAAAACAAAAGTAAAATCTAATAAAATAATTTCCTGTTGTTGCTTCCTTTCCTTTTGGATCTTAGGACTTGGTATCCTTTATTGACTGATACTCTTTAATTATGAAAATACTGAAACTAATTAAAGTCATGTAGTATTTATAAAGAATATTATTTAACCGAAGCTTAGTAGGCTATGGTTATGAACCGAATAAGTATATAGCTAAAGAAGGACTATTAATTTTATAAAAAGTCTTGAAAGATAAATATTAAAGTAAGAATATTTCTGTCTCTTACCCTTTTTGAAATGAATAGATAGTTTTCTTCTATGTCCTTTTATTTATATTTAATTTAATTATTCTTGGTTCTTGTCTTACGTTAATAGTATTATATTATTATTATCATCAGGGTTTATATCAAAGTCACATAAAAAGTTAGATATATATTTAATAATTAGTTAAATTTATTTCTTAACCACGTAACATTGAGGTTTGATTATGAGTAAATAAAGTTACAGGATCGTTTCATAGATTCGATTCAGGTCTCACTCAAATAATATGAAAAGCAAAATATAATATTTTGAAGCAAAAGAATTTTCTTCAGCTTAGGAAATCACTAGAAGTAATATTAACACAGCCATGTTAGTCTAAGGCGATATTACTAATACGAGACAATAGCATCACCGTACTAAGCACCATTAAGCAATGTAAGCTTAATTCAAAGAAAATGAAAGAACTCGTAAGTATTAATATAAAACAATAGTATTACTTTCATCATAACCCAATTACTTAAAGAGTTGCTTTAGTTCACAAGTTAGTCAACTAAAATAGTTAAGTACATAATAATAGCGTTAACGTTAATTCCCAATCAAATAGTTAAACACATAATAGTAGTGTTCACGTTAATTCCCAATCAAATAGTTAAACACATAATAGTAGCATTCACGTTAATTCCCAATCACATATCTCACTAACCAACATAACGTAAGTGTTTACACCGAACACACTTAACACACATTTATATAATCTGACTGACAGTCACAATCCCATTATAATACTTCACCGTCTTCCTCCAGCTGCAAGTTCACCTTCCCCAACTCCAAATGAGACTGATTTGAATGCCCACAACTCGGGTCTTATATACCAAACAATGATGGTGTAGGAACGAATCAGGAGGCGGCGGGTGGTGCGCGCTCCAATCATAGCTCCTCGAATCACATAACAGGTGCGAGGTCCATTCACAGCTCCTGGCGTCGATCATACGTCATAGCATCGGTCATCGAGGTATGGGGCGAGCTGGTATGGGGGGAGATGGTTTGCCCACTCGCTCGTTCGCTAGTCTGCTTCACCACTTGGGTAGTTTGGCTCCTTGAACTCTAATTCTAACTCTTAAATTAACATACAGGGCTCCGTATGTCAGAAGGTATACGTATTCAGTTTTTACCATCCATTTTCAAGACTTGTATTTGTAGCTGTGACGTCAAGGGGAACAGGTCTATGGCAGAGTTGCGCTACAGGAGCCCATAGCGGAAATTTAAGGGGGAGGCAAAACCCACAGACTTTTTTTGGTATTGTCGTGGTGGGTGATAGTTGGGGGTGACAGGAAGATCCAACCAGTAGACCATTTCCACCAGTAGATCTCAATTTGTAGACTATTTCAACCAGTAGCTCTCAACCAGTGCCAAGTCAACTAATGCTAATGTATGTATGTATGCATGTAAGTATATACTCATACACATACCCCATAGCTGGGGTTGGCTGACTTGAGACAGAGCCCGAACAGAAACTACAATTCAAGTTCCAATTCTTAGGGTCCGGGGCGACTTTCGCGTTCCCTCTCCCCTTACTCTATCTCATCTAGTAGGAATTTTTGTTTTCAAGGGGAGGAGGATTCCTAGCCCCCTGCCCCAAATACTAATAGGATAGATACATTAGTTTGGTTGGGAGTATCAAGTCAGATCTGGTTCAGTTGACCCCTAGTTGATTGGGAACTAGTTGAAATCTATTGATTGAATTGGTATACTGGTTAAATTGTCAGGCTTTTTATTATATTTTTTTATTTTTTTCAAGCCAGGTGAGATATTTCCAGAATTATTAAACTGATAAACTATAATGTAAAAATTAGGCTTTTTCGGAATGTGCGTTTCGGTTTTATTCAGGAATTTTCAAGGTGTAAATTTAGGATTTATTAATCCCTTCAGGATATGACCACGTATTTCGTCCCTCTTTTGGCTACATTTAGACGATACTGTGCAATTTAATAAGACCTTTAAGAAGTCAATGGGTGAATCAAGATCGTTTATAATCCTTTGATACCCAGAGAGCCTTGCAAAACTGAGTAATATTGTCTAATGCGTCCTAAAACTGAGAGGGATAAAGTATTTGGATTATATTGAGGCGTTTACAAGGTTGATGATTGGGTCTGTTTCCGGTATTCTGTAGAAGAGTTATTTGTATGTTTATTATTATATTATGTTATTTGTCGTAGAGGAAGCATTGTTATATATTATATTTTTCATAGAGGAAGCATTGTTATATATTATATTTGTCATAGAGGAAGCATTGTTATATATTATATTTGTCATAGAGGAAGCATTGTTATATATTATATTTGTCATAGAGGAAGCATTGTTATATATTATATTTGTCATAGAGGAAGCATTGTTATATATTATATTTGTCATAGAGGAAGCATTGTTATATATTATATTTGTCATAGAGGAAGCATTGTTATATATTATATTTGTCATAGAGGAAGCATTGTTATATATTATTTGTCATAGAGGAAGCATTGTTATATATTATATTTGTCATAGAGGAAGCATTGTTATATATTATATTTTTCATAGAGGAAGCATTGTTATATATTATATTTTGTCTTCGGCGAGACCTTTCATCAGCTGTTTCTCTCATTCCCTCACATTACTTGATTTGTGCATAATATCTTCCAGCGGTGTTGAGAGTACAAAGGAGAACAAAGGAAATCAAGTAACAACAGATCTTGCGACCTCTCTAGGTTGCTTGTCCTCCAAAACACTGAGGATCAAGTGTTCAAACAGTGGTTTAGAGCGGGTAAGGGACAATTGGAAAGAGAAATACTGCCCTGGAACTAGTGTCCGTGGAAAGATTAGGAGATGTTAGTAGGGGACAGTTGGGTTAGTAACGTAACACAGTTATAAGTGATTTTTCGTATATCTGGGAAAAAGAGAGTAACGTCTTGGTAATTTATAAACGCAATAATCCTTGATGAATCTGAGGGGGAAACAAATATAGTTATGCATTTACACACGCAGTCAGTCGCGGGTTTATGACAATATATTTGTCTAGGCGAATGTTTAAAAGAGAGAGAGAGAGAGAGAGAGAGAGAGAGAGAGAGAGAGAGAGAGAGAGAGAGAGAGAGAGAGAGAGAGAGAGAGAGAGAGAGAGAGATAATTAATATCCTCTGTTATAGGTTTCATTCTCATTCGCTGCTACAATATTCATTTCCTCGATTCCTACACACTCTCACTCACACTCTCTCTCTCACACTCACACACACACTCACTTTCTCTCTCTCTCTCTGTAGATGACGTGAATATACCTGAGGGCAGTTGTGGTGAGGAGCGACTGACACACACACACACACACACACACACACACACACACACACACACACACACACACACACACACACACGTCAACACAGACTTACGACCACTCAAGAACAGAGATACAACTTGGAAACTACCACGAGAGAGAGAGAGAGAGAGAGAGAGAGAGAGAGAGAGAGAGAGAGAGAGAGAGAGAGAGAGAGAGAGAGAGCGAGCAACTATACCACCACTGTTGAACATCCCACCTACCAAGCCTTTCATGTCAAATACTGTTCGCGGAAATAGACTTAAGGGCAAATTTGAGGACCTATTTTTTAGGGGACAACTCGGTTACCTTAAAGTTGTATTTATATGTTTATATTTTTTTGGTATTGGTGATGTATTTGTTGTTGTTGTTGTTGTTGTTGTTGTTGTTATTGTTGCTGTTGTTTTTGTTATTCTTGTTGTTTACACATTCCTTTATCTCCCATCTATTACATTTGCTTATCTCTTGTTCCCTCGTGGACAGTAAGATTTGGACAATTTTAGGGCCTATTCATTTTAGGTCCTCCAGTAATCTTGATCCCTACCCTCTGTAACTCAACAATCAAGTACAGTAATTAAGCTTATATTTCTGCCAATGAGAAATGTGAAAATATACATCCCATTTGCTCTAGCCCTTTTTGAGTTACAGAGGTTAGGGGTAACAATCATGAATGGACTATAGTTATGAATGACTTGCGAACTGGTGTGATCAATTATTTGTACCACAAACCTATAATGATATTCACTAGGTAATACTCATCGTCTTGATTTTATTACTCGAAGGTGTTCCAGTATTTCTGACCACCTCTGTACATCAAGCACACACACACACACACACACACACACACACATATGTATATATATATATATATGTATATATACAGTATATATATATATATATATATATATATATATATATATATATATAATTATATACTGTATATATATATATATATATATATATATATATATATATATATATATACATACATATATACACACACACGCCACATGCATTACTGTATTAAGAGGCGTTCTAATATTTCTAACCACGATTGAACCACACACACACACACACACACACACACACACACACACACACACACACACACATACACACACACAAAACATTACTATACCCTATTCCAAGTAGGTAGGCCCAAACTCTTGAACATTAACCTCTATTACTCACAAACGACTAAACTAAACAAGCTACTATTTCTACCATTTGGGTAGGGACAGCCAGGGAATAGGAGTGCAAATTTACAGCCCATTTGCTCTAGCCTTTATTGAGTTACAGAGGTTAGGGTTCACGATTTCTGGCCTACCTATTTGGAACAGGGTATATGTGGTGTTCTAATATTTCTCTCTAACCATATCTGTACATTACACCGCTGAGGGAAAGAAATAAGAATATATATTTTCCCTTCCGTAGACGAGCGCGGGAAAATTAATGAGCTTCCGGAGGGCTTCCGAACATAATACATTTTTATTATTATTATTATTATTATTGTTGTTATTATTATATATATATTTTATTTATAACTGTATTATATATAATTCGTATTTAATTTGTTATATTTTAGATTATTTGATTTATTATTTTACCTTTCTATTTTTTACTGTGAAGTTAGTTACTTTGAATCAAAGGTATTCAGTCACTTTGCGTTTATGTACTTGTTTCTAGCTGTGGCTTGAAAGTGGTATATTTTCTGGACCCCTTCTCCATTATGATTACACCCATTAATTTCAGATTGTAAGACGTTCGCCCCATTAGTTTGGCTGGTTTAAGACCTATTTCCCCCATTTCTTTGTCAATATTTTGACTACTCGTGCCATTTAGGTGTCACTTATTCTTGGTGAGCGATGTAGAAGGAACGGAGCATTTTTCTACCAAATAAATGTAAACAATTATCACAAAGATAATTTTGGGGGGTATTTATTAAGGGGGGGTCACCAGTTTTTTTCTCTTTCCCTGGCTTGTATTCATTCGGCCCCATTCAGCCTACTGTTTTAAGACGTTCATCCTCATTGCAGGTATCGATTTTTTCCTGGCGAGCGATAGCGAGCCAGCATTCTATGGAGAAATCCGGCTTTGCCGGAGAAATTTGTCTATCGGAAGATGTACACATTTAGCCTGATGTCAAAAACATTATAAAACATATGCAGGCTCACTACCGCTCGCCAGGGAAAAAATTGATACCTGCATGGGGATAACCGTCTTGAAACGGTAGGCTGAATGGGACCGAATTGATACAACCCAGCGAGAGGGAGAAGACAAAAAAACGAGGTGGGCCCCCTTAAGCATGATGGACGTCCGGGGAGAAACCTAGAAGACAAAGGTAGTACTTAACCCTTTGAGTACCAGCGACGTGTGTTATATTATATTATAGCTATATTTAGACCATATTATGCAGCTTAGGAAGGATCTGTGGTAGTACTTAACCCTTTGAGTACCAGCGACGTGTGTTATATTATATTATAGCTATATTTAGACCATATGCAGCTTAGGAAGGATCTGTGGTAGTACTTAACCCTTTGAGTACCAGCGACGTGTTATATTATATTATAGCTATATTTAGACCATATTATGCAGCTTAGGAAGGATCTGTGGTAGTACTTAACCCTTTGAGTACCAGCGACGTGTGTTATATTATATTATAGCTATATTTAGACCATATTATGCAGCTTAGGAAGGATCTGTGGTAGTACTTAACCCTTTGAGTTCCAGCAACGTGTGTTATATTATATTATAGCTATATTTAGACCATATTATGCAGCTTAGGAAGGATCTGTGGTAGTTAAAAGGGTTGGGTTGTAATAGTTTGAAGCCTTATTATTGATAGAGGTTCTTCCTAAGCTGAATAAACTAGACTAACAGTTGCCAGGATATGATGAAAAGGACGTCCCTGGTGCTGAACGGGATAAATAAACACATTTATAATCATCACCCCTTAAGGGGGATGGTTCACTTTTTGGGCGATTTTTGCATGTATTCATTATTGTTCTAGTTTCCTCCCTAGACCTCCATCAAATTAAAAAAGACATCCATTAGATCCCCTTTCTAGATTAATTTGTACATTTTTCGGTAGAATCGGCCGAAGGCCGATTCTTCCAACATTACAGGCTCACTATCGTTCGCCAGGGAAAAAATCGACACCTAAATAGCACGAAAGGTCTAAATATTGACGACGAAAGGGGGCGAAAGGTCTTAAAATCGACTAACTTATGGGGCAAACATCTTAACATCTGAAAACTAATGGGGCTAAACATGATGGAGAAAGTGGTCTAGAAAACCGGGCCATGTCCCCTTAAAGGGATGACAGTATGTGCCATTCACTCTCAGACAGAACACAAACACTACTCTTTCCTACCGACTGACAACCCCCCCCCCCCCACCTATCCCCAACCCTTCCCCCCTACCCCCCAACCTTCTCTCTCTCTCTCTCTCTCTCTCTCTCTGTCATATATATTCCATGTACTTTAGTTGATTTACTGTATTGTATGTAAGTAAACTATTGATATATACTGTATATATATATATATATATATATATATATATATATATATATATATATATATATACAATGTTATACATATACATATACAATGACTGGGGGGAAGGAAGCCCAAGCATCTTCAGCCTTTTGAGTCTCGGTGTATTCACACACCTGTATGCAACATTTGTATATCCTGTATTTATACCAACTTAATAAAATAATCAAATCAAATCAAATCTCTCTCTCTCTCTCTCTCTCTCATCTCCACCCAGACCCCACACTTCCATTTCGACCCGTGACGTCACCGGAAACAACAACTTCCGGTACAAGAGTCGATAGCGGAAATTGGCGGGGAGGCCAAATTCACTGCTGCTTTCACGTTTTTCTGGGGGGGAGAATATATGTTTTTTGTTTTACTAGTTATTTTCTAGCGGGGTGATTTTGTATTTTATTTTTTATACTGGTGATAGTTCGTTTTCAATTATTGTTATCTTATTGTTGTGCGTTGTGTTGTTTTGATTTGTCAGATATTTTCAAGCTAGATTACTGGGGGTTTTTCTTTTTTTGTGTAAATGGATGGTTGTTATATGCTGTTGTTATAATCTGCTTATTTCTGTTGTTCATATATTTTCTAACTAGATATTTGTTCTGTTGTTTTTTTGTTTTCATATATTATCTAGCTGGATATTTGTTTTATTATATATGTTGTTATATTCCAGATATTTTGTTTTAACCGGGGGATTGTTGTTGTTGATTGTTTTATATATCTATTATCAGGCGGTCTGCTTGGGTTCTTCGAGACATAATATATTTAGGATAGGTTTATATTTGTTGAACGAGTTATTGGCTTAAGCCGGTATCACACGAGCACTTTTTCACTCAACATTTATCCTCAACACTGGTCCGGCAGCTAATAAGGTCAACATTATTTTATCCTCAACACTGGTCCGGCAGCTAATAAGGTCAACATTATTTTATCCTCAACACTGGTCCGGCAGCTAATAAGGTCAACATTTATCCACAACACTGGTCCGGCAGCTAATAAGGTCAACATTTATCCTCAACACTGGTCCGGCAGCTAATAAGGTCAACATTTATCCTCAACACTGGTCCGGCAGCTAATAAGGTCAACATTTATCCTCAACACTGGTCCGGCAGCTAATAAGGTCAACATTTAAAGCATTTCTGTCACCTAAATTTATCTATCACCAGTCTAGTTTCCGATTTCAGTGCAAACTGTTCAAGAAATGTTGTTAGCAAAATGTTGATTATCGAATGTTGACTATAAAAGCTCTCGTGTGATACCGGCTTTATAGAGATGAAGTGTGTGTGATATACTGTAGGCTTTATAGAGATGAAGTGTGTGTGATATACTGTAGGCTTTATAGAGATGAAGTGTGTGTGATATACTGTAGGCTTTATAGAGATGAAGTGTGTGTGATATACTGTAGGCTTTATAGAGATGAAGTGTGTGTGATATACTGTAGGCTTTATAGAGATGAAGTGTGTGTGATATACTGTAGGCTTTATAGAGATGAAGTGTGTGTGATATACTGTAGGCTTTATAGAGATGAAGTGTGTGTGATATACTGTAGGCTTTATAGAGATGACGTGTGTGTGATATACTGTAGGCTTTATAGAGATGAAGTGTGTGTGATATACTGTAGGCTTTATAGAGATGAAGTGTGTGTGATATACTGTAGGCTTTATAGAGATGACGTGTGTGTGATATACTGTAGGCTTTATAGAGATGAAGTGTGTGTGATATACTGTAGGCTTTTCAAATATGCAGTGAGTGGCGCTCACTGCACGGGGTAAAATCCAAGTATGGGCTGTCTATCTGGAGGGAGGGGGGGTCCTCCGTCCCCCTCCCCCGGGGGGTGAGGGGCCAAAAAAAAAAAAATAGTATGCATGGTAAGTATGGGCTCTTCATCTTGAAAACTGCGGGAGTTGGGGGTTGGTTCATTCGTACTCTCTCTCTCTCTTTCTCTCTTTCTCTCTCTCTTTCTCTCTCACTCTCACTCTCTCTCTCACACACCATAGGCGTCGTAATTATTCCGGAGCAGGTGTGGCGAGGACACACACACACACACACACGCACACACCCTTACATACGAACACACACACACACTTCCACAGCCTAACAAACACACGCAGTAACGAAAGTACACCTTGGCTTAAACCATGTACCCCTGTACTGTGCCTTTAACCCCTTCTGTACCGGTGATATCCTTTACATAATATTCTGGCAACTATTAGACTATATTATTCAGCTTAGGAAGGATTTCTGCCGATTAAATTGCTACAGACTACTTCAATTAATCCTTTTTAGTACCATATATCCTTTCTAAGCATCATACAATAGTCTAAACGTAACTAGAATAAAAATAAATAGACGTCGCCATTATAGAAAGGGCTAAGGGAGGTTTTTTAGTTTCCCCTGTAAACCTCCACCAAGCTTGATAAACAACACCCTGACAACAACCCCTTCCAGAAAAATCATATATTTTTGTCTGTAGGAAAATGTCACCGACGAAAGCCGTTTTTTTTCTTCTACATAACAGGTTCGCTATAGCTCGCAAACAATCGACACTTTAATGGCACGAGAGGTCGTAAGATTGACAATTAATTGGGCGAACGGTTATAAAATCGCCGCATTAATAGGGCGAACGTCTTAGAAACTCAAAACTAATGGGGATAGAAATGAGGATGGGGCTAGACATGAGGGAGAGAGGGGTCCAGAGAAAACCTCTCCTAACCCTTTCATTACCGGTGATGTCTTTGTTCAGGTACATTTAGATGACTTTAACAATGCTCAGTAAGGATAATTATATGGTAGCTAAAAGGATAAATTGAGATAATTATCATGTAGCCTTTTTATGGGTAAGCGTCCTTCCTAAGCTGAATAAAATTATCAAATAGTAAACAGAATATATAAAAAAGGACGTCACCGGTACTGGATGGGTAAATTGTTCCTAGATTGATATTCCCGCAGATTTTTACACAGTTGTCTACCCTGGTGAAGGTATTGAGGGATAAGCCTTTACAAGGGCACCTCATGTATACTTTCTTCTTTTCCTATTTTCTGAAGCGTGTAGAGATGGGAGAAGGGGTGTTGGAGAGAGAGGAAGCTGTTGGAGTGGCTTTGTTACATGTTTTATTAGTCTGTATACGTACCCTTTTCCCATGGATGTCCTCGTGCAGTGTTGCCAAGTTAAGTCCGCTAGATAGTAAATATATGCCGAAAATCGCTAGAATAATACCACAATTACTCCAATATCGCTCTAAAATAGCTCAAGTCTCCAGAGTATTGGTAGAATTCATGTCGCTAGGTATAAAAATATGCCTCTAGATAGAAGTACATACCTCTAGATCTACCGAGAATGTAGCTAAATTGGCAACACTGTCCTTGTGTGTTGATATAGTCTATTCGCTGTAAGTAGGCGAGAAATCATGACCTCTAACCTCTGTAACTCAAAAACGACCAGAGTAATCGAGCTAATATTTCTACCATTTGGGAAAAGTCAGTCAAGGAATAGATGTGAATATTTACAGCCAATTTGCTCTGGCCCTTTTTGAGTTACAGAGGATAGAGGTCATGATTTCTCGCCTACTTACAGCGAGTAGACTATAGTTTAGTGTTCACCCCCTCTCAGTGAATACTATACCCTGTTCCAAATAAGTAAGCCAGATCTCTTGAACAATAACCACTATAACTCACAAACGACTAGAGTTATCGAGCTATTATGTCTACCATTTGGGAAGGGTCAGCCAGGGAATAAGTGTGGACACTTACATCCCATTTGCTCTACCCCTTTAAGAGTTACAGAGGTTACAGTTCACAATTCTAGATATTTGAGCCATTTTAAGCGACATTCGAAAGATTGTGGCATTACTCAGCGATATTGGCCATTAAGTTACTACCTAGCGACTTTTGAGTACGGATCTAGCGGTAACCTCGGTTTTTTGTTTCTCTCTCTCTCCCTCTCTCTCTGGGTTGTATCCATTTGACCCCCTTCAGCCTGCTGTTTACAAACGTTAATCCCCATCCAGGTGTTTTTTATTCCTGGCGAGCGGTAGCGATCCAGCATATTTTGTTAAATTATTTTGACAGAAGGCTAAATTTGTACATTCTTCAATAGAAAAATGTCCGGTGAAGCCGGATTTCTCCATACATTGCTAGCTCTTTATCGCTCGTAAGGAAGAAATCGACACCTGGATGGGGATAAACGTCTTGAAACAGTTGGCTGAGTGGGACCGGATGGATACAAACCAGAGAAAAATAGAATAGAAGAGAAAAAAAGCAGGTGACCCCCCTTAACTCCCGCCCGCCATCTGCCGCTTCAGTCTGTCGCTCATCCTCAGTTTTCATGCCTACGACACTGTTCGCTGTCTGTCTGTCTGTCTGTCTGTCTGTCTGTCTGTCTGGTTCTGTTTTGCCATGTGTTGCTATGTCACTCGTGTTTCTCATCTGTCTACATATCCATTCTCTCTCTCTCTCTCTCTCTCTCTCTCTCTCTCTCTCTCTCTCTCTCTGTATATATATATCCACTGTAGAAAACAATATAATATAAATCTTTTATAAAATGTAAATTGAATTGATTATATACATGCTAAAGTACTTCCAAGACTCATAATTATCAAACCCTAACGTACAGAAAGTATAATATCATACTTATCAAACTACTTCTCTCATCAATTACTGTTCTAACCTTACAGTTGTGTACATATTAATCAATTATAAGTTTAGGCTAACTATTCTATTAGCCTTTTTAATGCATAATTATGTTTGTTTGCGTGTCATAATTAAGGGGAGGTTTCCACTTGAGGGACTTTTTCTTGACCCCTTTCTCCCTCATGTCTAGTCCCATTGCTTTTGAGATTTTAAGACGTTTGCCCCATTAGTTTGGTGATTTTTAAGAATTTCCGCCCCATTCTGTCCATTTTAAGACCTTTCGTGCCATTTAAGTGTCGATTTTTTCCTGGCGAGCGATAGCGAGCCTGTAATTTAAGAGGAATTGGCCTTCGTCCGGGACATTTTTCTACCGAAAAATGTACAAATTTATCTTGAAAGGGGGTCAGGGGGGTGACATTTTAAGATTGCTGGAGGAGTAGGAAACAAACTAGAAACCTCCCCTTAATATAGATACAAAATTGCGTCATATGTCGGAGAAGGTTAATATAGATACAATTTATATGCATATTTACCACAAGTATTATTCCAGTCCAGGTGAACAGGCTCAATATTGTTAACCCCTTCTGCACCGTCAACATCCTCTATACTCTTGATTCTGGCTACTACTAACCGATTGTATTCAGTGTAGGAAGGATCTCCACCAATTATATCACTTCCAACTAAGCCATTTCAAGTCTCTAAATACCACAGATCCTTCCTGAGTTAAATGTATCTCGAATAAAATTTAGCAGACGTCGCTGGTACCGAAAGGGTTAATATAATATTCCAATGGATAATGTAATGCCAATCAGCTAATATTATTGTATGGCCCGAATATCCCTGAACCACAGAGCTGTGCCGAGTTAAGGTGAGATGGGTAGTTTTTAGGGTCCCCCTTCTTCCTCATGTTTAGCCCCATTATACTTATCAGATTATATGACGTTCGGCCCATTAGTTTCGTGATTTTAAGATCTTTTGCCCCATTTCTGTGTCAATATTAAAACTGTTCGTGTCAGTTATTTATTTATTTTTTGTTCCTATGTGATTGTGTCGATATTTTCCTGGCCTGTAATTTTCCAGCCTGTAATTTAAGAGGAACCGTCCTTTGGCTGGGAAATTTTGTCTATAACAAAATGTAAACATTCGTCCTGAAGGAGGGTCTTTGGGTGTTTTTTTAAGCTTGATGGAGGTCTAGGGATGAAACTAAAAATAAATGTACAATGATATGTAAATGTAAATAAATGTACAATGATATGTAAATGTAAATAAATGTACAATGATATGTAAATATAAATAAATGTACAATGATATGTAAATGTAAATAAATGTACAATGATATGTAAATGTAAATAAATGTACAATGATATGTAAATGTAAATAAATGTACAATGATATGTAAATGCGCTTCGTGTAGCTACTAATTGATAACGTTCTGTTGCCGCCTTATCTTGAATGGGGGGATTGGGGGGATTTTTGCAGGATTGATGGACGTTTAAAGAGGAAGCTAACGCAAATAATAAATATATAAATAAAGACATGTAAATAAATACATATGTAAATAAATAAATATATAAATAAATACATATGTAAATAAATAAATATATAAATAAATACATATGTAAATAAATAAATATATAAATAAATACATATGTAAATAAATAAATATAAAAATAAATACATATGTAAATAAATAAATATATAAATAAATACATATATAAATAAATACATATGTAAATAAATACATATATAATTAAATAAATATATAAATAAATACATATGTAAATAATAAATATATAAATAAATACATATGTAAATAATAAATATATAAATATATAAATATATAAATAAATACATATGTAAATATATAAATATATAAATAAATACATATGTAAATAAATAAATATAGAAATAAATACATATGTAAATAAATACATATGTAAATAAATACATATGTAAATAAATACATATGTAAATAAATACATATGTATATATATAAATATATAAATAAATACATATGTAAGTACATATGTAAATAAATCAATAAATATATAAATAAACAAATAATTAAAAACCTTCCCTTAATATAATTTGCTCGCCACGATGTCTAGTTTAACATTCTTTTTGTGACAGTTTCCTTCTCGTTACCTCAGTCGCGGTCTTGTTTCTCATATCCGAGTCTCTCTCTCTCTCTCTCTCTCTCACACACACACACACACACACACACACACACACACACACTATATCAATCGTGGTCTTCTCTCTCATCTTCTAAGCTCTTGGGCACTTTCTCTCTCTCTCTTTCACTCATTTTCACTTTCTCTCACACACACACACACACACGGTACTAGGACCAATTATCTTTCTAATTTACATCAACGACATAGATGAGGGTCTCACCTGTGCAATCTCAAAATTTGCTGACGATACAAAAATTGCAAATAGCGTACCGGGTACTCTCAAAATATCAAGTTGACGATATGCAACACAATCTAGATAAATTGTCACATTGGGCCCAAATTTGGCAAATGAGTTTCAATGCGGATAAATGTAAAGTACTACATATCGGATACCTAAATGAGAAAGCAAACTATTCGATGAATGGCACTCAGCTTAAGAATGTAAACAGAGAAACCGATCTGGGAGTAACAATATCGAGTAACCTAAAACCGAGTCAACAATGTTCAGAAGTTGTTAAGAAGGCAAACAAAATAATTGGCTTTATAGGTAGGTCATTTGAGCATAAATCCAAAGACGTTATCCTAACCCTTTACAATTCCTTAGTCCGCCCTCTTCTGGAATACTGCGTTCAATGCTGGTGACCTTATTACCAAAAAGACATAAACAAGCTAGAACGAGTTCAACGTAGAGTTACCAAAATGATACCTAGCCTAAAGAACAAACCATACGAAGAGCGTCTTAGAGAATTAAATCTATTTCCTTTAACCCAGCGCAGATTAAGAGGGGACTTAATTCGAGTGTTCAAAATCATCAAAGGCATCGACAATATGAACTGTAGTAAGTACTTCACTATCGACCAATCTAATTACACGCGGGGAAACGGTTGCAAAATTATTGGTAAATCTTTTAACTCACACGAATCTAAGAATTTCTTCTTCAATCGAGTTGTCAACTTGTGGAATGGGCTTCCCCGAGACGTTATAGACTGCAGCACCGTTGATTCATTTAAACTCCGCCAAGACAAATATCTCGCATCAAACCCGCGACTGACTGCGTTTGTAAATGAATAACTTTATTTTATCCTCCCCTCAGTTACTAACCCATATGTCCCCCACTAACTTCCTAGTCCTGCCACGGACATTAGTTCCAGGGCAATAGTTCCCTTTCCAATGTTCCCTTACCCACTCTAAACCACTGTTTGGACACTTGATCCTCAGTGTTTTGGAGGACAAGCAGCCTAGAAGGGTCACTAGACCTATTGTTGCTTGATTTCCTTTGTAATCCTTTGTACTTTGTACACACACACTATATCACTCGTGGTCTTCTCTCTCATCTCCTAAGCTCTTGACCACTCTCTCCCTCTTTCACACACACACACGCACACACACACTATATCACTCGTGGTGTTCTCTCTCATCTCCTACTGTATGCTTCCTCTGGTGGTCAAAGGTCTACTTCTGTTTTATAACGCTTTCCTGTTCTCGTCTTCCGTAATTTTTCCCGGGAATTTGACAGATTTTTCACCCAAGTTTTGGTGTGAATTCTCTCTCTCTCTCTCTTGCTTTCTCTCTCTCGCTCTCGCTCTCTCTCTCTCTCTCTCTCTCTCTCTCTCTCTCTCTCTCTCTCTCTCTCTCTCTCTCTCTCTCTCTCTCTCTCTCTCTCTCTCTCTCTCACTCTCACTCACTCACTCACTCACTCACTCACTCACTCACTCACTCACTCACTCACTCACTCACTCACTCTCGGCTAAGCTAGCACCAATCAGATTAATAAGAAAGAAACTATAAGTGATGATATGAGGATATAGTTCTTGCATTCCATATGTCATAGTAGGGCGTCAATTAATATGATGGTATACTATAATATTCATGATTCAATTCTGATTTACAGCATTCATAGAACGACTAAAATGAGTACAAGCTAGGGTTACAAAACTAATTTAGGGGAAGACGAGTCGTTTTTTTTAATCCACCTTCTTCCTCATGTTTAGCCCCATTAGTTTTCAGATTTTATGACGTTCGGCCCATTAGTTTGACGATTTTAAGAACTATCGCCCCATTTCTTTTTCAATATTAAGACTTTTCGTGTCATTTAGGTGTCGATTTTTTTCCTGGCGAGCGATAGCGAGCCTGTAATTCGAGAGGAACAGGCCTTCGGCCGGGACATTTTTCTATCGAAAATTGTAAAATTTATCTTGAAGGAGGGTCTTGGAGGTGTTTTATTAAAGTTTGATGGAGGTCTGGGTCTGGGAGGTCTTAACCCGTACAGCCCCAGCGAAGCGTCTGACGCGTCGGCGATGTATGTAACGCACAGCCCCAGAGACGCGCCTGACGCGTCACCCTATTTGTGCCGACCGTAACCTCAGGTGTAGCCACTCAAGAGGGCTCAGATTTGTATGGGAACTGTGTACGTATCCCACGCAACCGTGCCGATGGTTGAAAACTCTCAAAGTCCACGTGCGTGCGCGTGAGCGTGCAATAACCTGCTTTTTTGGGGCAATTGCCTTCAATTTTTTACTATTGTAAAATACGTTTTCGGGGGCTCTGTAGGACCATTTTTGAAGCTTTTTGAGCGTTTTTTCGTGGTTTTTCCTTCATTCCTAACCCATTCGCTATTGTTTCTGGAATAAAACCATTTTTTGAAAACCGGCCGGGTTCTGGTGAACAAACATTACAAAACTAGCCGGGGCTCCACGGGTTAAATAATAATAACAATATAATTAAATGAGCAAGAAAATACGTCCATTCCCTCTAAATCAAATATGACACTGAGCTATGAGCAACGGTTGAAAGCTCTCAGTCTCTTGCTGTTGGAATACGTCCATCCCCTGTAAATCAAATATTATACTGAGCTATGAGCAACGGTTGAAAGCTCTCTGTCTCTGCTGTTGGAATACGTCCATTCCCTGTAAATCAAATATTATACTGAGCTATGAGCAACGGTTGAAAGCTCTCGGTCTCTCCTGTTGGAATACGTCCATTCCCTGTAAATCATATATTATACTGAGCTATGAGCAACGGTTGAAAGCTCTCGGTCTCTGCTGTTGGAATACGTCCATTCCCTGTAAATCAAATATTATGCTGAGCTATGAGCAACGGTTGAAAGCTCTCGGTCTCTGCTGTTGGAATACGTCCATTCCCTGTAAATCAAATATTATACTGAGCTATGAGCAACGGTTGAAAGCTCTCGGTCTCTGCTGTTGGAATACGTCCATTCCCTGTAAATCAAATATTATACTGAGCTATGAGCAACGGTTGAAAGCTCTCGGTCTGCTGTTGGAATAGCGTAAACTATAAGGTCAACTCATTAAGGTAATTAAACTTAAAATATAATTATGTTTGTCAACGTGAATTAAAGCGCTATCTTAGCTTGCACACAACCAAAATTGCATCCTTGGAATGGGCTGCAAGGTTTTGAGATACGAACTATGAATTGTACAGTATCTCAGTGTAACACACACACACACACCTGTGGTTCCTGTGGTTGTAGTTGAGGGCTGTCAGTTAGCGCCCTGTGGTCCACGCCGTTGCGGCGCTGCCATTGTACATCCCATCTACCCTCCACTGTGCCAGCTGGTCAAGAATGCTGTTGCTGGCAGCACGGAGGTAGTAGTGGGGTAGGATTGGTTGGTCTGGCAGTGATGACAGGAAATCATCCAAGTCCTTTTTGAATTTTTCAACGGTTGGGTAGTTTTGGTTTCTTATTTCTTTTGGCAGTGCATTGTAGAGCTTCGGACCCTGTGTAGCGAAGGCATTTTCTTTAAGTGTCTTAACTCTTGCCAGTGCTCTTGAGTTAATTGACCTGATAATACACATACGGCCCAGTCGTTGGTTTTCTTTTATCTCTATCAACTCCTTTTCTTCCTCTCCCAGCAGGTTTGGGGTTAAGTTGTTGAGAATTTTCCAGGTATAAAATGATCAAGTATCTTTCTCGGCGTCGTTCTAGAGAGTACAAGTTTAGAGACTTAAGTCTTTGCCAGTAGTCTTCCTCCTTCACAGACACTATTTTACTAGTGAAGGAGTGCTGGATGCCTTCCAATGCTTGTTTCTCTCGTGACTTCCAGGGATTCCATAACTGGCAACAATATTCCAAGAGTGGTATTACCAAGGCCTTATACAGGGTTAACATAGGTTCGCTTTCACGAGTTCTGAAAGTACGCAATACCCAGCCAACCTGGGCTCGTGTCTTTTGTACTACTGCTAGCATATGGGTAGTGAAGGTGGCATCATCACTGATTGTTACCCCTAGGTCTAGCACTTTGTTGTTACACTTTATTCTTTGGCCATCATGTGCCGAATAGTGGACTTCTTCTATTTTGTTTGTACCATATCTAACCAGTTCAAATTTGTTATTATTGAAAGACATATTATTTGTTTCGGCCCATGTATATAGCTTGGTAAGGTCAGATTTTAATTTGTCCACATCTGCCATTGATATAGTTGCTTTCATTACTCTGGTATCATCGGCAAAAGACGAGACTTTGGAGTAGAGTGTACCTTGGTCAATGTCGGATATAAGTATGAGGAACAGCAGTGGCCCCAGTACAGAACCTTGAGGGACACCACTGTAGACATTTGAGTCATGGGAAATGACACCCCCCACAGCAACACATTGCTTTCTCTCGTTCGGGAAGTTATGGATCCATACTCCAAGGCGACCTACTATTCCTAGATTGCGGACTTTATGTAATAGGATTCCGTGGTCCACCTTGTCGAAGGCCTTACTGAAGTCCAAGTAGATTACATCGATGTTGCTGCCATTCTCTAGTGTACTAAAAAAAAAATCATGATGGGCAAGGAGCTGGGACAAGCATGATCTACCTTGTCGAAATCCGTGTTGGCTATCATTCATTTTATTGTTTTGTTCAAGGTAGTTTGTAATATTCTTGACAATAATTTTCTCAAAAGTTTTAATGATATGGGATGTGAGGGCAATAGGTCGGTAGTTTTCGGCTTTGCCTCTTGACCCGCCTTTGAATACGGGAGTTACCTTAGCTCTCTTCAGTAATCCAGGAACAATCCCGGAATCCAGTGAAGATCTGTATAGGATTTTGAGTGGTACACACAACTTTTCTGCACATTTCTTCAGTAGTATGGCCTGAAAACCATCAGGGCCAGCTACAGCATTGGTGGAAATTTCTTTAACTGCTTCTATTATATAATTCTCAGTAAAGGTGATATCTTCTATTGATGGGTCCTTGATCTTGTTGGAGAAAAAGTTGTTGGGTTCTGTGATGATCTTATCTTTAAAATGAGTACTGAAACACTCTCGTACTGTTTACAAAGAGCTTCACAAATTTCTGTTGGGTCTTCAATCATTTTACCGTGCTCACTTGTTAAAGGGCCAACAGCGGCCTTAATT
The DNA here is from genome assembly GCA_032716605.1 of Paralithodes platypus. NCBI lineage: Eukaryota > Metazoa > Arthropoda > Malacostraca > Decapoda > Lithodidae > Paralithodes > Paralithodes platypus. The sequence goes on along the minus strand of CM064490.1, from coordinate 6,478,972 downwards.
GTTGATCGGTTACTTGCATATTTGAAGAAGTATTTAGGGTTTGACTTGAATGCAGATACTTCCTGTTCTTCTCTCAGCTTCATTTCTTTTTCAATAGAGGTTTTCAACTGCTCTTCTAGCGTCAAGATTTTCCGCTGCATCATAGTACGGTTGTGGTCGTTGGTAGAATGGGCAATTTTTACTCGTAGTCTTCTTCGTTTTCTCATTATTATCCTTCGATCATGGGGAATTTTCTTAGTGGTTGAGGGTTGTTTTTTAATAGGGGTGTATTTTTCACAAATCGCTAAGGAATGTTTCAGCAGTAAGTCATATTGGTTATTGGGGTCTGTATCTGTCAACAATTTCTCCCAACATAATTCACCCAATTCTCTATCAATATTCTCCCAGCATGTATTAGTACTGAACAAATTTAGTTCATTTAAACTTAGGTTTCTTTGGGGTGGTATCATTGCTTTGTTGTGTTCTAAAGATTTTATGTTGGTCGTCATTACAATTATATTGTGGTCTGATATAGTAGTTGGGTCTACAGTGTACTCATGGACGAGCTCTTCGTTATTAGTGAAGAATAGGTCTAGGATATTTTTGCCACGTGTAGGGACTCGGATATACTGGTTCATGCAGTAGTTCTCTGCTAGGTCTAGGAGGGCAGCTGCTTGTAATTGTGCATCTGTAGATCCTCCTTGTACCACTTCAGTTTCCCAGTCAATTATTGGTAAGTTGAAATCACCCGTTAGGATGATATTTGGTAAGGGAGCTGACATCTCATTTATTTTGGTCTTTAATCATTTGTCAGGATTGGGATAAAATTGTTCTGGGTACAGTCAGGAGGGCGATAGATGACAATAAACATCAGATTTATGTGTTCAATGTTGAGCATTTGTACCTCAGAAACTGAGTTTGAGAATGAAAGGCTCACTTTGGTGTACGGTGAGATTGTGTCTTTGAGATAGGTGATAATTCCTCCTTTCTTTCTTCTATTTGCTCTATCAGTTCTGAACGATGTATAGTTGTTTATTTTAACCTCGGCATCTTTAATATTTTCAGAGAGATGTGATTCGGTAAGTGCAACAATAAGGGCTTCCTCTTCAGATGCTAATTCAGAAATTATTTCAAGCTTTGCTTTGAACTTGCGTGGGATTAGCCCCTCAATGTTGCATGAAATTATTTTGTTTAATATGGAAACATATGATCTGGTGAGAGGACTCCTTGAGGATGGCCTATCGGCACACACACACACACACACAACACACTCTCTCTCTCTCTCATATATCAAGGTGGGTCATTAACTTCCCATTCCCGTCTCCTTCCTGTAGAATTTTCTCGGGGGTTGATAGTCTCTCTCTCTCACTCTCTCTCTTTCTCTCTCTCTCTCTTTCACTCTCTCTCTTTCACTCTCTCTCTTTCACTCTCTCTCTTTCACTCTCTCTCTCTCTCTCTCACTGAACGTATCCACCTGTAATATTTATTGTGGGTCGATAGTTTTCTCTCTGGTGTTTACGTCGTGATCGTATTCTCGGGGGTTGATAGTCTCTCTCTCTCTCTCTCTCTCTCTCTCTCTCTCTCTCTCTCTCTCTCTCTCACTGACCGTATCCACCTGTGCTATTTATTGTGGGTCGATAGTTTTCTCTCTGGTGTTTACGTCGTGATCGTATTCTCGGGGGTTGATAGTCTCTCTCTCTCTCTCTCTCTCTACACACACACACACACACAACAAAAAATTTCAAACCACAAATACACTTATTTCTTTCTCTCTCACTCTCTGTCCACACCAAACACACACACACACACACAGACAACCTTGGCAATTCTACCCCTACTTACACCTAGACACAAAAATACCTCCTACTTCTAATGTTACATGGCGGCTAGTAAGGGAATGTCTCGGCACCAGGTATGTTTTGATCAATAATTGGTTTCAAGCAATATCTAATCTTTAATTTAATCGTTTTAATGAGAATACAAACCTGTTCCTATCGTTACCCACCCATTCAACATTTGACAGACATTAATACAGCACAGAGCAAGCCAAACGTAATGACAGCCTAAGACCTGACTTATTAGCGGCCACTGTACAATATGGGGCATTAAGTGTTGTCATTATATTACAGTGGTTTTCGCCTCAAAAGTGTTATTGGTATCTCTATAGTTATTGGAAAAAAATGCTTATCCCTCTGAGTATTAGCCAGTGTCCGGAAACTTTGTTGAAATATCTGACAACACTATTAACCTCGGACGACCGTTACATCCGTTTGGGTATGCTACTCCAACTTCTTTATGTGTATGTGATGTATGTATGCATGTATGTATATACCGGCCCATAGACTCCTTTAAGAAGGACCATGAAATCTCCCATGCTCGGTGTTTGTAACTTGAGTATGAAGGATTAACTTGAAGTCCTGGGTAAAAATGACTTCTAGAAGGGCTAGAGACACGATCTCGGGTCCAAATGGGGTTTTTTTTTGAGGACGGCGAGTTCACTAGGGACATTTTCACAACACCACATGGGGTCAACTTCAGAGTAAAAAAGGCTCATATTGCGGTCAAAATTAGTGAATTTTGGTATATCCATCTGCGGCGGCCGAATCCAGACAGCCTTGCGACAGCAGACGCGTACCAAGTTTCACTAGGCTGGAGGAGGCCTGCCAAATATATCTACCTGCGCATGGCAAGGACTGTGGTGGTGGTCGTAAGGTGAAGCTAAACTCAGGCAAACTGCTGAAAGCTTTCACTGTTTGTCAACACATAATAACGTGGATGCTGCCAAATTGCTTTGGAAGAGGAAGGACTGACTACGTTCTTCCTGCTATATTCGCGGATGAAGCCTGGGAACAAGTTTTTCGGCCAAGCCAGGCAAAGAAGCGGTGGAAACTTCTACATTGACGTAGGTGACATTATGGCTGACAGCTAAAATTGCAAATTTGCAGACACTCATTAAGCATGACATTATGACAGAATCTCTAGTTTCTTTCGTGTGCTTGATTTGCCGACAAGAATTGATACTACTGCAATAATATACAGATGAGCGAAGTGAACTCATTGACGAGATCACTCCTCAAGACACTTCAGGAACTCTTGAGGTCTGATGATATCCTTAAGCATAAAAAGTTGGTATTTGGCCGGACATCTTGTTAATAAATTAAGTGATAGCACTAGTATGGAGGAGATTTGATGATGATGGTAACGAGGTGTCATCTGAGTTCCTAGATAATTTGAATTAGAGGTGGAATGAGGGTGTGCCGACTATGTCAAACCGTCTTTTTTTTGGACATAATGCCTATAATTTGAGATGAACAGACTAAAATGCGTTGCCGCTGTCATTTTGCGGAGCTGTTATCCTTTGTAGATGCACCGGTATCTAGTAGTAATGCTGAATGTACTACTTTAGCTAAACATTCTATTGAAAGCCTATCTCCTCAATGTAAGTGACAAAGAAAAGGCTGTAGGATGCCCCCAGAGCAGAAGCAAAAAAAAAAAAAAGCTCTCCAACTAGCGATAGCTCTCCAACTAGTGATAGACATAGACATAGTTGTAATAGACATAGTGTTGTGATATGCATATAATGTTTAGTTCATACGATATATGATAATACATATCAAAATTTTGACAGCTCTACACACTTGCCTCTTATTACAATCAGCCATCTCTCACCGTTTTATAAGTTAGACACAAAAAAACGGGCAAAAATTACCAAAATTCACTAATTTGACATTGAAATATGACCTTTTGACTTCGGAAAAGATGACCCTACGTGGTGTTGAACATGTCGCCTAAATGAACTAGCCAATCCTCAAAAACCCCTATTTGGAGACCGAGATCGTGTCTCTAGCCCTTCTAGGAAGTCCAGTTTAGCCCAGGAAAAATCAAGTTAATCCTTCAGACTCAAGTTTAAAAACCCCGAGGTAGTGACGTTCCAGTCTTTCTTTAAAAGGAGTCTATGACTCAGGCCCGTACCCCATTGATGGAGGTGGCCGACACGAGACAGAGCCCGGAACAGAAACTACATTTAAAGTTAAAAATATTTATTTTTCCGGACCACTTTCGCATTTCCTCGCCCCTTAGGCCACTCTTACTCGTCTAGTAGGATAATTTTACAAGGGGAGGAAGATTCCTAACCTCCGGCCCCCACAGGAAAAGTTAGTACAGTAAAAAGAGACAGGGACAGGAAACAGCTAAGATGGGGCGAGGATGCCAAACCTCACTCTGGATAGGACCAGCATTTCTTTATTTACTATACTCAATTAAATTATAGATAGGCTAACAATCTTGACCACTAACCTAGGATAACTAATAAACGACTGGAATAATTGGAGATATAATTATTTCATTTAGGAAGGGTCAGCCTGGGAATAGAGGTTGGAACGGGACAGCCCATTTGCTCGAGCCCTGTTGAGTTACAGAGGAAAGCGGTCAAGCAATCCGACCTTATTAAAATTCTGACTCTAGTCGGCCCTCTTCTCTCCTCTCTCTCTCTCTTAGCAATTTATGTTAGGCAACAGTAGACGATTAAGTTTTAAAATCTTCCTCAACTACCGGACCCGTTTTATAGAGATTAATAAGCCAATTAGCCCTCATTAAGAAAAGGCTGTTTGACCCCGATTAGTGACCAGAGTTGGTAGTGGGGGTTTCTTGTTTTAATTGTGATAATTAAGGGACATTTGGCCATTTCGTTAGTGGGTTTTTATGATTTTCTTTAGCAAATGTATTCTTTAGAGGTGGTTCCGATTCGGCATCCGCTATACTGTATATTAATGAATACATATATGCATATATAAATATATAGCTCATTTGATCTGAACACAAATCTAAATAGATAGATAGAGAGAGAGAGAGAGAAACAGAGATATATATAGATGGATAGAGAGAGAGACAGAGCTGTTCACGTGACTATCAAAATAAAATATCATAACACACTAGATAGATGATAAACTCAAAGGTTGATGGTGTAGGATTGGGGGTGAATGGAACAAGCTGGAGTTATGAATGATTCGGTCAATTGTGGTAGGTGATGGTAGTAGTAGTGGGTGGTAGTGGTAGTTGTGGATAGTGGTAGTGTGGTGTGGTGGTTGGGTGGTAGTTGGGGGGGGTTGTGGTGGTAATGGTGGTGGGGTTAGGTGTGGTAGTAGTTGTAGTGGTAGTGGTGGTGGTAGTTTGGGTGAATGGAACAGACTGGTTTGGGAATGGTTTCCTAAATTGTGGTAGTTGTGGAGTGAGGGTGAATTCTATCTATCTATAGCAGTTTATATCTATCGTAGAGTGCGATACCTTCAAATGGCACCAATGAACAGTGCCGCCCTTCGGTATAATGTATAAGGTTGAATTCCCTAAATGGGTTGCAAACCAAGGCTGACGAGTCCCATCCACAAGGATATTTATAAAAGTTGTCTCCCCTAGAGGGGTGCACACCACACAAAACACACACATACATAGTGTGTGTGGGTGGGTTTCGGTGGGGTGTATTCACTTACTTGTTCGTCAAGGGGAATCCAAGCAATGCGACGCTCAGGTCATTATTAGCGCTCCTCCTAACTGGGAATGTATTGCGTGAAATGAAGGTTTAGTGTTTGGGATCGTTGGAATGGCTTGTGGATGTGTGTGTAGTTTGTTATTTTAGCCAATTGGCGACATCTGGAAACGAAGGCTTAGGGTTAATCTGTACGGTACCATTCTCAATTACGGTACCAGGCTCACCAGAAGGCTTAGGTTGCCCGGTAGCTTAGGTTGACCAGTATGATACCCATCTCACCTTGTAACCGATCACCAACCCCAGATGGGACGTAAAAACTTCGTTCACTTATACCAGGTTTCCTATTATACTGCTGGTGAACAGAGGCTACACAGTTAGGGGACTTGCCCAAATGTATCTTCCCCGCCTGGGTCTCGAACCCGGGACCTTCGGGTAGTGAGCCAGACGCGTTATAAGTTACGCCACGGGAGGTGTGTGTGTGTGTGTGTGTGTGTGTGTGTGTGTGAATATTTGACATGTGTTACGAGCTGGCACTCGGGTACACAAGTGCTCTCAATCAGGACTCGAATACGGCTCGCTGCCACAACGGAAAACACGATCCCAAACCATGAGTACGGCCAGCCGACACAAAAAAACACAAATACCCTCCAGAGTTTCAATCTGCTATAAAAAGGGGGTATACAAGAACCGGGTACTAGTGTTCAACAACAGACTAATCCACTAAAGTACCAAGCTTGAAACACATGAAATCAATAGTGCATATAAACAATATCATACATAAGGAAAGCTTCAATACTATTATGTATCTTACTAATCGAAGTAAAGTCTAGCTGGGGTACTGTGGGCAAAAGGTAGCAGTGACTGAGCAAAAAAACTGGCTTGTAGCCTCGCGAAGAGTCCTCACGACTGTTTAAAGTATTACGGTAAAAACTAACAAGTGCACTTGAGAAAATCCAGATCCCTTGTATCTGGTTTTTCTCCCGGCTCCGTGACAAAGTAAAAACAAACTGTTAAAATAAAAATACAGGGTGGTTAGGCACATGTAAATTATAAAACGCAAAACACAGTCAGCCGCGAAGAAAACCTAGGCCTCACTGAACCAGAAACGAGTTATGCAGGTTTATCGCTTAACCACTGCATCAAACAACAACTCGTAACACAGAAAAGCCTTACCCGGTCTAGCATTACCTAGACCAGCAGAAAACAGGAATAATAATAATAACACACAGGGAAATGCATATACAAGTGCAACAAACATAAATCAATCCTATTCTAAGTCAACCCTTTCCAAAATAGGCTATCTAATAGGCAAGTATCTCGTGAGAACTCAAGCGATAATACGTTGGCTGACTAGCTCTGCACCAACGGCACCATGGAAGTTAACAAGGGCAGGGAAAAGAGGAAATAAGGATGGAAGGTAGTAGAGAAAGTTCCCATCAGTCAGAAGAATATAAATAGTTAGCAAGGGAAATGAGAAGTCGCTCTGCCTAATGAGTTCTGATGAAAAAATGGCTAGACTTCCCTTTTATACCCGGCCCTCTAGTGAGCCCAACGTGAACTACTAAGGACCGCCCACTGACAACCATTACGTAATTTCTCTCTCTCTCTCCTCTGGATACACAAAGCCTCCCCCTAGCACTGAGGGAGGGGGGAGTGCTAGTGAGTTAGGCCTACCTCCTGCCTGGCGTACCCACTGACACCTAACTGTGGCTGTTTCTCTTCCCATCATTACAAATACGTTTTACACACAATACTTATAACTAATGATATAAAATAGAACTCGTTGACTCAGATGAAAACAAAATACATATTCATAATACTTATAGTACAACGGCTCACACGAACTAAGTTAGGAAACTCTACATAGACTCCAGCCAAAGTTCCTGCCCTGACGATCCTAGCGAGAGTGGGGCATGACTAGGCGTTCTGTACAGCATGCTCACACGTGGACATGCGTCACACATGGGCATTAGATGAGTGTGCATGAATAATATAGATTAAAGCAAGGCCGAGAGAGAGAGAGAGTGAGAGGCAGATAAATAAATATATAGGTAGATAGTTAAATGGATATAGATAGATAAATGAGAGAGAGAGAGAGAGAGAGAGAGAGAGAGAGAGAGAGAGAGGAGATAGATATATAGATGAGAGAGAGAGAGAGAGAAGTAGATAGATAGATAGATAGATGAGAGAGAGAGAGAGAGAGTAGCTGGATAGGAAGATAGATTGATAAATGGATAGATAGATATGTATGGGAGAGAGAGAGAGAGAGAGAGAGATGAGCTGAGTACTTCGAATACTCTGATTGGCTGAGAAGAAAAACCAAAAAATAGAAGGTCCCGCCCCTTCTGAGAAGATGGCACCACATTCTCTCTCACTAACAAACACACATACACACTCTATCTCTCTCTCTCACACACACACTAACAAACGCACACATACACATTCCCTCTCTCTTTCACTCACTCTCACCTACTCTCTCTCTCTCACACACATACACACACACACACACACATACACACTCTCTCTCTCTCTCTCTCACACGCACACTAACAAACACACACATACACATTCCCTCTCTCTTTCACTCACTCTCACCTACTCTCTCTCTCTCTCTGTCACACACATACACACACACGCCGACACCATTTTGCCGTTACTGTTAATTACTGTTAATTGCTGTTACACGCCGACACCATTTTGTAAACAAACCTTTTTTGGGGATTATACATATTAAATTCCAGCAAATTTTGTACCAAATTTAAGTGCATTCATTTATCTTTTCCCCCTAGATATATTCTTGACTTTTTCTCCTCAGACTGATTTTACTTTAAGCTAAGGGTGGTATTTGTACAAACTAACCTAGCCTAACCCAACCTGCCAAGCTTTTAACCTAACCCAAACCTAGCCTAGCCTATAGCCAGCCAATCTGTTTTATTATTAACTCTTGTAGATATTGTATTTAGTATCCTACTGTAGCTATATATATCTGTAATTTTAGTTGTTGCTTGCACGATCTTGTAATAACCTTTGACTGATACACTTTTTTTATCTAAAAAGAGTAGGCTACTGCTTTACTAGGCTTCAGTGACACCAGGGTCATCTGTTGACACAGTATATTAACCCCTTGTGTGCAGTCACACTTTATTTTTATATAATCTCTATTTGGAAAATTGTATATTTAGTTACATATCTGTTATACATATATTTGTTTAAGGTTAGGTTATCACACCTGGTAGCCTATTTCTGCGAATTTCAATTTTATTATATTCGGTTAGGCTATTCAACGCTGGTAGCCTATTATTGCGGATTTCAATTTAAAAAAAAAAAAACTTTTGGTTAGGCTATCGCCCCTGGAAGCCTAATTCTGCGTATCTCAACATTTTTGTTTTCGGTTAGGCTATCACCCCTGATATCCTATTTCTGCGTATTTCAGCATATTTGTTTTCGGTTGAAGTGATTGAAGTGTTTTTAAAGTGAGTGAAGTGTTGTAAAGTGAGTGAATTGTTTTTTAAGTGAGTGAAGTGATCTGAAGAAAGTGACTGTCACCATGCCTCGCGCTTGTGCGAACTGCGCCGGTAGGTTTGGTGAGTCCATGTTTGCTACTATCGATCTTCAAGTCTGCCGGCTCTGCCAGCAACGAGAGAATTTTACAGTGAAATTAGATGAAGCCTACAACAAGATCAACGTCCTCACCATGAAGCTGGAATCACTCCAAGAGTTTGTAACACTCAACGTTGGAGTGCCACAAACTTCAATTGTCACCGCAACTCCAGCAGCCACCAACGCCCCAACGTCAAACTGCCAACAATTCAACGCCTACAGTAGCCATTTCAGCTGATGTTTCCGATACTCAAGATACAAATAGCGACTCTCTTCCCCCTCAAGACAACTTCCGTGTCGTGAGGAACAACGTTTGCCCCAAGACCAGGAAACACATAACCGATTACCGAGTGTCAAAACCGTTTCCAGATATTCGCAGACTCAGATGACGAAGAGGAAATAGAAGAAGTCCGGCTCGTGGGAGACTCGATGATACGTGGTCAGCTCACAGAGTTTTGCGCCAGGGCACCTAAGACCAGGAAGCGTTTTTGTATCACTGGTGGTGGTGTGGATGACGTAGTTGCAGCAGTTGACGAAGTATCAAAGCTGGCCCCTGCAAATACAAAGTACGTCATCCACGTTGGATCCAACGATATACAGCGAACCCGGTCGGAAGATTTGCTTTTAAAGTACCAGCAGCTGATCAAGTCGTTTAAGGAGAAGTCATCAAGGATCATCGTCTCAGGAATCGTCCCCCGGCTCGGTGTAGAGAGCCGATTTTACAACATAGCCACCAGCACAAATCGTTGTCTAGCAAACCTCTGCAGGAAGGAGAACGTGGGATTCGTCGACACCTGGGACAATTTCTACTACGATGACTATTTGTTTTCGGATGATGGAGTTCATCTGAACCAGGTGGGAGCAGCGCGTTTTGGGCGTCTTCTCAACGATGCGGTGAAGGATTTTCGGAGAAGAAATCGACTCAGCACAGGACAACCAGGAAGGAGGACCGAAGACAGCGAGGACGGCAATCTACAAAGGAATTAAATACTAATCCGTCAAGAACCGCGATTTTGGATAAAGCTCCACCAACACGACCCAAATTCAAAACCGTCAGGGATAACGACCGAGGACCGAGGACAGCCATGAATGTAAATGTAGATCCGACCAGAACCAAAAATTTGATGAAAGAACGATCTGCGAGTTCTAAAACCGCAACTTTAAAGGTTTTCTATGCAAACGCTCGTAGCATACGCAATAAATTTTCAGATTTAGAGGAACTAGTGTTTACAGAAAATTATGATGTGATTGGCATAACAGAATCTTGGCTCAATACACAAGATAGAGACTTTTTAGCAGAGTATTCACTTCCCGGTTATGTAATGTTTGAGAACAGCCGAATAAATAAAAATGGAGGTGGCGTTTTATTTTATATCAAAGAAAGTCTTAACCCGACCCTCGTGTCAAAACCTCAAATTGTGAACGTCGACACATCTTTTGTGCTAATAAAGAATAATAAAGGTACAAAAATAATACTTGCGTTAATATACAGACCTCCAGCTCAATCAGTGCAAAACTGACCGAGAAATTTACGAACAAATTGCAGATGTAAGTAACTCACAAGATACCGTAATTTTTGGCGACTTTAATTTACCTGTGACCAAGTGGGGCGATACTCTTACTTCACACTCCGGACATGACTTGTATACGAACTGCAAGAGAGTTCGCTTTATCAATTTGTTCGAATGCCGACCCGTGGTAATAACGTTCTTGACATTGTACTTGCAACAAAAGAAGAATTGATAGAGAATTTGAATGTTGGTGATGAATTCAGTAACAGCGACCATCGTACGATAACTTTCACTTTAAAGTTTACTAGTAACGAACCAAATAGTAGCATCGAAAAAGTCCCTAATTTCAAGAAAGCAAACTTCCATAAACTTAGAGCTATGTTTAAAGAAACTGACTGGAGCTTTTTAATTAACAATAACGACATAAATACATCTTGGAAGTTATTCGAAACCACTTACCTAAAGCAGTGCAAGACTGCATACCATCGAAAATACGGCGTCCAGGCCATAATAATAAGCCCAAATGGTGGAATAAAGATATTTCAAACTCCCTGCTTGCTAAAAAATGTGCTAATGATAGATTAAAATCCTCACAAAATGACGAAGAACGGGTGAAATTTGTAGAGCTACGACGCAAAGCCAAAAAGTTAATTAAGCAAAGTAAAAAGACCTTAGAGTTACATATTGCGAATCAAAGTAAAACAAACCCGAAAGAATTCTATAGTTATATCAGAAAGAAAAAAGTAGTTACTTCAACTGTTGGACCGTTAGTCGATGAAAAAGGAGAATACACCAAAGACGAAGTACAAATGAGTTATGCCCTCAATACCTTCTTTGCATCAGTTTTTACAACAGAAGACCTCAGTGATATCCCTACACCATCGCCGATTCAGATTGATAATTCAGATGTTCTAAGCAATATCACCGTTACAGAGAGAGAAGTATTGAATTGTTATAAACTCAAGGTAAATAAAACGCCAGGACCTGATACAATCTCGCCTAGAGTTCTAAAGGAAGCTAAGAATGAGCTCTCCAAACCACTGACATTACTATTCAATAAATCCTTGCAGTCTGGAACTATGCCTGATCAGTGGAAGCTAGCCAACGTAACACCGATATTCAAAAAAGGCAGCAAATCCCTACCCAGTAACTATCGTCCAATTAGCTTAACCTCAGTTGTATGTAAAATGCTAGAAACGGTCATACGAGACAGACTCGTAAATCACTTGGAGGAAAATAACATACTTAAAGATACTCAACACGGCTTTCGTAAAAAACGTTCCTGTTTAACAAACCTCTTAGACTTCTTCCACGATATCCTCAAACCTCTACGATGAGAGTAAAGCTGTAGATATGTATACCTTGATTTTCAAAAGGCCTTTGACAAAGTTCCCCACAAACGTTTACTGCTAAAACTAAAAGCGCATGGAATACAAGACGGTGTGTTGAAATGGATAGAAAATTGGCTCAGCAACAGAAAGCAAAGGGTAGTCATAAACGGTAAGGCATCTAAATGGACCAATGTAAGTAGCGGGGTACCCCAGGGATCGGTACTAGGACCAATTCTCTTTCTAATTTACATCAACGACATAGATGAGGGTCTCACCTGCACAATCTCAAAATTTGCTGACGATACAAAAATTGCAAATAGCGTACTCTCAAAAGAACAAGTTGACGATATGCAACACAATCTAGATAAATTGTCATGTTGGGCCCAAATTTGGCAAATGAGTTTCAATGCGGATAAATGTAAAGTACTACATGTCGGATACCTAAATGAGAAAGCAAACTATTCGATGAATGGCACTCAGCTTAAGAATGTAAACAGAGAAACTGATCTGGGAGTAACAATATCGAGTAACCTAAAACCGAGTCAACAATGTTCAGAAGTTGTTAAGAAGGCAAACAAAATAATTGGCTTTATAGGCAGGTCATTTGAGCATAAATCCAAAGAAGTTATCCTAACCCTTTACAATTCCTTAGTCCGCCCTCTTCTGGAATACTGCGTTCAATCCTGGTGCCCTTATTACCAAAAAGATATAAACAAGCTAGAACGAGTTCAACGTAGAGTTACCAAAATGATACCTAGCCTAAAGAACAAACCATACGAAGAGCGTCTTAGAGAATTAAATCTATTTCCTTTAACCCAGCGCAGATTAAGAGGCGACTTAATTCAAGTGTTCAAAATCATCAAAGGCATCGACAATATGAACTGTAGTAAGTACTTCACTATCGACCAATCTAATTACACGCGGGGAAACGGTTGCAAAATTATTGGTAAATCTTTTAACTCGCACGAATCTAAGAATTTCTTCTTCAATCGAGTTGTCAACTTGTGGAATGGGCTTCCCCGAGACGTTATAGACTGCAGCACCGTTGATTCATTTAAATTCCGCCTAGACAAATATCTCGCATCAAACCCGCGACTGACTGCGTTTGTAAATGAATAACTTTATCCTCCCCTCAGTTACTAACCCATATGTCCCCTACTAACTTCCTAGTCCTGCCACGTTAGTGGCAGGGCAGTAGTTCCCTTTCCAATGTTCCCTTACCCACTCTAAACCACTGTTTGGACACTTGATCCTCAGTGTTTTGGAGGACAAGCAACCTAGAAGGGTCACTAGATCTGTTGTTGCTTGATTTCCTTTGTACTCCTTTGTACACACACACACACACACACAGTATCTCTCTCTCTCTCTCTCTCTCTAACTAAACTATTGTACCAACAAACAATAATTGTACCAAAATGTATAATCATAATTTATGTTCATTTGTTTATTAATTGGGGTTTTCATTTCTATCTATCTATCTATATGCTCAGGCCCAATCCCCATTTTGGGGGTAGCCGACTCAAGACAGAGCAAGAACACGGAAAACACAAAAACAACATAAAACAACAAATAAACACAGATAAAAAGCACAAACTCACACACATCCAGGTCACCCAGGAGAAGACCCAGAGACCAGGGTCACCAAGGTCGCTCCAGCACTCCTCCGGCCCCCGACCACCCAGAGAGGTTCCGATCTCGGCAGGCAGACATGCAGCGGAGCCAAAGCCACAAGCCCTCCCACCACACTTCCAGGCGCACGCTTCATATTAATCGTCTCCCCGGGCCAGGCGCCTGATGGACTATTATCTAGTCCAACTTGCGCCCGACCCCTTACTCCAAATGACCACGTGTTCACTCAACTATTCACAAGCATTCTCCATTCACTTCTGTCCACCACCACTTCCCCTGCCTGATCTATAGTCATGTCTCTATCATCCAAAGCCTTTCTTACACAGTCTCTCCATCTCAATGGGGGTCTTCCTGCCCTTCTATCTCCCCTTGTACCTGACTCACATATTCTCTTTGTAAGCCTTTCATCTCCCATTCGTTCAACATGACCATACCAGCTCAGCACCCTTCTGTCCACTCTGGCTGACAAATGTTCCTGCTGCCCCACTCTCCTACGTATCTCTTCATTCCTCAATCTCAATATTATCATTTGATAATATATAAACTACTTCAAGCTCAGTGTGTCCAGATATTTTGACTCTAACGTACCTTGATATTTGGCTCTCTGTCACTCTTTCAACTTTGGGGGAGATACTTGTTACTGGTAGCTCTGCCTTTTGTCTCCCTCATACACATAGAAAGTTAAATTGACCACTTACGAGTTTCAGGCTATAAGAAGTTGGAATTTTTTACATTAATATTTAGCAGAATTCCCAGCTAAAATGTGGTTGTAGTACATTTAAAACTACATACAACTAAATTTAACATACGTTTTATCCATCAGACATTTGCTTTATTACTGTATTTTTATTATTAATGTTTACAGCACCAACTTCCTTATAGCCTGAAACTCGCAGGTGGTCAATTAGGTTAGGCTAGGTTAGGTTAGAAAAGGTTAGGTTAGATTAGGTTAGCAAAGGCTAGGTTAGAAAATATTAGGTTAGATTAGGATAGAAAAGGTTAGGTTAGATTATGTTAGGTTAGGTTAAGTTAGATTAAGTTATGTTAGGTTAGGTTAGATTAGGTTAGAAAAGGTTAGGTTACATTAGGCTAGGTTAGGTTATTTCCCAGTACCCCTTTAGGTAGGAGGGTGGGGGGGAGGGCATTAACGGGTCGAACTCTCAGCGGGTCGAATTATCCAGTATTCACAGGAACTATGGTACCTAATGGTCTGAGAGTTATCAATGAAGCCAATATACCTGATAAGATTACCGAGATTATGACAAGGACATCTGTTAAGGGTATATACACATTAGTTATCTCTCTCAGACACACATACACACACACACATACCCACTCTCTCTCTTAAGTCAAATATAGCTATCTCTCAATAAAATCTCTCTCTCTCTGAAGTCCATTTTCTCTCTCCCTCTCTCTCCCTCTCAAATCTATCTATCTCTCAATCAAATTTCTCTCCTGAAGTTATTTTTTCTCTCACACACACATACACGCACACACACACACACACACACTCACTCACTCACTCTCTCTCTGAAGTCAAATCTATCTATCTCTCAATCAAATCTCTATCTCTGAAGTAATTTTTCTCACACACTGTCTCTCTCTATATCTCCCTCTCTCTCTCTGATTCATCAAGGATTATTGCGTATACTAATTTTGTTTTCATCTGACGGTAAATTGAATCCCTTAGCAGCTAATTTATCGATACTTAATGGGAAAATATGAAACTACTATGTCTCTGCATCATATTAAGACCAAGTTTAGATAATTAGCATCACATTTCACTACAAAATCTTCCAAATAACTGCGAAATCAGAATGGAAATGGTGCAATTTACCGTCAGTTGAAAAGAAATAGAGTATAGGACGTTACTCTCTTTTTCCCAGATATACGAAAGATCACTTATAAATGTGTTATGTTACTAACCCATCTGTTCCCTACTATATGAAACGCCAACGAACTTGACAATAATCTTGACCCCTGACCTCTCTGTAACTCAAAAAGGCCTAGAACAAACTGGCGGCTCGCTTGGTGTAGTGACTAGCGTCTCGGACTTCCACCCAGAAGGCCCGGGTTCGCGCCTCGGCGCATTAAAGATTTTTCACAAGCACTGGGTCGTTACCATCCCTCATGAGCAAAGGGATGGGGTAGTAGTACAGGACCCCAATGGAAATACGCCTAATCGGCCTTATTGAGCTATCCTTAGCTAGCTTAGCATGCGCTAGCTTTAAGAACTATTATATCTACACCTATTTCTTGGCGAACTCTTCCAAAATGATAGAAACGTCAGCTCGATTGCTTTCACCCATTTCGAGTTATGAGAAGTTAAGGGGTCAAGATAATTGTCAAGTTCGCTGGCGCTACCTATAATATCTCCTAACCCTGCCACGGACATTAGCTCCAGGGCAGTAGTTCCCTTTACAATTCTCCCTTACCCACTCTAAACCACTGATTGGACAGTATCCTTGAGGGGCCGCTAGACCTGTTGCTGTTTGATTTCCTTTGTACTCGTGTGTAGTCTGACAGAAGAAGATGCATGAGTAGCAGAAGTAGTAGTAGAGTAGTAGTAGAAGTAGTAGTAGAAGTAGTAGTAATAGTAGTTCTTTTTTTTTACTACTACTATATTGATTTATATTAATATTGTTTATACATTTTATTTTACAAGCATCAGATATTACTATTCAACACCATGCAACTTCAATCCATTCGCCTCCCTATGCGACCCTCTGCCACTGCTGCCTCGTAGTCCACTTCTGCCACCGTCGCTGGTTGTGGTGCAGACCGTCTTGTTCCCCGCAGGCATAGTAGTGCTGATCTGAGCAATGAGAAAGATAGACGGCACCTCATCCAGGCTACGATGTGGCTCCTGGGCTGTTGCTTCTTCTCTGCGATGATTTCTGCAAGCCTTGAATAGAAGCATTGGACCCTGGGTCCCATCCCTCCAGATGTGGTGAAGACTAGTAGGGTAAAGCTGCCTTGTTCGATATTTAAGATCCTTTCCCCATATGCCCTTCTCTTGTTCGTTCCTCATGTGTGCAGCATCCAGAGACAGCTCGCTGTAGCTATGGGCCATTGGGTCAAATACTCTTATGTCAAAGAATGCTCGCTGTGCATTTGTCCAAAAACCTCTTGCACTAACGTCCACTCGTGCTTCATTGGATGTGTTGGCCGTCCTATGCTGCAAGATCTCTCCATCCAAGGGAATGAGTGATGGTTCACGCACCACATCTCTACACACCTCCCTGAGCATGTTCGCCGTTACATCTCTTACTTCATCGTGCCTGATGCTGATGAATCCTCCTTTCTTACATATCATGGAGTGGTCTGCATCGTTGTTGGTTCCACAAACGCATCGATCGATCGGGCAGTCCTTCAATCGGCCAATCATACCTCAGTGCAATAGCATCATTAAATTCTTGTTTGTTGAGATTAAAGCCTTTTGCCTTGATTGGTAGTGTTGTCAGCCAATTTGAAGCACCCGTTTCTTGTGCTATTTGTAGTTTTCTTGTAAGTCTCCAGGAAAGTTGTCCCATCAATTGTGCCAGGTCATTTTTCTGTGAGTTTTGCCTCTCTGACGTGATGGTCTTTCTGATGTTGTAGATGTCCGCCTGGTCCACTTCACCGTCAGAATCTTGTGCTACGATACGGTCAGTGAGAGATCCTGTTATCTTTACCGAGTTCAGGTATTCCCTTGTCGCCCAGCCCTCCCAACCTAGAAGGCAGTGCGAGCAACTCCCTCTCTGTATCACTCGGGGTGTGCGACTTTACCCACGCTGGGATGAGTTTGTCTCTGATGGCATCTTCCAGCGGTTGAAGTAATGCGCTCACATTTGGAACGGTTCGCATCAAGTAGGTCCAGCGATGTTTGACCCCATATGTGAATGCCGAATACGCAGCCTGTGGTTCCGTCTTTGCAATATTGGCCAGTTTTTCAATTTATTTTACCCACTCCCTGACCTTCTCCTCTATGTATTTGTTCTTCAACTCTTCTGCGCCGATCAATGCCCCAAGGTGACGCTGTCCGTCCTTTGTTACTACCACTTCACTACCTCTGAAAGCTTCTAACGCACTTTCATAATGTTCTGGTTTTACTATTAGTATTGACTTTCTGGCATTTGGATGGTACCCTATTTCTGGGCCTACACTTGATACTTGATCCCACCAGTGCTTGAGATCGTTGACTTTTCCTGCTCCAGTGAGATTGTCTGCATAGGCCACCTGCTTGACTTGCGTCACCTCATGGCTTGTTAAGGTTAGCAACACTGAGAGACCTAATGCATACATTGCCATTGCTACGGGGTCACCTTGTGTGGTTTCTTCCATTGATTTCAGAGCTGATCCATGTTGTGTGTTCTGGTTGTCTACTATGAAGAGGTCTACAGGCCGTTTATAGGTGTTCTCTACATAGGTGGCAAAGCTGAGGCATTTCACCTTGATGTTATGTATGGCTGTCTTTCTGTTGATGGTGTTAAAGGCATTTGTTGCATCCACTAGCAGCACAGCTTCACAGTCCACTCGCTCATATATTTTTCTTGTGGCATGAATTGCTGCCTCTTCCCCTGCTTGGTGGCCGGCACACACTTGCAGATTACCGGCCGCTGACCGCACATCGTCCTTCACCACATCCATTATGCATTTTCCGATGATTCTTCTCAGCACTTCGCCCACTCCTACTGGTCTGCACCCTGGATTCTTGTCTAATGGTATTAGGCGACAAGCTGTGAAAGCCTCCAAATGTTGAAAATTTTGGGTGGCCATCTTTCTTGCAAGAGCTGCCAGAGCCCTACATAAGTCTGTTGCTGCAAGTCCGAGGACTGCTCTGCTCAGGATTGTCCTCCAGCCATTTGCATCCAGCCCTGATGGGCCTGCACTGCCTTGTGTCCTTAGAGCCTTTTTCCAAATCATTTCGTCTGTGATTTGTTCGTATATGACGGGGTTCGGTGGTATATAATCCCCCTCTACCTTCTGACTCTCGTGGATACTAGGTTGTGGATGTTTCTCTTCCAACATTTGGATGGTGTCTCTTGTGATAGGCAGCAACCCACCAGCTGCCTCCTTTGTCAGGACCGTATTGCAGATGCCACTTTTCCTTGTCTCATCTGGTCGCCGAATCTCCTGGCCTCGTCTTCAGTGTTTTCCCTTTTTTGCCGCCGCCTGCCTTGTCTCTCTTGTAATGCTCTGGCTTCACTGAGTAAGTCATCCATCTTGTTATCATTCCATAATTTCATTCTTCTTGTTAGCGCAGTCACATTTTCACCTTGTTTAGATGTGCGGTGAGTTTTTTGCAAGAAGAGATGTGGAATGCTGAAAATTATCTTGAGAGCATACGGGGCTAAAGATGTGTCCAACATAGTTATAAATGAGCTTTGTCATATCGTTCAGCATGTTGGTGGTGGCACCACATTTTGGTGGGTTGAAAAAGTTGTGTGCAGACCAATATACAAATTCTGAGTAAGCTGCATCTGTCCAAGTTCTAACTTTCTCTTCCTGTAATCCTTTCCAGAGTATATTTCCACCTCTGCCTGCTTCTTCTGCGGGTCTACCTGGGGCCACTCCCTTTGTGGTTCGGCCACCATTTGGATATCCCGAGGCTCTTCATTGTCTGGCAAGTCCTCATTGTTTTCATCTGCTTCATTTGGCCCCGTTGGAGGCCTGTCACCCTCTCTTGCAGCTCGGTTGGTCATCTCCCTCCCTTGGGTCTCTTGCGGGCTCCTCATTACTTTCCGCTTCTTGGGGTTCTTCTACCTCTCTTGGGACCCTTGAGTCCCTTGCTTCTCCCTGTATTCTTTCGGGTTCCCTGCCACCATGACGGCCTCCCTCAGCTGCGTCCCGTTGCTCACTCTGGGAATTTGAATTTGCTGCCGTCTCTCCACTCGTTCCTGCTCTACCTAAAGGGTTACGACATTTGTCCCCCTTATTACAGTCTGTGCATCTTTGTCCACTCTGCACACATTTGCATCGAGTACAATTGTGTTCATGTTTGGTACATATGCAGCATTTTGTTATTTTTTGACCTTTGTGATAGAGCCTCGTCTGAGCTTTCCTCGTCCTCCATCTTATCCTTATACCATTAATATATACACATTTCTGTCCGTTCCCCTACTAAGTCCTTAAAGAGTAGGTCTAGGATAACTGTAGGCAGGTTCACAGACCCTAACGAATATTCTAGGAAACTATTAAGCAGTGCCTAATTCTTGTAACTAAGAAGACATTTCGTGCCCCAAAATCAGAAAATCATCAAAGTAAACCTGGGTTAACCATTGATGGAGGAGCTAATATCTCCTGTTATCTATTTGCAAAGTAAATAGTTATCTAGTCGATTTATATCATCCGTGAGTTTTGGTTTTATAGCCTACATTTTTTTTTTTTTTTTTAATTTCTATGCACATCTTAAACAATCACTAAGTTATAATTATGTATTACTTAAATAATTATAAATTTACCTTATCGTCCGTACGTAACCTGTGTAGCAACAACCAAATATTTTTCGGTATGTGTGTCTACATATATTGTTGTACTACAGTGTTTATTTCCTATTAGTATAATTGTTTGTCATATTTGATTATTCCCCCTGACAGACTGGTGGGATGTATGTGTAAGATTGTTGTGTTGTATCTGTATAAGTTGGTGTTACTACGTGACATACACAAACTAAGTAAGCGATTAAACAGGACAACAAGATAGAGAGAAAGAGCGTGAGTGAGAGAGTGAGAGTGAGTGAGTGTGAAAGATAGAGAGAGAGAGAGTATGTGTGTGTGTAATAGGGAATGAGTGAGAGAGTGAGAGTGAGTGAGTGTGAAAGATAGAGAGAGAGAGAGAGTATGTGTGTGTGTAATAGGGAAAGTAATCCTTAGAGCAGGTTTTCCATAGGGTTGGAAATGCTTTGAGCGAAGCTTATAGACCTATCTAGACCTATCGCATAACATAAGAGTCGAAATGGTTGTCCTATATAATCGACACACTCACCTTGTGCATTTCCAAGTTACAAGACCACACTGACCTTGCGGTCCCAGCTAGGTGGTCCGCCCTTAATACTACTAGATAGGGACAGTTTATAGTGGTGGAACAGTAAAGAAAGAGAGAGAGAGAGAGGGGGGGGGGGGACTAGTTATAGTAGTATTCACTGATGTTGAAAGTGATTAATTGATCAGTGGAGATGAGAGAGGGAGAGAGCGAGAGAGAGAGAGAAAGGTGTCATATTTAATAGGACCCTTCCATCATTGACGACTTCGCCTATTAATAGTAATAGTCTCCATTCAACATCCTGCGCCAGCATTTTGAATAGCCCGCGCGGAAGCATCATGGAGTACTCATCATAAGTGCACGCCTAATTCCCTTATGGAATAGTCATTTTGATTGGGTACCCTACAGAAAAAAACTCTGTAAAAAATAAAAAAGAAAATTTAATTTAATATCTGTTATTACTGTATATGACTTGCCGTATACGTGGATTTCTTATGCTTTGCTTCCCTGACACCAGGCCCCTTAGCGGCCATCTTCGTTCTTCCTTCTTCCGCGTCCCTCCCGACAACAGGGCTCGCGCCGTGTCCGCTTCATTCGTCATTCGCAGAGCTTCTAGTGAGTCCTTACTCATTTGTATACATCTGTGTTGCAGTAACAAGGTTTAGATTAGCTAGCACGGCTGCCAGATTGGTCGGTCCGCAGGAAGAAGTGTTAAAATAGGGATCCATTGTAACAGGCGTCTACGATTCCCGGATGGGTGTACCGCCGTGTGTTGTTTGTTTTGTGATACGCCTTAGCTGTTGTGTTTACTTCGCTAGAAGGCGACCACTCTATGAGGCATGATACAGACTGTCAATATTGAGGTAGTACATGCCATTTTCTTCTATTATCAGCAAAAGCTCTGGTTAAGGGTGTCTGCACGTGGTGCTCCACCTTCCAGGGTTCGTGTTTTGCTTAGGCCCCTTGGGTGGCCTCCCTATGCTTGGTACGGCTGCTGGTTTCTGGGGCGTCGTCTGCTGGGATGTTCTTCAGTCCTTGTGGTCGGCCTAGTTAGGGGTCTCCAACGTAGGTTTCAGGTAATTTAGTGGTCTAAATTTTCTGTTGTTATTGTTACCTATGTATGCCCCTGATTCTGGTTCTTGCATGTGGTTTTGTTCCATCGGGGTAGGGGAAACGTTCCTTATCATTATTATTATTACATTTATTTTATATGTGTGGGACTGCGGTCAAAAGGGGCTGTGCCAACCCCTTTTTTTCCGTCAGTTTTTGTTTGTTCCGGCGGCCCCGTGAGTGGGGCCCCGGTTATTCGTCTTCAACGGGTAGAAACATTCAAAGATCCCGGCGTGGTTTGGCTGAACCACTCTTCCGGCGGAATTGCATTCCGAGCAAGGATATAAACTCGGCTCGCTGAGTTAACTCTCCCGGCCTGACCTAGTGACACGTCAGACGTACCGCCTGCGGCACCCCCAGTCAAGTGTACACGAAGTGATAAGATGAGTTTTGCAAGCTTATTCAGTAGGATCACACCTTAACAAGGTCAGGGGACCTGTGCAAAATCGCAGGTGAGTTTGTGAAAATCAGCTAGACAAGTCCGGCGGAAGGTTAGCGTAGTGGTGCATTATAGCTAAGTTTCCGGCGGATTTGAGTTAGGATGTTTAATACCTCGCAGGTTTTCCTTATGAGCATTGATTCCTGGAAATTTTTCCAGGTCCCGGCTGCTTCTCCGGCGGAGTTGGACTTCTGATCCCGGCGGAGGGGGGGTGGGGGGGGACCTCATTTACGGCACTATGCCTAGGTTTAAACTTTGCTCTACGCCCTCTTGTTCCCTTTTACCAGGGTTTGCTCATTCCCTTTGCATCAAATGCGTGAAATGTCTGGACCGCTCTAGGGGCGTGTGGTTATCCAAAAAGTGCACCATCTGTGCTGAATTAAAAAAAACGCTTTGCTGGCTAAGAAAGACCTGTCTTGTTTAGAGGCCATGCACGAGGTGAAGGCTGCGTTTAACTTATATGCTAAAGACATAGCCCACAAGGCCCTGCAATGTGACGATGAAGTCCTGTGGGAAAAACTAATTATCAAGTCTCCCTTAGTTAAACCAGGACCCTCCAAAGCGGTCAGACCCAAGGTCAAAACTAAAGCTATCAGTAAAGAGTTTGTCAATAGCAGTAGTGAGAGTGATGTCACCGAGGTCCCCTCCTCCGACTGTGCCACGTGGCAGAAGTCGAGGTCCAGGTCGAAGTCTCCCAGGACGCACGCTCGCCACTCTACCTCAGATTCTTCTCGGTCACAAGCGCCGCAGAGAAGAATACGACACCCCGAGCAGTCGGCGTGAGACTCCGCAGCCGCTCCCTCCTACACCTCCCTCGGATACATTTTCACGTGATTCTGGGGAGTCAGAAATAGGATCTGATTCTTTACCATCTACATCTAGGCAGGAACAGGCTATACGTGAACCTCCTAATGTGACTTTTGCAATCCCAAAATTAACGGTAGTTCCCCGGGGTGTGAAGGCGGCAGGCCCTAGTAGGGTGCTGGCCGACCAATTCAGGGGATATCCACTGGGGGCCCAATTAAGCTCACAGTTGACACAGGACTCCCTGCCCATGGCGGCAGGGGGTTACTGGCGCCATTCAGACCCATCTCTAGATATCATTCCAGAACGGACTGAGGCCGGCGACATCAACGTGTTGCCGTCGTCAGTGCCCGATTTATCATGGCCCTTGGCAGATAATGAGATAGACTCACACAGGCTAGAATCACAAGAGATCTTAGAGCAGAGTGAGGAGCTGGCGTATGGTTTGTTTTCCCAGGCTCCTCAGTCTCTCCCTAGTAATTATTCTGAGGCTAGTTCAAACTCATCCAAATATACCTCTAGGAAATGGATGACTTCTGATCAGGTAAAAGAGTTATAACACAATGTGATACAACATTATCAAACCCCTGCCTTGTCTCATCCCAAAGTTACCCTCTCAGCTCAGCCCCCTAACACGTCTGTTTTTAGACCTTTAGAGTTGCCGGCTATTCCCCCTACTTGTCCAGCTCAGTCGGTAGCAGCTGTCCCAGGCCCCACAGTGCCGGCGGCACTCGCTTTGTCCAACTTTAGGGTGGTTACTGATGTTCAACCCCCTCCCTTAGATAAGGAGCGTATGAGGAAGGGCCCCATGCCCCTCCTTCATGGCACAGATTGCTCTTGGGTACCTGTAGTACCAGAGAACCCCCTTATAGCTCAACCTTCGGTATCAGGGGACCCTCCAGTTCCAGGCGAGTGGTCCATTGAAATTAATAAGAACCGTACATTTCGGGCCAGAGACGAGACAGGGAGGGTATTAGATGTCCTAATTAAAGGTTGTTACGGCTGGATCGGCAATACATATTCGGGATTCTTGATCGTAGGACAGAAATGGCTTAAGTGACAACGACACGCTCGATTCCAGTCCCAAATACTATATGCTCCAGACAACAAAAGCACCAACGCCCTACAGAGTTATCGTCTACGGTAACGAGGTACCTTAACTCGGCGAAAGTGTACAACAGGGGTAGGCTATGAGGCTAAACTCCCTCAGACATTTATAGGTTACGTTATTACTAAAGAAATGCAATACTCAAGAAACTACGTTAATATTAAGCCTCTAATAATGTAGAATAGAAGCAGGCTAAAGGTATGACAGTGAAATGCTAAATGACAAATGTACACGCCTACTTGAAAGCGCGTGCACTACACTAACTGTCCCCTACTAACATGCACTAGCATGTAGCATACAAGATGTTCATGATCCAGTAGATACCTAATAATACACATGGGAGGAACATAAACAGTAGTCACTTATTATAATAATGAATCTATACTTGGAATAACTAAAAGGTTGCAGGCAACAGTACTGCGCCGGTAGCCTACTACCGCATAGGCTACTTCGCTTCTCTCACTCTGTCTCCCCTCCGAGTCCGTATGCGCCCTACGCAACAGAACTCCGGACACAGCAGCAAAACGACAGTGCAGTTAATTGATACATGAAAGTATTAATAGTGTTGTCTTGTGTGTGAGTAATGTGTATTGTAAAGTGTTATAGATATATACTTAAAGAGAGCTGCAATGCATAGTAAAATAAAGATATATCCCACTCATCATCCCCATGTGTTCTAGCTAGCAGGCCAAGTCACAGGAACAACGAGTCCCAGCACCGAAAGCGAGAACCCAGGAGAAGACTGTAGAGAACACAAGGACAGATAAATTACGTTACTCTACTATACCGGCACTACGAGCGAGCTGTAGTCTCGGGTGCTACACTCGCTCCTGGCTCGGTATGCAAATCAAGGCTAAGTCCTCGTCCCTCTACAGACAACTCCTGGGCATGGTCGGGCTCTTACACATGGCACCAGTCTAGTCACAAATGGGATGATGAGCAGGGCATATAACTCGTGAACATGTAGAACGTTCACCAACTATCCTCATCAAGAAGATCGCTGTTCACATTAACCCCTTAAATCTAATACATGTAAATATATGCTTGTCCTAAGAGTAATACGAGAGGTGAGTGCTGAAACTCCTTTAGGACCTCAAGGGAAGGTTATGCATTTAAATAGAGAGAAGAATGAAATGAGAGTAATGTCGTCAGAGAGAAAGAGTGCAACCGTGAGAAGTGGGGAGAGAGAGCAAGGGATGTTAGAATCTCAAAGGTTCTAGGCAACCTAGTCCAGGAACACACAGCCAACCTCCAGGCAGTGTGCTGTACGACAACATGGGCCCAGCCCAGGCAGGCAACAATGGACTACCAACCCTATCGCGCCTAGCTATAAGGGCAAGGCTGCCAACCAGTCCATACGTCTGGCAACCACCCGGCCGGCAGCGCGGCGTGTTACTACCCTCTTGCTCTGAAGCCCAACTCACTCTCTCTCTCTGAATTCCCATTATCCTATCTATCAACTTCTCTATTGATACTACATATTAAATGGAAGGTCTCGACATGGCTTAAAACAAAACCCACCACTGGTTAGCACATGACGAGACCTTTGCAGAGATACAAAGAACATAGTTATAAGTTGTCACACTCAATATACATAGCGGCTGACGGTAGCCAGATCACGGGCGGTACAGTGGAGTACCAAGGAGTACAATCAGGTTGCGTTGCCCAGCACTGGGGTGCGTCACAGCCCCCCCAAGATTTTAGATAATCGACCTTAGAAGCATTATCAAAATCTGACAGGCAACCAACCGACCTGCTACCCTTAGCTGCCACTAATTGCAAAAGGTGCACAACAACTGAAGTGTGAATTATACATAAAACACAATATTGCATGCATCATGCTACAACAATATAGAGTTACAAAACTAAAAAAAAGAAAGAGTTTTCTCGTTTATTTTATTGTTTTATAATCTTTTTGGACGGCGTTATGATAGCCTAATTTTACTCCTGCTCAACCCACACACCGTGCATGACTATCTTGGATCATCAACCCTTGATAGACAATCTGCTATCACGTTCTCACTCCCGGCAATATGCTGAATGTTGAGATTATACTCTTGGAGCATTAAGGACTACCTGGTCAACCGCATATTCCGATTGTGAAACTGATTTAGGAATTTCAAGGGATGATGGCCCGTATAAATCGTCACTACCGGGCCGTAGGCTGGAACATAAACTTCGAAATGTTTGAGCGACAAAACGATAGCCAGAAGCTCCTTCTCTATAGTCGAGTAATTCCTTTGTGCCGAATTAAACTTGCGAGAAAAGAAGCTCACTGGGTGTTCCAAGCCCTCGGAATCAGTCTGCAGTAACACTGCCCCGGCACCCACACCGCTGGCATCAGTCGCCAGCTGAAAACTCCTGGAGAAGTCTGGGGCCCTCAAAATCGGATGTGTACACAGCAGGTGCTTGACTAAGTCGAAAGCCCTCTGACACTCCGCAGCCCAACAGAACTTCACTGACTTCGACAGTAGATCAGTTAACGGTGCTAAGACAGTAGAGTATCCCCGGATGAAGCGCCTATAATAGCCTATCATACCTAGGAACCGCATGACCTGGCGCTTAGTGGTGGGCCTGGGAAACATATTGATAGCCTATATCTTGCTCAGGGGGGGGCACACCCGGCCTAACCCGACCACAAAGCCAAGATACTGCACAGTAGCCTTTACAAACTCGCACTTCCTCAGGTTCACCACCAGCCCAGCATCGTGCAACTTCCTAAACAGGGTCTCTAAGTGCCTTAGGTGATTTTCAAAATCGTCATCATATACTATCACGTCATCAAGGTAGACCGTGCAGTTAGGGATTTCGTCACAAATATCGTTCATCAGGTTTTGAAACGTGGCAGGTGCGTTCTTAAGCCCATAAGGCATTACGTTACATTGGTAGGTCTTGCCATCTACCACAAAACCACAAACTTGCTTAGCTCGGTCCGACAGGGGTACTTGCCAGTAGCCTTTTACAAGATCAATTTTAGTAAGGTACTTTGCATTCCCTATCTTGTCCACGCTGTCGTCAACTCGAGGCAAAGGGTAAGGGTTGGTAGTGGTCAAGCCATTTAGCCTACGAAAATCTATGCAGAACCGCACCTTGCCGTCAGGTTTTGGCTGCAACGTGACGGGTGATGTCCACTTCACATAACCTTCAGTGATCATCCCTCTCTCAACCATGTACTTTAACTCCTCCCGTAAAGCTGGCAACTTTACCGGGGGCACACGGTAGGGCACTGACTTGAAGGGCACATTATCACCGACGTCCACGTCGTGCGTTACCTGAGTAGTGAGACCTGGGTGTTCGGCGAAAACAGAGGGGTATGACCTGAACAGGCCTAGGACAGCAGCACCCTTGTGCTCAGGCAGGTGACTTACAGCTTGCCTAGCCTCTTGTTCAGTATTCCCCGCCCACTGTTCCGCGGAAATGACACAGTCCCAGCTATCCTCCTCAGCAGCATGACTGTCCCCACCTCCTTCTCCACCCTGGCCGCTGCAGGCCAGCACAGGGACAGTGAGAGGCTCTGAGGGGCGTCTCACATACTCTTTCATGAGGTTAACATGACATAACTGATGTTTTTTTCCTACGGTCAGGTGTTGCAACGAGATAATCAAGGTCGGACAGTTTCTTAGCCACCACATACGGCCCAATGAACTTGGCAGAAAGGGGGTGTCCAGGCAAAGGTAAAAGCAACATTACCTCCTGACCCACCGAAAACTCCCGAAGCTTCACCTTGGCGTCATACTGGTGCTTCATGACCGCCTGTGCATTAACCAAGTTATTACCTGCCGCTGCCATGCAACCTATAAGTCTCTCCCGGCTCTCAAGGACATATTTAAGTACAGACCCCGGCTTCTCTTCGCCCTCCCAGATCTCTTTCACCATACTTAAAGGTCCTCTCACATTATGGCCAAAGACTAGCTGATTTGGACTGAACCCCAGGCTCTCTCCTGGGACTTCACGTGCAGCGAACAGAACATACGGCAGACCCAAATCCCAATCAGTGTCATGTTCTGCACAGTAACAGCGTAGCATACTCTTCAGGGTCGAGTGCCACCGCTCCAAGACTCCCTGACTCTCGGGATGGTAGGCTGACGACACTACAGAACATTAACCGTGCAACTGAAGGGTTTGCTTGAACAATTTGGATGTAAAATTGCTCCCCTGGTCTGACTGCACCTCACGTGGAAATCCATAACGGGAACAGAACAATAATAAGTTTTTAACAACTGCCTTTGCCGAGCCGTTTCTCATGGGGTATGCGTCCGGGTATCTCGTAGCCACATCCATGATTGTCAACAGGAATTTATTGCCACTACTAGTAGGCGGGAAAGGGCCAACCAAATCTACTACAACTTTGCTGAACGGAGGCCCGGTGACAGGTATGGGAAACAAAGGTGCCTTCGGGATTGTCTGGTTAGGCTTCCCCGTTGTCTGGCAGGTCGCACACCCAGCCACCCATGCACAGACATCAGCCTGGACCCCAGGCCACCAGAAAAACCTGCCCAATGCCGCCAATGTTTTTGTTACCCCCAAATGACCCGCCACCGGCACATCATGCGCCAGACACAATAAGGACTCTCTATACTTATTTGGAACAACCACCTGGTCTACTACCCTCGCACCGCCCTCCCACTTCGATTTGGGGTCTAAAAATCTGCGGTACAATATCCTGTTGAGCCTAAAGAAATCTCCCGGCTTCGCATCCCCATCTTCCTCCAACTCTATGGCACCATTGCTATAACGAGCTAGGCTAGCGTCTTGCAGCTGCTGCTCACTTATGTCCCCGGGCGTCAATGCATCAAGATGGTTTTGTAATAAGACATTACCCCGGCTAGTAGGCTCTACTGCCTTAGTGGCTCTCGCTACAGCTCTTGCCTCACGCGAAGTCTTACCCAACTCTGCCTTGTTACACACCATCTCTGGGCCAGAGTCAACTCCCGTGTTTATTATAGGTCCAAGTACCGAATCACCGAGAAGTGCAGCAGAATCAATGTCCCTTTTCCTGCCCTTAGCAACCTTCTCCTGATCCTTCCTCCACTGTCCCCGAGGTTGAGTGCTAGGCTGTGCAGGAGCCGCAGAGCGAGATCGGGTTACCACACAGGCCATCTCATCCTGTTGGCACCTCCCAACCCATTCCCGATTCTCACCATCCACGTCGGCCGCCCTCTCGGCAACGACTAAGGGTGGAGTCCCGGTAGTGGGCACCGCAAAGTCGTTGCCGAGAAGAAGGTCGACGCCCTCAACTGGCAAACACTCAACGATCCCTACATCCAGCTCCCTGCACACCTCTCCCACTCTCAACTCCAACCTCACAAGTGGGTATGACCTCGTAGCATTTATACCCTGCACCACAACAACTCTGGCCGCATTTATCGGTTTCCCTGTGAAGTTCCTCAACAAAGTTTGCGAAGCCCCCGTATCCCTCAACAAGTCA
Source organism: Paralithodes platypus (assembly GCA_032716605.1). Classification (NCBI taxonomy): domain Eukaryota; kingdom Metazoa; phylum Arthropoda; class Malacostraca; order Decapoda; family Lithodidae; genus Paralithodes; species Paralithodes platypus. The sequence continues at coordinate 6,449,585 of CM064490.1, read as the reverse complement.
ACCCTCCGTAGTTCACTCCCCCAGCTCACAAACCCGTGTCCCCGATGGCTACAGAAAGTGTCCCGGACAGGTGTCGAGCCTTCCGTACGCTTCTTTACCGCGTGTGCCTCAGCTGCTGACAACCTACCCCGGGCAGTTGCTGCAGCCTTCAGAGACACACCGATACTGTGAACCAATGACACCGGCTTAGCGGGAGTGTTACTAGGGCACTCACGTGAATAATGGCCTAGCTTCTGACATTTGTAACATTTCACATCCCCAATGGGCTTCTTCCCTTGTGCGGGCGAAGAAGGGGCCTGACCTTTAGTAAACGGGAGAGGCTTGTGTTTGTAGGTGTTATTAGGTGCAATGCTTTTAGTGTGGTTATGTGTGTCATAGGATTTGTTATTATCAAAAAACTCTGGTGGGTGGGGTATAGCGCCCCTTCTGCCCTGACTCAGCCCTCTGAGCGGCACCGCAACCACGAATCAATGATAATCTGAGGTCTGCCATCTTGGCAGCCTCCTCTACTGTCTTGGGACATTTTTCCTTAATGTTCAGCGTTAGATCGGTTCCAGTACATTTGTAAAACTGTTCCAGATAGAAAAGTTGCTTAATTTCCTCAGCCGACTCTGCGTGCTCGGACCGAAACCAGTTATTACATGCATCTGTTAAGTCCCGTGCGTGCTCCATAAAACTGACGTCGCTCTTCTTATTCACGCCACGGAACTTCAATCTATAAGTTTCGGGTTGCAGTTCGTAGGCCCGGAGCACAGCCTCCTTCACCAGTCCATACACGACACTCTCGTCCAGTGACAGTGCATCGTAGGCTTTCAACCCCTTACCCACTAGACGTGATGAAACTAATGCTGCCCATTTAACCTCCGGCCAGTCATACTCACGACACTTCTTTTCGAAACGAGCAAAAAACTCAGTCACTGCTGTCTCATCAAATGCGGGTACTAACTTAATTAAATGCGAAAGTGAGTCTGTAACCCGGTGCCCACCACCGAGATGACGCCCCGTGGTCTCTACTCTAGACTTCTCGACATCCATTTCAGCCTGGTACCTGGTTGCATCCTGATTGGCTTGAATTCTAGCAACCTCTATGCGTTCTATACTAGCCTGTTGTATCTGAGTCTCCTGCAGCTTAAACTTAGCTAGTTCTAGCTGAAATAACATCTCAGGAGACAGGCCTGGGGGGGGAGAGCACAAAATGGGGGATCCACACCGAGACGTGTTTACGGGTAAGCCAGCTTGCCATTGAGAACCCTCCTGCTGCATCGTGCTAAGACTCGTTGGCTGAGGGCCCAGCTCAGGGGTAGAGTGGAATGGAGGCTTGGAGGGAACCCCCCAAGACCCCACTCCACCCACCGCCCCATCGCCATCACCCAACAAACATGCCACCAAATTCTTCTTGGGCCAACTGTCAGGACAGTCCCGCCCCAAAACCGTGGCTAAACAGCGAAGACCGTAACAATCAATAGCCTGCAGGCGCTGTTCGGTCAAAGGTGTCTGCAAAAATGCCCGGGCATCCCTCTCTCCACTTATAACACTCCCCTCCCTAAATATCTGCTGTACTTGCTGGTCACTAGGCTGTACCGTGTTATCCTCCCCCGTAAATGATGAGTCATTAGACATAGTGCTGGTTATACAATTGCTGTTCATAAACAAAAAAAAGTGCTTATTACTAATTGCAGTCTCGACTCACAAAATGTTAAAGATGCTTGAATGACTCTACTCTAGACACCTAACGAAACAATCTGCAAGTCCACCAATACAATAATGACACAATAAAAATTCCTCCAATATGCAAGAAAATTCTAGCCAGCTCTACTAGGTAGCATAGAATAGTTCTCCAAAAAACATGTGATAGGATACTACTGAATATTGTGCAAGGTCGCCATTTTGTTACGGCTGGATCGGCAATACATATTCGGGATTCTTGATCGTAGGACAGAAATGGCTTAAGTGACAACGACACGCTCGATTCCAGTCCCAAATACTATATGCTCCAGACAACAAAAGCACCAACGCCCTGCAGAGTTATCGTCTACGGTAACGAGGTACCTTAACTCGGCGAAAGTGTACAACAGGGGTAGGCTATGAGGCTAAACTCCCTCAGACATTTATAGGTTACTTATTACTAAAGAAATGCAATACTCAAGAAACTACGTTAATATTAAGCCTCTAATAATGTAGAATAGAAGCAGGCTAAAGGTATGACAGTGAAATGCTAAATGACAAATGTACACGCCTACTTGAAAGCGCGTGCACTACACTAACTGTCCCTACTAACATGCACTAGCATGTAGCATACAAGATGTTCATGATCCAGTAGATACCTAATAATACACATGGGAGGAACATAAACAGTAGTCACTTATTATAATAATGAATCTATACTTGGAATAACTAAAAGGTTGCAGGCAACAGTACTGCGCCGGTAGCCTACTACCGCATAGGCTACTTCGCTTCTCTCACTCTGTCTCCCCTCCGAGTCCGTATGCGCCCTACGCAACAGAACTCCGGACACAGCAGCAAAACGACAGTGCAGTTAATTGATACATGAAAGTATTAATAGTGTTGTCTTGTGTGTGAGTAATGTGTATTGTAAAGTGTTATAGATATATACTTAAAGAGAGCTGCAATGCATAGTAAAATAAAGATATATCCCACTCATCATCCCCATGTGTTCTAGCTAGCAGGCCAAGTCACAGGAACAACGAGTCCCAGCACCGAAAGCGAGAACCCAGGAGAAGACTGTAGAGAACACAAGGACAGATAAATTACGTTACTCTACTATACCGGCACTACGAGCGAGCTGTAGTCTCGGGTGCTACACTCGCTCCTGGCTCGGTATGCAAATCAAGGCTAAGTCCTCGTCCCTCTACAGACAACTCCTGGGCATGGTCGGGCTCTTACACATGGCACCAGTCTAGTCACAAATGGGATGATGAGCAGGGCATATAACTCGTGAACATGTAGAACGTTCACCAACTATCCTCATCAAGAAGATCGCTGTTCACATTAACCCCTTAAATCTAATACATGTAAATATATGCTTGTCCTAAGAGTAATACGAGAGGTGAGTGCTGAAACTCCTTTAGGACCTCAAGGGAAGGTTATGCATTTAAATAGAGAGAAGAATGAAATGAGAGTAATGTCGTCAGAGAGAAAGAGTGCAACCGTGAGAAGTGGGGAGAGAGAGCAAGGGATGTTAGAATCTCAAAGGTTCTAGGCAACCTAGTCCAGGAACACACAGCCAACCTCCAGGCAGTGTGCTGTACGACAACATGGGCCCAGCCCAGGCAGGCAACAATGGACTACCAACCCTATCGCGCCTAGCTATAAGGGCAAGGCTGCCAACCAGTCCATACGTCTGGCAACCACCCGGCCGGCAGCGCGGCGTGTTACTACCCTCTTGCTCTGAAGCCCAACTCACTCTCTCTCTCTGAATTCCCATTATCCTATCTATCAACTTCTCTATTGATACTACATATTAAATGGAAGGTCTCGACATGGCTTAAAACAAAACCCACCACTGGTTAGCACATGACGAGACCTTTGCAGAGATACAAAGAACATAGTTATAAGTTGTCACACTCAATATACATAGCGGCTGACGGTAGCCAGATCACGGGCGGTACAGTGGAGTACCAAGGAGTACAATCAGGTTGCGTTGCCCAGCACTGGGGTGCGTCACAAGGTGTCCCAAGCTCACTTAACCCGGCATATTTTGTGTATTCTGCAGCGCTGGCCGTTCCTTCTGCCGCTTCTGCACGACTTTTTGCTGACTGGTCGAAGGCTGATGGCATTAATGAAATCAAAGCCTTAAATTCTCTTATGCCGGAGTTGGCTACAACTCCGGCTTTGGACCAAGCTCAGACTCCGGTACTGCAGATGCGGCAGCTGGGAGTAGGCCCTTGGGTTGACTGGGAGATAGAAGCTCAGGTATTTGCCAAGACTATCACCACCAAAGCTTCACATCAAATCCCACCGGAGAATCATAATTATTTTTCCCTACCAGTATCCCAAGCAGAAGGGGTGCCCCCAGCCTTACTAACATTTCTGGCGGCCCCCAAAGTGTCATTGCATGCCCTTGATGAGCCTTTCTCTCCCCCCCCCCCCCCCCGCTACTCACTTGGACCGAGATTTTAAGTTACGCAATAAAGCCTACCGGATGTTCTCGCAGTACTTGGTGAGTCATCAAATATCCGCCTCTCTTGCACGCACGACCTCGGCCATCAATGAACCCCAAATAAGAAAAGCCATTGAGCTTTCTTGCAGACTTTCACTACAAAATGCCATTCAGTCCCAAGGGGACATTAGAATTGCAATTTTGGAGGCGGTTCGAGCTCGCCAAGATCTGAGAGTACATCTGGTGAGAAAGTTGCCGGCGGACATAGGTCGCCGGGTAACCCTCTCCCCGGTTCTGACACCCACCTTGCTTGACACTGAAACGTGGAGTCTAGTTTTTAATATGGTAAGTGGGTGGAAGCAGGTTACCTCCCAAGCTAGGAAGGATCCACCTAAGAAACCCTTTCATAAACCAAAGGGTGGTAGCAAACCATACCAACCTCACCCTAAACAATCACCTAGAGACCCCAGACCACCTCCTCAGCATGGAGGTAATCAGTACAAACCCAAACAAGGTAAGCACGGGTATAAAGGGAAAGCCCCATATAAAAATCATCAGGGCACTACAACAGCCAAAGCTAGTCAAGCTTCCGATTCCAACCCCCCTCCACCTACAAAAAACTAGCCACTCACCCTCCCCGCATCCCAAGGCCAAGCTCAAAGGCCCAGGATTGGGGAGTTGCCTTGCAGGACGAACCCCGGCTGCACCTGGGTTTGTTCCGTGCGTTCCGCTCAGCTTGGCCCAAACGTACCTGGGCCGGGAAGACAGTGAGCAAGGCCATCATCTGGCGGTGGCTCCGGCAGCCTCGGCTGCGTCAGCCGCAAGAATACTCCCCTGTGTCTCAGGAGGCGGAGGTCATGGTACAAAAATGATTGCCAAACGGGTCCTTATACAGATAGATCCCCTTCAGCTAGTGTTCACGTCAAGACTCTTTTTAGTGCCAAAAAGGGACAGTGGGCAGATGCGACCAGTTCTAGATCTCTCGCATCTGAACACCTTTATAGAGAACTCACCCTTCAGGATGCTGACAGTTCAGAAGCTCAGACTCGCACTTCCGCCGCAAGGTTGGATGTGTTCGATAGATCTCAAAGATGCCTATTGGCATGGCCCTATCAACAAGAGGTTCCAAAAGTTTCTCGCTCTCAGAATCCGGCACGAGACTTATGTCTTTCAAAGATGCCGTTCGTGTTAAACCTAGCACCAAGAGTATTTACCAAACTCATCCGGCAAGCTCTTTTCCCCCTGTTAGTTCAAGGAATACAGGTGTACGTTTTGGCATCTGGACGAGTGGCTAGTAGTGGCGAACTCTGTAGAATTATGTCTAGACCATGTCAACCAGGTGTTAAATCATGTACAAGCCCTAGGGTTCAAGGTGAACTTGGCAAAATCGCACCTTGTCCCCTCAAGGACGATTCAGTGGTTAGGGCTGATCTGGGATACCGCCGCTCTGACTCTGACTCAGAGTGCGGACAACCGCAACAGATTTTGAAGGAAACTGTTCCGGTTCCTCCACAGTCTGGATATGACCAGGAAAACGTGGGATTCCCTGATCGGTTCTATCAACTGCGTACAAATAACTGTCAAGTTGGGCCGATTGAAAGCCAAGCGATTAATCATGGAAGGCAACAAAGCTTTCCCTCTCTTGCCGGAGGAGAAATTATGGCCAATTTCTCCATTAATCCATACCTTACTATCGGCCTGGACCAAGCAAGACGTCCTCTACTCAGTCACGTCATGGGTTTCTCCCCCGCCTACGGTATGGATAGACACGGACGCCTCGGGGACCCTGGGTTTGGGGTATCAGTAAAGTCTAGGCCACCAAGGGCAAGGCACTTGGGGGACAGACAAACAATCACATATCAACAAGCAAGAGCTTTTAGTTCCCCTGTTTTTTCTCCAGACTCACGGCACAACATTAAAGAACAATCAATAGCATTCCGAATGGACAATCAAACCGCAGTGTTTTGCATTCAGAAGCAAGGCTCAGTGAGGTCACGAGAGTTGTTGAGAGTTTCACAACAAATATCTACCCTAGCCGACTCGCTAGGGATTTCCCTACATGCTACCTACCTCCCCGGCGTAGCGAACGTCTGGGCAGACGTTCTATCTCGCCATCGGAGCACTCTAGTCGAATGGACAATCAAACAGGCTATCTTCAACAAGATGATTGCAAAGCCGGCCCGTCCACAGATAGACTTGTTTGCGTCAGCAGAGAACCACAGACTGCCACTCTTTTTGACCCGGCACGGGGTACCCCGGCAGGGGGACCCGATGCATTGCTGGTGGACTGGAACAGGTGCACCTCAATCTATCTGTTTCCCCCGCCAGACTCCGTCTTAATCTGCAAAGTCATTCACAAACTGAGGGATTACCAGGGCCAGGTAGCGTTGATCGCACCGCTTTGGCCGGCTCAGGTATGGTACCACCAATTGCAACAGTGGTGCAAGAACCCGACATCCCTCCGGTCTCCGTCTTCCACTTGGAAACGATTGGCAACCTTCGGACCTCGCTCAGTTTTTTGTGTGATATTTACTATGCCAAATGACTAAATCAATTTGGACCAAGTGTCACCCAAAAGCTCATGAATCAATACACACCGTCGACCAGGCGACAATATCAATCACATTGGAAAACCTTTACAACCTGGATTGTTGAGTCAGAGCAAAAGACTGCCTCGGCAGCCTTAATCTTCAAGTATTTAGACTATCTTTTTGAGCAGAAACATTTTTCGGTCATAACGTTAAAAAAACATCTGTCTGCCATTAGGACCCCCTTCCTTGACCTCACCGGCCTGTCTGTTCCGCAGGCGGAGGAGAAAGGTTTTATGAGGGCGTGTTTTAACACTTAAAGAGCGGGGCCCGACTTAAGTCCATATCTAAAAAGCAGCATGTTAGGAGCATTATTAAGGCTTTTAAAGGGTTTAAAATTGAGTGCAAATGGCCGGTGTGACGCTTCTGCATAGTAGCCACGTGCGGGCATGCGCGCGCGTCGGCTGCCCAGCCGTTTAGAAACCGGCTGGTGGCAGCCGGTCGGCAGGCTTTTCCTTAGTATATATCCTACGACAACGTAACTAATGTCTGGGATATTCTTATGTTGTTTCACAGCTTGAAGCTGCCCTTATTCTTAACCAACGCATCTTAGTATATTTTATTCTCGATAGTTGATTATTTCATTATAATATATAAGATGTAAGTCTAGTGAGGGCGGGAGGAGACGAGCGGGAGAGAGAGACCGGCTTGGGACGTTGTTTCGCTTGCCAGCTTGGGACGAGCCTGAAGCATTGCCATATGCATTTGATTGCAACGTTAGGCTTAGTTTCGACTCACGCACGGGGTAGAGGATTTTGACCAGGCAACAGTGTTGAGTGTTGCCAAGCCTGGGATGTATTTTGTATGCCTAGGGTGGGGTCCAGACAGATTCAAGACTCAGAGCTCACCTCACTGTCGTACCCTTCGGACCCCCTTGATATCTATCCCTCTCAACCCCACTTAGAAACTTTCTCTCTTACTTTGTATACCTTCCTTCCACTACTGCACCAATCTATTTAATTATCCCATCCCCTTGATAGACCTTATATCTATTATTGTATTAACGACGAGCTCTCAGATAACTAGATAGGATTTTGGGCCTTATGCAGCGATGTAATTGTTAATGAGACCTAGGAAGCTTTTTTGTTGTCTCATATTTGGTGGTTTCATGCTTGCTAGTGTGTTCTTGTGTCAGGTTAGCAGGGGCTAGACCGGAGGGGAGGCTTTTTGCGATCCTTTAAGTAAAGTCTGCTGGTGCGAGTCCTGTGGACCCGCACAACTTTACTAGGATACCCGTGGGAGTCTGGGGGCATTTTCTTGTCTGTGTCCCTGTGTGTCTAGTGTTGTGTTGTGTGAGGGCCCTTGCCTAGTCCACTCAGCACTGCGCTAGCACGTCTTGCTTTTGTTTTAGGGTCGCCAGGAGAGAGTCAGATACTTGCGATCTGAGTCTCTCAAGAGAGCACCATTTCAATTAGAGTAATTTGGCGCACAGACTTGGGAACGTCCCTAGGCTAGAGCAGGTGGCTCAGCCCGGGTATCCGAAGCCTATATCCTTCTGGCTAGACCTCTGCCACCTGGTAGATTAACAGCTAGGGGTTTATTATTTCTGTATGCTTGTTATTGTGCCACAGTTTACCGTTTTTGTGAGCATTGTGAGTCAGGGTGGGGCTTAGAGACTCTGTCCGAGCAGGCTTGCCTGACTAAGAGTGAGAAGCACACCTGTATGTGGTTATGTTGCGAGTTGCTGCCTTTATTTAATTATACCTATGCCATTATACACTGTATGTCCTATCACTAGTATTTATTCCTGCTTATGAGTTAAGAGTTCTCTAAATCCGTAACGTATTTTCTTTGCTAAGAATCAGATCCTACAGTAGCCGCATGCAGTTTAGAAACCCGCATCTTGTCTACCTGTACAATGTTTTGAGGACTGTTTGCTTTCACCTTCTTTCACGCAGGGGTGATTAGTTGTATTAATTAACGTAACGTTAAATGTACTTTCTTCTAGTTTGTTATTAAATTGTTTCTGCAATTTAATTCCGTTATCTATCTTTTCCTTGAAGCTTTAAGTCAACTTAATTGTGTGATCTTTTATATAGCCTGCTTGACTATCAGCAGTCTATAGTGCGTGCACCCTGTAACCGAGTCATAGGATACCTCGTTGTCCAGGCAGGACTCTTGACGGTTTAGGGTGGTTTGTTGCCTGGGTTTATAGATAAGGGTTGGATCTAGCGTTTTCCGTGTTGCTTGTTGCCGCATACCTAGTCCAATAGAAAGAGCCCAGTGTTTATATATCCCAGGACGTAACAAATGGCGACCTTGCATAAGATTTACTGAACAGAGGAATATAGTGGTCATTTGTTTTGAGATTCCTTATGATTAGAGGAATACAGTGGACATAGAGTTTTTTTTTGGAGCAACCAATATAACACATTAAAGACTTTAAATAACATTAGTATATACTTGCATAGGAGATAAGGCACATTCTATAACCGTGATAATTACTGCAGTACACAAACATGTCTAATACATCAGAACACAGTGATGGGTCAGGTCACGATACAGGCTCGGAGGGAGAAAGACCTGTGGAGTGGCTAGTCGATAGCGAGGAGGGTGCTAGAAGATTTTTAGAGGTGCCCCTTACCGCTGCCAGGGTGTTGAAGCTGAATAAGTATGGCTTAACCCTTAATTAGCGGCGAGCAACATAAGTCGAGTTAAATAAAGCTGGACTATGTGGCGGCGCTCGACATAGGTCGAGTGGCAATTTCAGCACATAATGTGGCTGAGAGAGAGAGACAAGTGGTGGCAGGAGACTAGCGAGCGTATGACTGCTCCAGACCACCGCGGCGAACCTACTGACACAAATCTCAGCTCCCTCCTCCCTCTCTCACTCGCTACATACTCAATTATGTACTGAAAGTACCGAATTACCTGCTTTTTGCACTCGCGTTGCACGGTTATTGCAAGAAAACTATCCATCATACAAGGATCGTTATGGTGTCATTCGAAAGCTCTGTTTATGCCCTTTCAGGGATAGGTACTTGTTTTACGTTCTGGGTCTTATTTAGGCATGAAAATGATCACGTAAACAGCCCTATTTTGGCTAAAAACACCCCGCTGTGCGGTACACATAAATAAACCGCATAGGCCGCTCGTAAGGTGTTAAAGTGTGTGGCAGGTCTTCAGGGTCACCAGGGTTTAAGTGGCATGAAGAAAGATCAGCTGAGGACTTTGATATTGGGTTTAGAAGGGAGAGACCTGGGTGGAGAGGCGACTGGGGGCCCCGGTCCCCAGCCCCCCCTCCACTCTACCTCCGTATCAAACGTCAGGGTGCCTGAAGTTAGTACATACCCCCAAGTTGATGGTCAATGGCAGCGTGGAATTCAATCACAGGGGGGACCTCCCCATTAATGCACCTTCCCCTCCTCAAGGGTTGACTCCAGATTTGTTGTTTCGGCTTGAGATGGCCAAGGTTGAGGCCGCCGAAAGACAGGTTAGTGTGCAGGCTGAGGTTGCTAGAGCTCAGGTTGAGTGCTACCGAAAGACAGGCTAGTGTGCATTCTGAGGCTGCAGAGAGAACAGCTATACGAGAGGCTGAACTGCAGGCAGAGTCTACTAGGTATCGGGCTGACAGGGAGCTGGAGAGATCTCGAGTGGAGGTAACAGGGCGAAATATTGGGGGAGGTAACAGACATCGGAACCAATCATTGTCGCACCTGCTTAAACTAGTTCCTGTGTTCGATGAATTATGTGTGACTGATTTTTTTTATGCGATTTGAGAAGAAGTGTCAGGAACACCAATGGCCTCAGGAAAAGTGGGCAGCATTAGTTTCATCAAGACTCCTAGGAAAGGGGCTAAAAGCGTATGATGCACTACCTTTACAGTCCTGTGTAGTTTATGATGAGCTAAAGAAGGCTGTGCTACGGGCCTATGAGTTACAACCAGAAACTTACCGCTTGAAGTTTCGGGGTGTTACTAAGGGCAAGGATAGTACCTTCCTAGAACACGCCCGGGACTTGTCTGATGCACTACGACATTGGCTGCGTTCTGAGAGGGCAGCTACTTTTGAGGAGTTGAGTGAGCTGGTTCTCTTGGAGCAGTTCTTTAAGTGCACAGGCGGGGACTTAACATTAAATATAAAGGAAAAAAATCCTAGAACTCTCCAGGAGGCAGCAGAAATGGCTGACCGCCGACTGTCATTAATTCGAGGGTGCGAAGCAGCAGCTAGGAGTGAGTCGGGTGTAAAGGATCGTACCCCTCCCCCTCCCAAGAATTTTGATACGCATAAATACACAAAACCATCTAGCACTGACAATAAAACTGAACATAAACCAAATACCGTCCCGTATTAGAAGTCTAATGGTACCTCCCACTCCCAAGGGAAACCAAAGAGTAAAGAGTGCTTTGCATGTCACAAGGAGGGTCACTTTGCAAATGCTTGTCCGAACAAGCCACCAAACAAGGTTGTGTCATTGGCCCGCAGCATAGGGGTGTCGCCTATATCTTCTGAGTTTGCCAAGGGTAGTTCATCAGAGGGTGGGACACAGCCTGTGTTCAAGAGTCCGGAAGGCTCGAACCCTGTCCGGGACGTCTTTGGGGGTCATAGAGGGCATGGTTTTGTGAGGTGGGCTGGCGAAAGGCGAGGAGTTAAGCTATTGCGTGATACGGGGGCTTCTCAGACCTTGTTAAAGAACTTTACTGGTAGACCGATTAACGCTGCTCGGGTGGTGGTAGTTCAGGGGATCAACGCTACGAAGTCCTACCCGCTGGTGTGGATGGAGCTGGAGGTGGGTGGTGTGGCGAAGGAGCTGGATGTAGGAATTGTAGAGAACTTGCCTGTTGGGGGCGTTGACCTCCTCCTCGGCAACGACTTTGCGGTGCCTGCTTCTAAGGTTTCACCCTTGGTCGTTGCCGAGAAGGCGGCCGACGTTAGTAGGGAGGAACAGGAGTGGGTTGAGAAGTGTAGCATACAAACCATGGCGTGTGTTGTGACGCGTTCTCAGACATCCGGAGCCTTGCAGCCACCACCTCAGTCTATCAAACCGCGGAGGAAAGGTCACAAGAAAACGGGAAGTGTTGGTCAATTGGAGAGTTTTGAGCCGGCAGTGTTTCTTGGTGACTCATTATTGGCACCTATGTTAGAGTCTGGAGAGGCCCCGGGGCCTGTCACCGCTAGTGCAGGTGCAGGGCAGGAAGAGACTCTGCGACAGCATCGTTATGCGCAGCGTGAGGAAAGGATGGCTCAGCGGGACATTGGAGGTGGAAATAAATGATTTAAGATGAACTTGGATAATCTCGCACCTGCTGATATATGTTCCTTGCAGCTGGAAGATCCTGAAGTCAGGGCGTGTGGTAATGGTGCTGTCGAACTGGAGAGCGATGGGGATGCGCAGCCTGGTGATTTTTTCTTGTCCGAGGGGATCTTGTATCGGAGACATCAGGATCCCAAGAAAAAGTGGGATGGCGGGTCAGGATTAGTGGACCAGTTAGTAGTACCGAGGGTGTGCCGTGAGAGCTTATTGAGATTAGCTCATGATGTGCCTTTGGCAGGGCACCTGGGGGCACGTAGGACGGAGGCAGCTCTGAGCAAGCTTTTCTGGTGGCCTGGGTTAAAGGTGAGTGTCGTGTCATGGGTGTCACAGTGTCACACTTGTCAAGTTGTTGGGAAACCCAATCAGGTCATCCCGAGAGCCCCGTTACAACCCATCCCTGTCATTGGGCCGCCCTTCAGCAAAGTAGTTATCGATATGGTTGGCCCATTGCCCCCCACTAGTGCCGGCAATAAATTTTTACTAACTGTAATGGATGTAGCAACACGGTATCCAGATGCTTACCCCATGCGCAACGGGATGGCTAAGACTGTTGTCAAAAACCTGCTTGTCTATTTCTCTCATTATGGCTACCCTCAGGAGATCCAGTCTGATCAGGGATCCAATTTTACTTCTGCTCTGTTTATGCAGACCATGCAGCAACATGGGATAGTGTCTGTGGTGTCATCTGCCTACCATCCCGAGAGTCAGGGAGTTTTGGAAAGGTGGCACTCGACTCTCAAGAGTATGTTGCGGTGTTATTGCATGGAAAATGGGAAGGACTGGGATCTAGGTCTCCCATACGTTTTATTTGCTGCGAGAGAAGTACCTGGGGAGAGCTTGGGATTTAGCCCGAACGAGTTGGTTTTTTGGACACAGGGTCAGGGGGCCCCTCCACATAGTCAAGGAGATCTGGGAGGGAGTCACAAAGCCATGCTCGCTTCTAAAGTATGTAGTTGAAAGCCGTGAGAGAATGCTAAAGAGCTTGGAGGTAGCAGGTCGGAACCTTAAGAGTTCACAAGCTCAGATGAAGGACAGATACGACCAGAAGGTGAAGCTGAGGGAGTTTGAAGTAGATCAGGAGGTACTGATACTACTGCCTTTGGTGGGACACCCCTTGTCTGCCAAGTATTCTGGTTCGTATCGGGTTGTAAGGAAGGTTTCTGATCTAGACTATTTAGTAGCTACTCCTAATCGTAAGAAAAAGAACCAACTTTGCCATGTAAATCTGATGAAAGAGTATGTGAGGCGCCCCTCCGAGCCTCTCACTGTCCCGGTGTTGATCTGCAGCGATCGTGGTGGAGAAGGAGGAAGGGACAGTCAAGCTGCGGGGGAGGATAATTGGGATTGTCATGTTTCCGCGGATCAGTGGGCGGGGAATTCTAGACAAGTGGCTCACGAGTTGATATTGCACCTGCCTGAGCAACAGCGTGTAGCTGTGCAGCACTTGTTTGATTCAAACCCAGCTGTTTTCGCGGAGCATCCTGGCCTCACTACTCAAGCGGTGCACGATGTCGATGTTGGGGACCACCCGCCCTTTAAATCAGTGCCATACCGTGTTCCCCCTATTAAATTACCAGCACTTAGGGAAGAGCTGGATTATATGCTGAAACGTGGGCTGATTTCTGAGGGTGCAGTAAGGTGGACTTCCCCAGTCACACTGCAGCGCAAACCAGATGGCAAGGTGCGGTTTTGTATAGATTTCCGCAGGTTGAATGGTTTAACCCCCACAAATGCCTACCCTCTCCCTCGCGTGGACGACAGTGTGGATAAGATAGGAAAAGCCAAGTTCCTCACTAAGATAGACCTTGTTAAGGGTTATTGGCAAGCGCCCTTGTCTGAGCGAGCGCGAGAGGTGTGTGGGTTTGTGGTGGACGGTGCCACATATCGTTGCCATGTTATGCCATACGGGCTGAAAAATGCCCCTGCAACGTTTCAGAAATTAATGAACGACATTGTAGCCGACATTCCCAACTGTACGGTGTATCTAGATGATGTCATAATATACGGCGAGGATTTTAACAGTCACTATGCTCACATCAGACAGCTTTTTAATAAACTGAATGAAGCAGGTTTGGTGGTAAACCTGGGTAAGTGCGATTTTGTCAAAGCCAAAGTTTTGTACCTGGGGTTCGAGGTGGGGATGGGTCAGGTGTGCCCTCCACAGACAAAGATCAAAGCCATCGATCAGTTTCCCCAGCCTACGACTAAGAAACAAATCATGCGGTTTCTAGGTATGATAGGCTATTATCGTCGCTTCATCAAAGGCTATTCGACTGTACTTGCACCTTTAACTGACTTATTATCTAAGGACAAGAAGTTCCGGTGGTCTCCTGAGTGTGCAGAGGCGTTTTCCTTGGTGAAACAGCTGTTATGTACCCACCCCATACTCAGGGCCCGGACTTCAGTAGACCTTTTCAGCTGGCGACTGATGCCAGTGGCGTAGGGGCTGGGGCTGTCTTGTTACAGACAGATGATGAAGATATCGAACATCCAGTGAGTTTTTACAGTAAAAAATTCAATAGTGCACAAAGGAATTACTCTGTAATTGAAAAAGAACTCCTGGCGATAGTGCTGGCGCTCAGGCACTTCGATGTATATGTTCCTGCTTTCGGACCAGTCGTAGTGGTTTATACCGATCATCACCCTCTGAAATTTTTGAATCAGTTTCATAACCAGAATATGAGGCTGACCAGGTGGTCACTCATGCTTCAGGAGTATAATCTGGACATACGCCATATTGCCGGTTCTGATAACGTGATAGCGAATTGTCTATCAAGGGTGGATGATGTTGGTTAGACTGCCACAGGGTTGAGGGTTGAGTGTGGAGGAAAATAGGCTGTCACTGTAGTTCAGCCGAAAAAAACAAATTAAAAAAAGCAAAAACCTTATAAAAACTCTTTATTTTTTATAACGTGTAGAATTTTGTATAAGATGTTGTAGCAGTATCTAAGTTGAATGTTTTCGCTTATTGTCGCTAAGTTATTTGAACTTGCTCGGTGGAGCGCAACAGTCTTTATTTTTTTTATATATAGTGCCTTGTGTCGCAACAGTGTGTGGTACTATGAGAAGCTTTCTGTTAGATATGAAGAACTTAGTCAAGGGTCTTATATCTTGGGGGAGGTGTGACGCTTCTGCATAGTAGCCACGTGCGGGCATGCGTGCGCGTCGGCTGCCCAGCCGTTTAGAAACTGGCTGGTGGCAGCCGGTCGGCAGGCTTTTCCTTAGTATATATCCTACGACAACGTAACTAATGTCTGGGATATTCTTATGTTGTTTCACAGCTTGAAGCTGCCCTTATTCTTAACCAACGCATCTTAGTATATTTTATTCTCGATAGTTGATTATTTCATTATAATATATAAGATGTAAGTCTAGTGAGGGCGGGAGGAGACGAGCGGGAGAGAGAGACCGGCTTGGGACGTTGCTTCGCTTGCCAGCTTGGGACGAGCCTGAAGCGTTGCCATATGCATTTGATTGCAACGTTAGGCTTAGTTTCGACTCACGCACGGGGTAGAGGATTTTGACATGGCAACAGTGTTGAGTGTTGCCAAGCCTGGGATGTATTTTATATGCCTAGGGTGGGGTCCAGACAGATTCAAGACTCAGAGCTCACCTCACTGTCGTACCCTTCGGACCCCCTTGATATCTATCCCTCTCAACCCCACTTAGAAACTTTCTCTCTTACTTTGTATACCTTCCTTCCACTACTTCACCAATCTATTTAATTATCCCATCCCCTTGATAGACCTTATATCTATTATTGTATTAACGACGAGCTCTCAGATAACTAGATAGGATTTTGGGCCTTATGCAGAGATGTAATTGTTAATGAGACCTAGGAAGCTTTTTTGTTGTCTCATATTTGGTGGTTTCATGCTTGTTAGTGTGTTCTTGTGTCAGGTTAGCAGGGGCTAGACCGGAGGGGAGGCTTTTTGCGATCCTTTAAGTAAAGTCTGCTGGTGCGAGTCCTGTGGACCCGCACGACTTTACTAGGATACCCGTGGGAGTCTGGGGGCATTTTCTTGTCTGTGTCCCTGTGTGTCTAGTGTTGTGTTGTGTGAGGGCCCTTGCCTAGTCCACTCAGCACTGCGCTAGCACGTCTTGCTTTTGTTTTAGGGTCGCCAGGAGAGAGTCAGATACTTGCGATCTGAGTCTCTCAAGAGAGCACCCTTTCAATTAGAGTAATTTGGCGCACAGACTTGGGAACGTCCCTAGGCTAGAGCAGGTGGCTCAGCCCTGGTATCCGAAGCCTATATCCTTCCGGCTAGACCTCTGCCACCTGGCAGATTAACAGCTAAGGGTTTATTATTTCTGAATGCTTGTTATTGTGCCACAGTTTACCGTTTTTGTGAGCATTGTGAGTCAGGGTGGGACTTAGAGACTCTGTCCGAGCAGGCTTGCCTGACTAAGAGTGAGAAGCACACCTGTATGTGGTTATGTTGCGAGTTGCTGCCTTTATTTAATTATACCTATGCCATTATACACTGTATGTCCTATCACTAGTATTTATTCCTGCTTATGAGTTAAGAGTTCTCTAAATCCGTAACGTATTTTCTTTGCTAAGCATCAGATCCTACAGTAGCCGCATGCAGTTTAGAAACCCGCATCTTGTCTACCTGTATGATGTTTTGAGGACTGTTTGCTTTCACCTTCTTTCACGCAGTGGTGATTAGTTGTATTAATTAACGTAACGTTAAATGTACTTTCTTCTAGTTTGTTATTAAATTGTTTCTGCAATTTAATTCCGTTATCTATCTTTTCCTTGAAGCTTTAAGTCAACTTAATTGTGTGATCTTTTATATAGCCTGCTTGACTATCAGCAGTCTATAGTGCGTGCACCCTGTAACCGAGTCATAGGATACCTCGTTGTCCAGGCAGGACTCTTGACGGTTTAGGGTGGTTTGTTGCCTGGGTTTATAGATAAGGGTTGGATCTAGCGTTTTCCGTGTTGCTTGTTGCCGCATACCTAGTCCAATAGAAAGAGCCCAGTGTTTATATATCCCAGGACGTAACATCGGGAGCGCAGCTGGCCACACGGCCGACACCCAGGGCTTACCGCCGCCCACTGACTCACGCTCCCTCTGTTCTCGAGAGGCCGGCAGTGTAGCCAGTAGTGAGTGTAGAAAAAATATGCCGCTATACACTAAACTCCCATGTTGATGTTACCACTGCATCAAAACGACGAGTGCTACGTAGCTCGTTCTGGTCTCATTTTGAAGCTTATAGCGCATAGTTTTTTGCTGAATAAATTTCTTTTCATGCAGATACTTGATTGATCATTCAGGAGGGCCTGAATATGCCCAAAATAGCCCAAAACCCCCCGCTAGACGAGGGTTAAGCTTCGTCCACCTCCCCGCCAGCTCATGCCAACCTGGTCCCTTGATAAAGCTCTAGAGTTGCTGCAATCACCCAAATATAATAATGCACCAGACTTTGATTCAATTTTAAAGAAAGCCGTTTTTCTCATGGCACTTGCCACCGGAAACCGGGTCTCTGAGCGGGCGGCGATGAGCAACGAACCAAACTGTCTCAGTTTTGGGAGACTACACGACAATGTTCAAATCGCGCCGTCTCCCTCCTTTATTGCTAAGAACAAACATTCGGAACATGTTTTTTCTAAATTTTCCGTCCCGGCCTTAAAAAGAGGCCTCATTCATCACATTTTATGTGCAAGCCCTCACAAAGTTTATGAGGATTGCGCAACCTCGCCAACTATGTGCTTCATGGGTTAACCGACTAGGTAAGCGCATTACAAAACGGAAGTTAGCTTCCTTGCTTGTCGAAGTGATCAGGGAAAGCAATCCCAGCGTGATAGGCAGGGCTCACGACATTAGGAAATGGGCAGTGTCCCTCAGATTTTTACAAAATTTTTCGATTGATGATATTGCTAAAACCCAACTTTGGGATTCCAATCATACGTTCCTAACACGCTACTGTCGGTTGCCCTACATAACCAAAGCGTACCTGTGTAGCTTTACGGAAATGGGTACAGTAGGTCTTATGATATTGTTTAGTTTTAAAAGGGAGGGTGGTGTGGGGAATAGTCCATATCCCCCTGTACCCTTGGAGAATTGTGATAAATCACGAGCTGTGATACGACGGGTTCTACAGTCCAGGATTAGTTGACTTATTTTTAAATCCTAAGAATTTATCGCATAGTTGCAACTATGTCTGTTTACCAAGTGTACAATAATATGAATGTACAATTAAGTTAAGAACAGAACGTATACCTACGGCAGAGTTATCGTTCTACAGGACACAGGTGTGTCACTTTTTTTCATGCATACGATCGGGGTGCACCGATCTGACCATGAGCAAGCAGTTTCTTAATGCCACGCACTGCCAGCAAATCTTTTATACCTTTTTATATTTGTATTACATACAATACATCTGAAGACAATTTTATCCGGATTCTTTCTTCCCTAAGGTGAGGATTTTACGAATGTCCCGCCTCCAGTCTTGATATTCAGGCGAAGTCGTCAATGATGGAGGGGCCCTATTAATTATAGGTTTGATTCCCAAAGAGAAGTAGAGAAAACCTAATATTTAGTAGGGCCCCGTAATCATTGACGACTCAGGCCCTCCCAACCATCCCACTTCCCATTCGTTGATTTCTATAAGTTTATTTTTGATATATCAGTGAAGACAAGATAGCCTCTAGGGGGCCTGGGTCAGGGAAGCAAGCATAAGAAATCCACGTATATGGCAAGTCATATAATAACAGATATTAACCCTCTCCGATATATGACGCGATTTTGAGCCTATTAGGGATACTTTAAAACCTTTGTTACCATCAGGGGTATTTAGAAACCTTTAGTTTAGTTACTTCAACATTTAGTGGGTGCGGTAGTACGTCCTAGCATTTCACATGCTTGCACCCAGTTAGGGGACATCCTGACGACGTATACAGACAAAACACACATAACAAAGCCACTCCAACACCTTCCTCTCTCTCCAACACCCCTTCTCCCCTCTCAACACTCTTCTCTGAGCTATTGCCGATAAAATGGCATGTTCAGTCCTGTAAAGAATCGTAAGATTCAGAGTCGTAAAGATTCCAGGACGAGCTCATCAGCGGCGGATCCCCAGATCGACTGTGGTGATTGTCACCTAAACATCTACAAAAAAAAAACCTAAAACAAAAACAAACAACAACCTCTGCAGTTGTCTTTGAGTTAGCTGTGGGCAGAAAACTAATTTTGGAGAAGTAATTATAAGAGTGAGAGAACTCTATTTCTTATTGCTAATCTGGCACCTCTGCGTCATATGAGTCTGAAGGGGTTAAATTCAATTTATTTTATTTTTTACAGAGTTTTTTTCTGTAGGGTACCCAATCAAAATGACGATTCCATAAGGGAATTAGGCGTGCACTTATGATGAGTACTGCATGATGCTTCCGCGCGGGCTATTCAAAATGCTGGCGCAGGATGTTGAATGGAGACTATTACTATTAATAGGCGAAGTCGTCAATGATTACGGGGCCCTACTAAATATTAGGTTTTCTCTACTTCCCTTGGGAATCTAACCTATAATGGCTGTACATTAGTCACTGGGTTTGGGTAGCAGGGGGGTATAGGGCAGGACTGTAGGAGGGGGTAGGGGTATGGGTAAGGGGTAAGGAGGACTGTAGGAGGGGGTAGGGTAAGGGGTAAGGGAGATATAGAGCATATACATAAGTATTAAATATTCCTCAGATGTTCAGCAACATCACCACAAGTATATATTATTTTATAGGTAGCTTGATTGTAGCCCAATATTGATTGTCCTGTTTCACTATCACTTGCCTTCCTTACTGTTCAGTCCTGTTTCTCTTGATGACTCCTATTCCATCTTGTACGTAGCACCTCTGGACGTGTGGATATCCTGGCTATGTGGATTATAAGTGGAAGGCAGGCACTCCTTACACTTGTTTGAGTATACTCCATGAGAGGTTATCCAACACACGTCCGCTCTCCGTCGTGTCTCGGCTACTACTAATAGTAGTAGTAGTAGTAGTAGTACAATATTAAATAAAAATCAAAGTAGTAGTAGTAATCCACGATGATGAGTCTGAGTGCTTACCCCGGAATAGGAAGTAGCTGAATGACTACCAAGTCGGGCGCTTTGATGATTGTTCTGACCTGGGTTAGGGTCCAAAGGGGGTATGCACAGGAAGGGTGGTATATATTTATGTAAAAATTGAAAAAAAAAAAAAAAAAAAAAAAAAAAATAGTAGTAGTAGTAGTAGTAGGAGAACAGGGGGAGAGGCAGCAATTCATGCCATAAGAAAAATATATGAGCGAGTGGACTGTGAAGCTGTGCTGCTAGTGGATGCAACACATGCCTTTAACACCATCAACAGAAAGACAGCAATACATAACATCAAGGTGAAATGCCCCAGCTTTGCCACCTATGTAGAGAACACCTATAAACGGTCTGTGGACCTCTTCATAGTAAACAACCAGAACACACAACGTGGATCAGCTCTGAAATCAATGGAAGGAACCACACAAGGGGATCCCGTAGCAATGGCAACGTATGCATTAGGTCTCTCAGTGTTGCTAACCTTAACAAGCCATGAGGTGACTTAAGTCAAGCAGGTGGCCTATGCAGACGATCTCACTGGAGCGGGAAAACTCAACGATCTCAAGCACTGGTGGGAGCAAATATCAAATGTAGGCCCAGAAATAGGGTACCATCCAAATGCCAGAAAGTCAATACTAATAGTAAAACCAGAACATTATGAAAATGAAAAACTGGCCAATATTACAAAGACGGAACCACAGGTTGCGTATTCGGCATTCACATATGGGGTCAAACATCGCTGGACCTACTTGATGCGAACCGTTCCAAATGTGAGTGCATTACTTCAACCGCTGGAAGATGCCATCAGAGACAAACTCATCCCAGCGTGGGTAAGGTCGCACACCCCGAGTGATACAGAGAGGGAGTTGCTCGCACTGCCTTCTAGGTTGGGAGGGCTGGGAATCATCAACCCAGTGAGGAGGGTGACAACGGAATACCTGAACTCGGTAAAGATAACAGGGGATCTCTCACTGACCGTATCGTAGCACAAGATTCTGACGGTGAAGTGGACCAGGCGGACATCTACAACATCAGAAAGACCATCACGTCAGAGAGGCGAAATTCACAGAAAAATGACCTGGCACAATTGATGGGACAACTTTCCGGGAGACAAACAAGAAAACTACAAATAGCACAAGAAACGGGTGCTTCAAATTGGCTGACAACACTACAAATCAAGGCAAAAGGCTTCAATCTCAACAAACAAGAATTTAATGATGAAATTGCACTGAGGTATGATTGGCCGATTGAAGGACTGCTCGATCGATGCGTTTGTGGAACCAACAACAATGCAGACCACTCCATGATATGTAAGAAAGGAGGATTCATCAGCATCAGGCACGATGAAGTAAGAGATGTAACGGCGAACATGCTCAGGGAGGTGTGTAGAGATGTGGTGTGCGAACCATCACTCATTCCCTTAGGTGGAGAGATCTTGCAGCACAGGACGGCCAACACATCCAATGAAGCACGATTGGACGTTAGTGCAATAGGTTTTTGGACAAATGCACAGCGAGCGTTCTTTGACATAAGAGTATTTGACCCAATGGCCCATAGCTACAGCGAGATGTCTCTGGATGCTGCACACAAGAGGAACGAACAAGAGAAGGTCAGGGCATATGGGGAAAGGATCTTAAATATCGAACAAGGCAGCTTTACCCCACTAGTCTTCACCACATCTGGAGGGATGGGACCCAGGGCCCAGTGTTTCTATTCAAGGGTTGCAGAGATCATCGCAGAGAAGAAGCAACAGCCTAGGAGCCACGTCGTAGCCTGGATGAGGTGCCGTCTATCTTTCTCATTGCTCAAATCAGCACTACTATGCCTGCGGGGAACAAGACGGTCTGCACCACAAACAGTGATGGTGGCAGAAGTACAAAGGAGTACAAAGGAAATCAAGCAACAACAGATCTAGTGACCATTCTAGGCTGTTTGTCCACCAAAACACTGAGGATCAAGTGCCCAAACAGTGGTTTAGAGTGGGTAAGGGAACATTGGAAAGGGAACTACTGCCCTGGGACTAATGTCCGTGGCAGGATTAGGAAGTTAGTAGGGGACATATGGGTTAGTAACTGAGGGGTGGATAAAATAAAGTTATTCATTTACAAACGCAGTCAGTCGCGGGTTTGATGCGAGATATTTGTCTACGCGGAGTTTAAATGAATCAATGGTGCTGCAGTCTATAACGTCTCGGGGAAGCCCATTCCACAAGTTGACAACTCGATTGAAGAAGAACTTCTTAGATTCGTGTGAGTTAAAAGATTTACCAATAAATCTACGAGGCAGCAGTGGCAGAGGGTCACATAGGGAGGCGACTGGATTGAAGTTGCATGGTGTAGAATAGTAATATCTGATGCTTGTATTATATATATAATACCAGAACTCGGTAAAGATAACAGGATCTCTCACTGACCGTATCATAGCACAAGATTCTGACGGTGAAGTAGACCAGGCAGACATCTACAACATCAGAAAGACCATCACGTCAGAGAGGCAAAACTCACAGAAAAATGACCTGGCACAATTGATGGGACAACTTCACCCGAGACAAACAAGAAAACTACAAAAAGCACAAGAAACGGGTGCTTCAAATTGGCTGACAACACTACCAATCAAGGCAAAAAGCTTCAATCTCAACACACAAGAATTTAATGATGCTATTGCACTGAGGTATGATTGGCCAATTGAAGGACTGCCCGATCGATGCGTTTGTGGAACCATCAACGATACAGACCACACCATGATATGTAAGAAAGGAGGATTCATCAGCATCAGGCACGATGAAGTAAGAGATATAACAGCGAACATGCTCAGGGAGGTGTGTAGAGATGTGGTGAGCGAACCATCACTCATTCCCTTGGGTGGAGAGACCATGCAGCACAGGACGGCCAACACATCCACTGAAGCAAGATTGGACGTTAGTGCAAGAGGCTTTTGGACAAATTCACAGCGAGCGTTCTTTGACATAAGAGTATTTGACCCAATGGCCCACAGCTACAGCGAGCTGTCTCTGGAGGCTGCACACAAGAGGAACGAACGAGAGAAGGTCAGGACATATGGAGAAAGGATCTTACAAGTCGAACATGGCAGCTTTACCCCACTAGTCTTCACCACATCAGGAGGGATGGGACCCAGGGCCCAGTGCTTCTATTCAAGGCTAGCAGAGATCATCCGCAAGAGAAGAAGCAACAGCCCTAGGAGCCACGTCGGAGCCTGGATGAGATGCCGTCTAGTCTTTCTCATTGCTCAGATCAGCACTACGATGCCTGCGGGGAAACAAGTAAGGTCTGCACCACAACCCAGTGGACGGTGGCAGAAGTAGACTACGAGGCAGCAGTGGCAGAGGGTCGCATAGGAAGGAGACTGGATTGAAGCAGTGCGATGGTGTAGAATAGTAGTATCTGATGCTTGTGAAATTTTAGTATGTGTACAATATTAAATATAAGGTAGTGGTGGTGGTGATGGTGGAGGTGGTGATGGTAGTAGTAGTAACATGGAAAAAAAAAAAAAAAAAAAAGTAGTAGTAGTAGTAGTAGTAGTAGTAGTAGTAGTAGTAGTTTATCTCACAATTAATCAATATAGATACTCATATATAAAACCTATCATCTCTCTCGTTCTCAGCTATCGTTCCACTCTCCCTAAAA
>CM064490.1:6414040-6425816 GCA_032716605.1 Paralithodes platypus | reverse complement strand
ATCGCGACCAACGACCTCGTTATTGTCCATCCTTTATTCTAAACCCGGAATGACACTTAATGGGGGACGTAACAGCAGCGATTAACACCGGGAAGGGAAGTACAGGAGTAGAGGAGGAGCCTCAGGGTAACCTCCAGGAGCAAGCAGAAAGCGTGGGATACCATCCAGGCGAAGAAAAACTCAAGAAAATCTCCTAAACCAATGCAGACCAGGTTGCAAAAGCAAGACCTAATCAAGGCACCAGCCCGTTCGGAGAGTGGCTTGTGGTTACACGCCATCCCCATCCCACCTCTTGGAACTCACTTGGAGGCTGAAGCGCTCCGGGTCAGCCATCGCGCTCAGAGTGGAGTGTGCGGCAGTTTTGTCACCCACACACTTGCAAGTGTGCGGGAGGATGGATGCCTCAAGGTCACCATGCCTTGTCATGTAATTACAACGCAGGCCGCCTGCCAAGGACACTCTGCACTAAATAATGTCATAAAACGGGCCCTGCAGAGTGCTAACTGTGCATCAATCCTCCGAACCACATGGACTTCACAGAAGAAGACGGCAAACGGCCAGATGGGATGAACACTTTCCCTTACAAGAATGGCCGGTGCCTTGTGTGGGATGCCACATGTGTTTGCACTTTCTCCACAAACCAACGCCGCCAGGGACGCCGGAGAAGCAGGTGAAGCCGCCCGGATAGGAGAAAATAAAAAGAGAGGAAAAATTATTCAAGCCATCGCAAGAAATTCATCAGTTCAAGCCCCCCCTGGCATTCGAAACTTCAGGATGTCTTCGGCCCCACCACCCTTAAGATGGTGAATGAAATAGGCCGTAAAATCAGAGAAGTTTCAGGAGAACCCCGGGAAACCATAGGGCTCAAGCAAAAGACTAGGGATGGCTATCCTCCGGGGCAATGCCACCAAGTGTCATGAGCTCAGGTTCGACAGGGACTGAGTCATGCCACTGCGTGAGGCCCCGGCAGGAGTGGTGTATCCGTATTAGTCTTTACAACAGTAGGGTAAAACAAAACATTAAACCTTATTTGTATGTAACATGTGTGATGCACATTAATAATAAAGGGGATGTGTCAGGATGGTTGAAAGCCACAGTTGCTAGCTCGTTTGGGGCTAGCAACACGTAGTATGGAAAAAACATGCATCCTCCTTCATTCACTGTCCCCCCCCTTCACTCACTCAACCCCACAATTTGCCGGAGGATAACAGGTTTTTCACAATACGTAGACGGAGGTCTTTTTAAAAATGTAGTAATAACGTGAACTGGCAAATGTCCCAACACAACCCAAGCCTGACAAAAGGAAATTGGTCGGGCACGTTTAGGGTCGAGAGGAAGGTTAACCTCTCCCCCACTCTCCATTAGAGGGGGGGGGGGGATGGGTGTTATTTTTCTGGCCCCCCTTCACCCTCATGTATAGCCCCATTAGTTTTCAGATTTTAAGACGTTCGCTCCACTCGTTTGGCGATTTTAAGACCTTTCATCCCATTTTGTTGTCAATATTACTTGTAATGATTTGCGTGTCTGGCAACTAATGCACAAATTCATATGAACTAGTTGTTAGAACCAGAAGAGTAGATACGAGGTGCCGTTGCAAAGGCTTATCCCTCAATACCTTCACCTGACCTGACCTGGGATACTAATAACACAACACAACAAAGCTACTCCAACAGCTTCCTCTCTCTCTCTCCAACACCCCTTCTCCCCTCTCAACAGTCTTCGAAAAGTAGATACGAGGTGCCGTTGTAAAGGTTATTCCCTCAATACCTTCACCTGAACTGACCTGGGATACTAATAACACACACAACAAAGCTACTCCAACAGCTTCCTCTCTCTCTCCAACACCCCTTCTCCCCTCTCAACAGTCTTCGAAAAGTAGATACGAGGTGCCGTTGTAAAGGCTATTCCCTCAATACCTTCACCTGACCTGACCGGACATCAAAAGTTAGTCATTAACCCCTTCTGAACCGGCAACGTCTTTTAAATTTGATTCTGTCTATATTTACATATTTTTGTACGATTTAAAAAGGATCTGTGGAACTTAAAGGATCTGTGGAACTAAAAGGATCTGTGGAACTTAAAGGATCTGTGGAACTAAAAGGATCTGTGGAACTAAAAGGATCTGTGGAACTAAAAGGATCTGTGGAACTAAAAGGATCTGTGGAACTAAAAGGATCTGTGGAACTAAAAGGATCTGTGGAACTAAAAGGATCTGTGGGAACTAAAAGGATCTGTGGAACTAAAAGGATCTGTGGAACTAAAAGGATCTGTGGAACTAAAAGGATCTGTGGAACTAAAAGGATCTGTGGAACTAAAAGGATCTGTGGAACTAAAAGGATCTGTGGAACTAAAAGGATCTGTAGAACTAAAAGGATCTGTGGAACTAAAAGGATCTGTGGAACTAAAAGGATCTGTGGAACTAAAAGGATCTGTGGAACTAAAAGGATCTGTGGAACTAGAAGGATCTGTGGAACTAAACATGGTTAAGTGAGATAGGTCGAAGCCTGTTCATTGCTGGAAGTCCTTTTAAAAATTAATGAAATCGTCTAATAGTGTCCAAAATATTAAGAAAATAACTTTACCGGTACTGAAAGGGTTAAATTATATGTCACGGACTGTCACATCAAATTTGCATATTTAAGGAATGCCGGAAAAAGCACTTGAGTAAATAAAGGGAGAGGGTTTATTTTGTGGTCGATTATATCATATATTTATTTATTTATTTTGCTTAGTGTCTCCTCCCTAGACCTCCAACAAACTTAATAACAACATCCTTAGATCCCTTCTAGATTATTTTGTACATTTTTCGGTAGAAAATTGTCCCGGCCGGTTCTTCCAAAATTACAGGCTCACTATCGTTCGCCAGGAAAAAAAATCGACACCTAACTAGCACGAAAGGTCGAAATATTGACAAGGAAATGGGGCGAAAGGTCTTAAAATCGAAAAACAAATTGGGCAAACATCTTAAAATCTGAAATCTAATGGGGCTAAATACGAGGGAGAAGAGAGCCCAGAAAAACGGCCCATCTCCCCTGACTCGTAACTACACCCTGTTCCAAATAGGTAGACCAGTGAACCCCAACCTCGGTCACTCAAATAGGGCTAGAGCAAATAGGCTATAAGTCTCCAAACCTATTTCCATGCCGACCCTTCCCAAATGGTATAAATGTTTGCTCGAGTACTCAAGTCATTTCTGAGTTATAAAAGTTTAATGTTCAAGAGGTTTGGTCCACGTATTTGGAACAGGGTTTAGTAGTTCAGTCGCTTAGCCTGAAGGACCCAAGTAAACAGAGAGAGAGAGAGAGAGAGAGAGAGAGAGAGAGAGAGAGAGAGAGAGAGAGAGAGAGAGAGAGAGAGAGAGAGCGAGAGAGAGAGAGAGAGAGAGAGACAGGTAGGTCTGAGGTTAATAAGTAAGGAGGGAGACATTAGCATTACAGTATACAGTACAGGAGATGTGTATGTACATTATATATATATATATATATATATATATATATATATATATATATATATATATATATATATTATCTACAGCATATATCTTTATCGGTCTACCTATATATCTAACTATTGGCGAGAGATAATACACAATTACAAAGAAAAGGTTGTATCTTTAAGAGAGAGAGAGAGAGAGAGAGAGAGAGAGAGAGAGAGAGAGAGAGAGAGAGAGAGAGAGAGAGAGAGAGTATGTAAGACACGCAAGGAGCCATGTTTGGATGTGTTGTTTGTCTGTATGTGTGTTTGTGTGTCCCTTTCCCTTCGCCCCTCATGTTTAGCCCCGCCCCTCCCCCTCTCTCTCTCTCTCTCGTTATTTGTGTATGTCATGGTTTCTTTGCTAGTCCTACTCTCACTCTCACTCTCTCTCTCTCTCTTTCGATATTTTTATACCATACTTTCTCTTTATATTCCATTTACTCTCACTCTCTCTCTCTCTCTCTCTCTCTCCACCCACTTCAATTTAGCGAGTAATCGACCTGACCCTTCAGCCCTGGACCCCTCCTCTAGGGCTTATATAATATACTGACTGAGACCAGGGGGATGACCCAGACTGGCAGAAGGAGAGGAGGAGGTGGTACAGGGTGATTGACTGATGGAAAATACAGCTACTCTCTCTATCTATCTATCTATCTATCTATACAGTATGTCGTTATTTTCTCTGTGTCATTGTTTGTTTTCTGATGCTTCTTCCGAGACAGGGAGATACACAATACATGAGAATAGGTGAATAGCTACAGTATATCCAGCTAATATTTCCACCATTTGGGAAGAGTCAGCCAGAGAATAGGTGTGGAAACTTACAACCTATTTGCTCTAGCCTTGTTTTGAGTTACAGAGGTTAAGGGGTTATGATTTCTGGCCTACCTATAGTGAATGGACTATAGTAGACGTATGTGCAATATAACCAGATAAGCAGTTCGGTGTTTAAAGACCTAAGTAGCCAAAGCTATGTACATGCATATTATGGAAGGATGGAGACAGACAGACAGACAGACAGACAGACAGAAAGTGGAGACAAGAGACAGAGAGTACAGAAGAGAGACAGGAGGAAAGACAGACAGAACAGGAGAGAGACAGACAGAGACAGACAGACAGACAGAGAGACAGACAGACAGATAGACAGAACCAGACAGGACAGACAGACAGAGAAGAGAGATAGGAGAGAGAGGAACAGAGGGGAAAGAGAGACAGAGAGAGAAAGAGAGGAGAAGAGAGAAAAGACCAGACAGAGAAAGACAGAAGATGAGAAGATAGAAGAGAGAGATAGAAGGAGATAGATAGAGAGTAGGACGAGGAAGAGAAATAGAGAAAGGAGAGAGAGACAGAGAGAGAGAAGATAGAGAGAGGAGGGAGAAAGAGAGAGAGAGAGAGAGAGGGAGAGGAGAGGGAAGATGAGATAGAGAGAGGAGAGAGAGGAAGGAGGGAGGAGAGAGAGGAGAGGAGAGGAGAGCGAGGGGAGAGCGAGAGAGAGAGAGAGAGAGAGAGAGAGAGAACGAGAGAGAGTAAGTGGTAGTAACAGCAGTTCAGTCTAGCCTAGGGTCGGGTCCTATACTGTAATTGCCCTATAATAAGTAGAGAAAGGCAAGAGGGATGTAGGACCAGAGTTACCAAGTACAGTTCGCTAGCTAGTATATATATATGCCGAAAATCGCTAGAATAATGCCACAATCGCTACAATATCGCTCTAAAATGGCTCAACAATTCATAATATCGGTAGAAAAATGCTACAATCTTCACAATATCGCTCTAAAATGGCTCAAAAATAAATAATATCACTAGAATAATGCCACAATCTTCACAATATCGCTCTAAAATGGCTCAAAAATTCATAATATCGGTAGAAAAATGCTACAATCTCTTCAATATCGCTAGTATAATGCCACAATCGCTACATTATCGCTCTAAAATGGTTCATAAATCCATAATATCGCTAGAATTATACCACAATCTCTACAATATCGCTCGAAAATGGCTAAAATCTCCTAATAATCGCTAGAATAATGCCACAATCTCTACAATATCGTTCTAAAATGGCTCAAAAATCCATAATATCGCTAGAAAAATGCCACAATCTCTACAATATCGCTCTAAAATGGCTCAAATCTACAGAATATCGCTAGAAAAATGCCACAATCTCTAGAATATCGCTCTAAAATGGCTCAAATCTACAGAATATCGCTAGAAAAATGCCACAATCTCTACAATATCGCTCTTTACTGGCTCAGATCTACAGAATATCGCTAGAAAAATGCCACAATCTCTAGAATATCGCTCTAAAATGGCTCAAATCTACAGAATATCGCTAGAATAATGCCACAATCTCTACAATATTGCTCTTTACTGGCTCAAATCTACAGAATATCGCCAGAATTATGCCACAATCACTACATCGCTTTAAAATTTCTCAAATCTCCCGAAAATCGCTAGAAAAATGCCACAATCTCTACAATATTGCTTTAATCTCCCGAAAATCGCTAGAATTATTCCACAATCTTTACAATATCGCTCTAAAATGGCTCAAATCTCCCGAAAATCGCTATAATAATGCCACAATCTCTACAATATCGCTCAAAATCTATAATATCGCTAGAATAATGCCACAATCTCTACAATATCGCTCTTTAATGGCTCAAAACCCCATAACATCGCTAGAATGCACGTAGCTAGATGTCAAAATTGACCTCCAGATCAAAGTAGAAGCCTGTAAATCTAGCGAGAAAGCAGCTAAATTGGCAACACTGATATAGAACCGTATGGGAGAGCCTATAAGTCGGAGGGTTGCCTACTGTATATGCAAATGTATGCTCTCTTTATTTTCAACTGACGGTACAGTGCTAAGTTCCCGTCAAGATTTCTTCGTTATCTTGAAGATTTTGTAGTGATATAAAATTATGATAAGTATTTGAACTTGGCCACCTTCCCTCCCCCTCCACCCACCCCACCCAAACAATAGGAACAGTGGGGATTGGGCCTTAGTAAATAGATGGATAGATAGATAGATTTATATAATGGAGATATATTTCGAAGTGGGGGGGGGGGGGGAGGGGGGTCTAGGGGGTGTTTTTCTAAGCTTGATGGAGGTCTAGGGAGGAAACTAAAATATATATATGAATAAATTAATTAATAGACCAAACAAACAACCACTGTCCCCTTAAACCAGTCATTGACCAAACCAGCTACAGAATCAATCAACTTTGGACTGCATCAAAATTGCCACAAACCAAAACGGCCCTACATCATTTATCCAATATACTGTTGAATCGATTATAAGAGCATACGAACATAAGCAAAATGGTTTATTGGCCCATACGAGGCAGATCCCTTATTCCCCCTGGACTACGTATATCCCCTACACTATACTCTATTTTTTTTCAGCTGATCATAAATTGAATCTCTTATTAGCTGATTTATCGATACTTAATGGAAATATATGAGACTACTATGGCTGTGTGTCGTATTAATGCCAAGTTTTCAGAATTAACATCATATTTCGCTACAAAATATACCTTCTAGCTGAGTAACCAAGATAGTAACATGGCAATTTACCCTCAGCTGAAAACAAAAATGGACTATACAAATATATTATAGCTACCTAAGAACATCTCTCACTACAGCCTATATCCCCTACACCACATCTACCTTATACCTACCTAAGAACATCTCTCACTACAGCCTATATCCCCTACACCACATCTACCTTATACCTACCTAAGAACATCTCTCACTACAGCCTATATCCCCTACACCACATCTACCTTATACCTACCTAAGAACATCTCTCACTACAGCCTATATCCCCTACACCACAATCTACCTTATACCTACCTAAGAACATCTCTCCAATACAGCCTATATCCCCTACACCACATCTACCTTATACCTACCTAAGAACATCTCTCACTACAGCCTATATCCCCTACACCACATCTACCTTATACCTACCTAAGAACATCTCTCACTACAGCCTATATCCCCTACACCACATCTACCGTATACCTACCTAAGAACATCTCTCACTACAGCCTATATCCCCTACACCACATCTACCTTATACCTACCTAAGAACATCTCTCACTACAGCCTATATCCCCTACACCACATCTACCTTATACCTACCTAAGAACATCTCTCACTACAGCCTATATCCCCTACACCACATCTACCTAATACCTACCTAAGAACAATATGTTGACCATTCGGTTTTCCATAGGTATTCTGGAGACTATCTGTACAAGCACCCCCTTCAGTGTCCATTGGCTTCCCTGTCTGTCTGATGTCCAGTGCCTAGCCGTCCGACATCCTATTAATCTGTTAGCTGGCTGTCCGGGCACCCACACAGGGTCACTAGAGCCGCTTGTCTGTCTTGTCTGTTGGGCCAGGCTCCTGATTTGATGGCACTCACTCTCTCTCTCTCTCTCTCTCATTCTATTTATCTCTCTCTTACTCTCCCTCTCTCACTTCTCTCTCTCTCTCTCTCACTCACTCACACACTTTCTCTCTCTCTCTCTCACTCTTACTCTCTCTTACTCTCACTCACTCTCACTCTCACTCTCTCTCTCTCTTACTCTTTCTCACTCACTCACTCACTCTCTCTCTCAATTAAACATTTCCTAACCCACAGTATCATCATCTCTCTCTCTCTCTCTCTCTCTCTCTCTCTCTCTCTCTCTCTCTCTCTCTCTCTCTCTCTCTCTCTCTCTCTCTCTCTCTCTCTCCCTTGTCCAACACTCAATTCATTTCCCCAATATTTCCTTCTCAGTTCTCAGCCCCCCCCCTCGGACACGCGATGCTGAAGAGAAATAATTGATGAGCTAAGGAGAGAGAGAGAGAGAGAGAGAGAGAGAGAGAGAGAGAGAGAGAGAGAGAGAGAGAGAGAGAGAGAGAGAGAGAGAGACTGACTGAAGGGAGGGCTTAAGATGGAAAATGGTGATGCTAGAAAGAGAGAGAGAGAGAGAGAGAGAGCGGATAAAGGGGGGGGGGGGAGTGGAGAGGGGGTCATCACTCAAGTCTTCTCTGTAGCCAACCCTATTGCACCTATTGCACCCTAATCGCGGGTAATTACATTACCCGCGACCCAAGTACAAACGATCTATACCAACTAAAGAACTTCAGCCAACCAATTAAGGCCGGACCACCTAGTAGGGAACGCAAGGTCTGTGCATCTGTGTAACTCTCTCTATTTATCTATCTCCCTCTTTCTCTATCTATCTATCTATCTATCTCCCTCTTTCTCTATATATCTATCTATCTATCTATCTATCTCTCTCTATCTATCTAATCTAATCTCTCTCTATCTATCTAATCTAATCTCGCTCTCTCTCTCTCTCTCTCTCTCTCTCTCTCTCTCTCTCTCTCTATCTATCTATCCTTCCAATCTTTACAGCGACTGCATTTTCCACCCAAAACGATTACCCGGTACCGTTTTCCCCCCAACCCTTTATCGGGGGCAATCGTCCAATTCATCTTCCGTCCCATCTCACACGTATCATTAAGCTCCGGACTCCAACAGCACATTCCTCAGCTGAATAAAATTGTCCCAAGTTAGCTAGCATAAGAGAAAGTGAATACAACTGAATAAAATTATCTTAAAGTTAACAAGACTATAATTGTCCCAAGTTAGCTGGAAACAAAAAAAGGCTGAAAGGGAATTTGCACTTTCTTACAGAGAGAGAGAGAGAGAGAGAGAGAGTACAAAGTACAAAGGAAATCAAGCAACAACAGGTCTAGCGACCCTTCTAGGCTGCTTGTCCTCCAAAACACTGAGGATCAAGTGTCCAAACAGTGGTTTAGAGTGGGTAAGGGAACATTGGAAAGGGAACTAATGTCCGTGGCAGGATTATGAAGTTAGTAGGGGACAGATGGGTTAGTAACTGAGGGGAGGATAAATAAAGTTATTCATTTACAAACGCAGTCAGTCGCGGGTTTGATGCGAGATATTTGTCTAGGCGGAGTTTAAATGAATCAACGGTGCTGCAGTCTATAACATCTCGGGGAAGCCCATTCCACAAGTTGACAACTCGATTGAAGCAGACATTGTTAGCTTCGTGTGAGTTAAAAGATTTACTAATCAGTCAGTCCGTCTTAGCTTTACATAGATAGAAGATATAATAAATAAATAGATAGTAGAGAGAGAGAGAGAGAGAGAGAGAGAGAGAGAGAGAATGAGGGTTCACTTGACTAATGAAAACAAAAATGTACCTTGACTATCTGTAAATCTAGACATATTTATTGCTCGTTACTCGCTAGCACATCCATGGGTACAGTTTATGGCGGCAAGATAATGGTATGCTATCTGATACCTGGCGCTCCTGTAACAACTGAGATCGGTCAACTGCCCCCTGTAATTTAACCCTTTCAGTACCAGGGACGTCCTTTTCATCATTCGGGCAACTGTTAAGACAAATGTATTCAGTTTAAGAAGGACCTCTAGCAATAAAAGGCCTTCAAACTATCTCAACCAACCCTATTAACAACCGCACATCCTTCCCAAGCTGCATAATATCGTCTAAATAATGCTAGTAGAGAGACACATACAGACGTCGCTGGTACTCAAAGGGTTAAGAGGAACCGGCCTCGGCTGGGAAATTTTTCTAACTAAAAAATGTACAAATTCATCTTGAAGGAAGATCTTGGGCGATTTTTTATTTTTGTATTATTATTATTATTTTTTATTATTATTTTTTTAAAGCTTGATGGAGGTCTAGGGACGAAACTAAAACAAAAATAATAATAATATACATAAATGACCAGATAAATCCCCCCCCCCCCCCTTAAGGCCAGGTTCAGAAGCATCTGGGCTATAATAGAACACTGTATTGTCTCGTTTGGGTTCGGTACTGATTCAATCTTAAGAGTGTGTCAGAATTTATGCTTTTGATTGTACCGTTGAGAAGATCATTAACCTAGGCAATGCCATAGTCTATTCGCTGTAAGTAGGTGACAAATCCTGACCTCTAACCTCTGTAACTAAAAAAATCTCGCAAGTCGGCAATTGACACCCTGGCAGAATATAAGAAAGAAGAGCAGCGTCGTAAGATTGTAGATACCAATCGACCAGGGGAGGCCTGATACGCATTTTTTTTTTTTTTTTTTTTTTTTTTTTTTTTTTTATATATTCCAACTTACTTCCTCTCGGGCATAGGCTGAGAGCCTTAACATTCACCGCTTTACAATGAACAGTGAAGCCCGTGAGGTCTTGTTCCAGTATAGGGAGTGAGACATGTGAAGCACGTACAACGAGCACCTGCCATCTTGCCTTCACATGAGGCACGGTGCTCACTCATGGCCCGAAACGACCCCATCTCTGAAGCCACCTCGTTCCCGTGCTTCACTGTCTCACCCCCTACACTCGGACTCTCACACTTACACACACACAACGCCACCTGTTGAGCAGATAACTCACCAGGCATTGCACCCCTATAGCATATTTTGAATATGGGAATATTCATACAGTGCTATTTAATCAGGGAACAATGAGGGTATTTTATTGACGTTTCGGTGGGCTTGTGGTAATGCACTGATACCAGGTACAGCACAAATTCCATCTCAATAATATCTTCCCATTGATACATCGGGATTTGAACCCGGGACCTTTGGATTACCAGGCCAGTGGCAAGACCACTCCACCACACCTCCCCTGGAGGTGGTAAGGAGTTGCTGGAATTCCTGTTTCATTTGTCTGGCTTCCCTCACTGTTTCTATTTGTGTCTCACCTACACAGAGAGTAATCCAGCTAGCTCTCACAAACACCTCCACCTCCTATCCATGTCACTACGTTAAACAAGCACACCACTCTTCCTGCCAATAATGTACGGTCGCTCTAATAAGTCATGTCTCAGCTGTCATTACGTTTGGCTCTCTGTGTGCTGTATTGATGTCTGTCAGATGTTGAATAGGGTGGGTAAGTGTAGGAACATGGCTGTATATTTCAATCGATATGAAGAAATGAAGCTTAGATATTGCTGATACCAATTATTGATCAAAACATGCTTGGTGCCGAGACATCACTTATTAGCGCGACTGTACACCGAATAAATATGATTAAATATAGTTGTTTCACTCTTTCTACTTAGGGGGGGGGGGGACACTTGTTGCAGATAGCTTCGCCTTTTGTCTCATTCATACACATAGGAAAAAAAAAAAATACCCGAGCTAAGCAACAGCAAGGAAGGGATAGCTACTTGTCTATGCTCCTCACAACCCGAGTAGTTTGGGCACAAGGAGGAGGAGCTGAACCATTTGGAGCGACATGACAAGAGGAAGCCAGTCTACTGTATAC
>CM064490.1:6389040-6409040 GCA_032716605.1 Paralithodes platypus | reverse complement strand
CTAGACACACGGAGTTTGAAGCAATTTAAGCCATAGGAAAAGGGAAAGACTGATTCTGGGAGAGAGTTCCAGAGCTCAGCTGTTGAATAGAAGAAGACAGCATAACATTTCACTTTTGTGTTGGAGAGTTGCACAGAGTAGGGGTGGGATTGTGTTGCAAGACGGGTACCACGTGCCCTACGTAAAGGAGGTGGTATACACTGGGAAAGCTCTGAGGAACACTGATTATTATAGTAGCGATAGAATAGCGAGAGAGATGCAACATTGCAACATCCCGCATGAACCATTTTCTTACTCCTAAAAGGGGGTGGGAGGGATCTTTCTTTTTTTTCTGGCCCCCCTTCTTCCTCAAGTTTAGCCCCATTAGTTTTCAGATATGTATGACGGTCGCCCCATTAATTTGGCGATTTCAAGATATTTCACCCCATTTTTTTGTCAATATTAAGACCTTTCGTACAATGTTAGTCATTTTTTTTCCTGGCGAGCGAAAGCGAGCCTGTGATAGTAACCGACCTCCGGCCAGGACATTTTTCTATCGAAAAATGTACAAATTTATCTTGAACAGGGGATTTGGGGTGTTTTTATTTCTTAAGATTGATGAAAGTGTAGAGAGGCAACTAGAAAAATAATGAAGACATAAATAAATAACCAAATAAATACGCCCATCCCCCCCCCCACCCCCCCTAACTAACCATGTCCGTTCACCCCACGTGTCTTTAACCCTGGCTTCGACTTCCCTCAAGCCAAGGGGGTACAGAAATTAGGGGTTGGGATTGTAGTTTAGGAGGAAGCGGAGGATGCGGCCGGGATATTCTTATACCGACAAATGTTCTAATTTATCTGGAAGGGAAGCTCTGGGGTGTTTTGTATAGCGTGATACTGTAGTCCGTTTGTTTCCACCTGATGGTACATTGATTCCTTTTTAGCATCGGGTTTCTTGATTCTTACTGGAAAAATATGATACTGCTATGTCTGTGGGTCATAATATCGCCAAGTGTTCATAATTACCAACATATTTCGCTACAAAATCATGGTAATAGTAGAGTAATCATGGTAATAGTCGAGTAATCATGGTAATAGTCGAGTAATCATGGTAATAGTCGAGTAATCATGGTAATAGTCGAGTAATCAATGTTGGTAATAGTAGAGTAATCAATGTTGGTAATAGTAGAGTAATCAATGTTGGTAATAGTAGAGTAATCAATGTTGGTAATAGTAGAGTAATCAATGTTGGTAATAGTCGAGTAATCATGGTAATAGTCGAGTAATCATGGTAATAGTCGAGTAATCATGGGAATAGTCGAGTAATCATGGGAATAGTCGAGTAATCATGGTAATAGTCGAGTAATCATGGGAATAGTCGAGTAATCATGGGAATAGTCGAGTAATCATGGTAATAGTAGAGTAATCATGGTAATAGTCGAGTAATCATGGTAATAGACGAGTAATCATGGTAATAGACGAGTAATCATGGTAATAGACGAGTAATCATGGTAATAGACGAGTAATCATGGTAATAGACGAGTAATAGACGAGTAATCATGGTAATAGACGAGTAATAGACGAGTAATCATGGTAATAGTCGAGTAATCATGGTAATAGTCGAGTAATCATGGTAATAGTCGAGTAATCATGGTAATAGTCGAGTAATCATGGTAATAGTCGAGTAATCATGGTAATAGTCGAGTAATCAGGACGGCGAGATAACAATTTACCATCAGCTGAAAAAACCCCAGAGGATTGGGTAGTATTAATTTCATGTTGTTTATATTTTGTAAAAGTTATTATGTATTTCTTCCTTGCTCTTCGTTGTATTAGATTTACCACCCATTGCCATTCCATCCTTCCTCTTATTGTCGTGAAAGTTAGCTAATATAGGACTCCAGAGGCTATCAACCCTTCTGGATTATTAAGCCAGCACACTGCAAGTCAAAAATAGCGTCAGGACTGGAGCCCCCTTTCGAGAACCCTAGTCCCATGCCTATCATTCTGTCTTTTGCAAGTTTTTCATTATCATTTCAAGCATTCACACCCTTCTCCTTTCCTTTCTGAATGCCAGTGTTACATCTGCTGTCCTTTCTGAATGCCAGTGTTACATCTGCTGTCCTTTCTGAATGCCAGTGTTACATCTGCTGTCCTTTCTGAATGCCAGTGTTACATCTGCTGTCCTTTCTGAATGCCAGTGTTTACATCTGCTGTCCTTTCTGAATGCCAGTGTTACATCTGCTGTCCTTTCTGAATGCCAGTGTTACATCTGCTGTCCTTTCTGAATGCCAGTGTTACATCTGCTGTCCTTTCTGAATGCCAGTGTTACATCTGCTGTCCTTTCTGAATGCCAGTGTTACATCTGCTGTCCTTTCTGAATGCCAGTGTTACATCTGCTGTCCTTTCTGAATGCCAGTGTTACATCTGCTGTTCTTTCTGAATGCCAGTGTTACATCTGCTGTTCTTTCTGAATGCCAGTGTTACATCTGCTGTTCTTTCTGAATGCCAGTGTTACATCTGCTGTCCTTTCCCCGCTTGGCAACATTACTAGATTCCAGTCTTCTTTTTGGCGAATCTAATGTTTCCCATCTTCCCACTTCTCGTCTATCCTAGCACATCTTCCATCTACCCTTCCCTTTTGTCAAACCTATTCTTATTTCACGTTTCTACCAGTCATATTTACTTATGGGGGCAGGGGGCTAGGAATCCTCCTCCCCTTGTAAAATTCTTCTACTCGGCGAGACAGAGAATGGGGCGAGGGCACACGAAAGTGGTCCCGGACCCTGAGAATTGGAACCCATTAATATAGTTTCTGTTCGGGCTCTGTCTCGAGTCGGCCACCACCAGCAATGGGGTATGTGCCTGAGTATGTACATACATACATACATACATACCTCAGATCAGGTCAGGTGTAGGTATTGAGGGATATGCCTTTAAAACGGCACCTCGTATCTACATTCTCCTTTTCCTATTTTCTGAAGAGTGTGGGTGTTGGAGAGAGAGGAAGCTGTTGGGGTGGCTTTGTTATTTGTGTCATTAGTATGTATTCCTTCATGTATTTCTTTATTTCGTACAGGCATCTTCATCACGGCCCCACTTTCGTAAATCATATTTCTTTTCCATTCTCTTTCTTGTGTTTCTCCATTCTTTTGGACATTCGCATTCCTGTTCGTTCTTCAGTGTTTGCTTGTTTCCTTCCTTCCTTCCTTCCTTCCATTTATTCTTGACTTTGAGCAAATCTTACGTGGTTCGTCTCTCACGTTTTTCTATCAGTCATGCGCAGAAAATCCAAAGGTCTTACTTTTCTCAAATTATATTGTGTCTTTCGCTGTTCTATGTTTTTGTCTATTTCTTTCGTACACCCATATTCCTTGCTTGCTTGTTGCTTTGTTTATTTGTTTTCTTCTTCTTTCGAACACCTTCACTCCTTGCTTGCTTGTTTCTTGGTTTACTTGTTTTTGTTTCCTTCTTTTGTAAACCCTCACTCATGATCTTATTTCCTTGCTTCTTTCTTTGTCTTTCACCCATACTCCTTGCGTGCTTGTTTCTTTGTTTACTTGTTTCTTCTCCTTCTTTCGTACACCCACACTCCTTGCTTGCTTCTTTCCTGGCTTAATTGTTTCTTCTCTTGCTTTCTCTGTCCTCCTTCCTTACTTCTTCCTACGCTTCCTCCTTGTTTACTGACTTGCTTACTTGTTTTTTCTCTTGCTTCCTCTTTCCTCCTTCCTTACTTCTTCCCACGCTTCCTCCTTGCTTATTGGTTTGTTTGTTTTCCTTCCTTTGATTCTTTTATCTCCCTTGTTTAATTGCTTTCTGTCTTTCTTATTCCTTCCTCTCATCTTCGCTCTACCTCCCCCCCCCACCCCTATCAATTACCTCCTTTATCTCCCTGGTTTCATTGCTTTCTCTTCTTCCTTTTTCCCTCTTCTCCCTCCCCCTCCCACTATAAAACACCTCCCTCTACAATATCCACATATAATTGATCTCCTCTAGCTATCTCCCTAATTTCATTGCTTTCTTTCTCCCTGTTTTCCTCCTCTCATTTTCTTTCTACCTCCCTACCCCACCCACTCCCTCCCTTTATAACACCAGACCAAAAAACACCTCTCTCCACATATCATTTATCGACTTTTTTCTCCCTGGCTTCATTGCTTTCTTTCTCCCTTCTTCCCTTCTCTCATCTTGTCTCTACCTCCCTACCCCCATTTTACCCGCCACTATAAAACCAGACTAATAATACGAAAGGACTGGGGTTCTCGAAAAGGTGTTCCAGTCCTGACGTTTTTCTTGACTTACAGTGTGCTGGCTTAATAATCCAGAAGGGTTGATAGCCTTTGAAGTCCTATGTTAACTAACTTACTGTCTTGAGTCGGCCACCCCCAGAAAAAAAAAAAGAAAAATGGGGAATGGGCCTGAGCGCGCGCACACACACACACACACACACACACACACACACACACACACACACACACACACACACACACACACACACACACACACACACACACACACACACACACACACACACACACACACACACACACACACACACACACACACACACACACACACACACACACACACACACACACACACACCTAATAATACCTCCCTTCACGTATCATTCAGTTATCCCCCTTCCACATCTATCCCTTTCCACTCTCGCCTCTATTCTTCCCTCTCTCTTACAAAGGAATACAAAGGAAGAGAAGCAACAACAGACCTAATGGTCATTACTAGGTTGTTTGTAAAAAAGAGATTGCCCCAGCCATCAATTGAAGAAACACTGTGGTTAGAAAACTAAATTATAGTAGTATGCACGATACTGAAACGGTCACATTACTCAGGCACAAACGGTCATATTACTCAGGCACAAACGGTCTTATTACTCAGGCACAAACGGTCATATTACTCAGGCACAAACGGTCATATTACTCAGGCACAAACGGTCACATTACTCAGTCACAAACGGTCACATTACTCAGTCACAAACGGTCACATTACTCAGTCACAAACGGTCACATTACTCAGTCACAAACGGTCACATTACTCAGTCACAAACGGTCATATTACTCAGTCACAAACGGTCACATTACTCAGTCACAAACGGTCACATTACTCAGTCACAAACGGTCACATTACTCAGTCACAAACGGTCACATTACTCCGGCACAAACGGGCACATTACTCAGCCACAAACGGGCACATTACTCAGGCACAAACGGGCACATTACTCCGGCACAAACGGTCACATTACTCCGGCACAAACGGTCACATTACTCCGGCACAAACGGTCACATTACTCCGGCACAAACGGTCACATTACTCCGGCACAAACGGTCACATTACTCAGCCACAAACGGTTACATTACTCAGGCACAAACGGTCACATTACTCAGGCACAAACGGTCACATTACTCAGCCACAAACGGTCACATTACTCAGCCACAAACGGGCACATTACTCAGCCACAAACGGTTACATTACTCAGGCACAAACGGTCACATTACTCAGCCACAAACGGGCACATTACTCAGCCACAAACGGTTACATTACTCAGGCACAAACGGTCACATTACTCAGGCACAAACGGTCACATTACTCAGCCACAAACGGTCACATTACTCCGCACAAACGGGCACATTACTCAGCCACAAACCGTCACATTACTCAGGCACAAACGCAGTGAGTCGGGGGTCCATGGCTAGATATTTATCAAGGCGATATACTAGTGTCTGGACTGTATGGTACTCTGCAACACTTCTAAGCAACTTATTCCATAAGTTGACCACTCTGATGAAAAAGACTTGCTTCGCGTCATGTGAATGAAACACCTTTCCGATAATTTTGTAACCATTTGCTCTGTTGCTGTCTGCCCATATAACAACAATATCTCAGGGCCCGGATACTCTTAAGATGCCGTAAGTTAAGGCGACGTGAGAGGCATAACAAATCAATTAATTAATAGCTTCTTCCTTGCCCACGACGTCTTAACTTCCTCATAATAAGGAAGTTAGACCATATGTTATAATACCTAGTATTGACTATCTTAGGCGTATTAATGGCTCTCGAATAACTATGTCCGCCTTTAGGATATGACTGTCGTAGGAGATAAGGCACCGTCAGTATTTTGGAGAATCTGGTCCCTGATGTCCACCGATTCTGATATACGACTGTCATTATCCAGTGGCTGTAGGCGCCCCAATTACCTTCATCCACATTTCACTCCGTTCTGCTTCCCACATCTAATTCCTTCCTTCCTTCCTTCCTTCCTTCCTTCCTTCACCTCTTCTTATAACTTTCCTTGATTCCTTCCTTCCTTTGTTCTGCCTACTTTTCTTCTTAATCCTATTAGGTGCAGGGCGGGCCAATTTGGATCCTCCCTGATTTACTCCATTAGCTTGGATATTTTAAGACGTTTCACCTCATTAGTTTGGCGATTATATGATGCTTCAACCCAATAAGGTGTCGATTTTTTCTGGGTTAGCGATAGCGAGCCTGCAATTTGGGAGAAATCGGCCTTTGGCCGGGACATTTTTCTACCGAAAAATTTACATATTTAGCTTGAAGGGGATCTGGGGAACGTTTTTTAGTTTGCAGGGGGTTTGGAGAGGCGTTTTTCCAAGTCTAGGGGTTAACTAAATACACATTGTTCGAAAATGTCTAAAACAAATAAAACCCTCATTGATAATTCAACAAAATACCATAATAACACCCAAGACGTTGTTGCACCAGATAGTGTTAAGGATCCTTGAATTCTTCTTTCCTTTTGCTCTTCCTACTTGTCTTGATGCTTTCCTTCCTTCCTGCACATCTCTTCTTAATACAATTCCTTGATTCCTTCTTTCCTTTTGCTCTTCCTACGGTCTTTAATTCCTTCATTCCTTCCTTTTCATCTTCCTACTTTTCTTCTTTCCTTCCTTCCTTCCTTTTCTCCTTCCTACTTTTCTTCTTTCCTTCCTTCCTTCCTTCCTTTTCTCCTTCCTACTTTCCTTTTCATCTTCCTACTTTTCTTCTTTCCTTCATTCCTTCCTTCCTTTTCTCCTTCCTACTTTCCTTTTCATCTTCCTACTTTTCTTCTTTCCTTCCTTCCTTCCTTCCTTTTCTCCTTCCTTCCTTCCTTTTCTCCTTCCTACTTTTCTTCTTTCCTTCCTTCCTTCCTTCCTTTTCTCCTTCCTACTTTCCTTTTCATTCTTCTACTTTCTTCTTCTTCTTTCCTTCCTTCCTTCCTTTTCTCCTTCCTACTTTTCTTCTTTCCTTCCTTCCTTCCTTCCTTTTCTCCTTCCTACTTTTCTTCTTTCCTTCCTTCCTTCCTTCCTTTTCTCCTTCCTACTTTCCTTCGTTAATTCCTTTTCATCTTCCTAAATTTCTTCATTCCTCCCTCTGCTTCTTCCTGCTTTCCGTCTTCCTTCACTGCTTCCACCTTCCTCCACCCTTCCACCCACCTCCCCCTCACCGTGAACCCAGACCAATTACTCCACTCACACATTTCACTCAGCTCTCTCTCTCTCTTCCACATCTGATCCCTTCCACTCCTCCACCCCCGCAGGTCCACCTTAATAACTACCTTCTCCACCCTCCACCCTCCTCGCTCTGGGCTTGTCTTGTCATATTCGCTACAACAACAACATATATTTTTCCACTTCTCTTATTATTTTTATAAGGGGAGGTATTTAGTTTGTTCCCTACGTTTTCATCAAGCTTAAAATTACACCCCCTAGACCCCCTTTCAAGATAAATTTGTACATTTTTCGGTAGAAACATGTCCCGGCCGGAGGCCGGTTGCTCTTAAATTACAGGCTCGCTATCGCTCGCCAGGAAAAAATCGACACCTTAATGGCACGAAAGGTCTTAAAATTGACAGAAATGGGGCAAAATGTCTTAAAATGTCCAAACTACTAGGGCGAACGTCTTTAAATCACAAAAACAATGGGGCTAGACATGAGGGAGAAAGAGGTCCAGAAAAAAATCCCTCAAGTGGAAATCTCCCCTTAAGAGAGACGCAAACGATCACTTTTGGGTGGCAACTCAATTCGGGCTATATTTTTGGAAGATGTCTGTTTCTCTGTGCTTATATATATATATAT
Source organism: Paralithodes platypus (assembly GCA_032716605.1). NCBI lineage: Eukaryota > Metazoa > Arthropoda > Malacostraca > Decapoda > Lithodidae > Paralithodes > Paralithodes platypus. The sequence continues at coordinate 6,400,968 of CM064490.1, read as the reverse complement.
ATATATATATATATATATATATATATATATATATGTGTGTGTGTGTGTGTATGTATTTATGTATAATTTAATGTATGTTGTGGATGTAAACGAACACTTATTTTTATTGGCAACTCTACCCCGGCATTATGCTTGGAAGATGTCCGTGATGGAGAGAGAGAGTGAGAGTGAGAGAGAGAGAGCAACAATTATATCTCGTGTAACTTGTACTCAGGGTAGACTCTGTCCTTGGTCTGTACAGGCGACGTCTTTCTCAGTGTATTCTAGCTGTATTTAGACGATTTTGTGCAGCTTAAGAAGGATCTGTGGTAGTAAAAGGGTTGAATAGGATATAGATTGAAGCCTGTTAAGGGGAGGTATTTAGTTTGTTCCCTAGACCTCCATCAACCTTAAAATTACACCCCCTTGAGTCCCTTTCAAGATAAATTTGTACATTTTTCGGTAGAAAAATGTCCCGGCCGAAGGCCGGTTCCTCATAAATTACAGGCTCGCTATCGCTCGCCAGGATAAAATCGACACCTAAATGGCACGAAAGGTCTTAATATGGGGTGAAAGTTCTTAAAATCGCTAAACTAATGGGGCAAACATTTTATAATATCAAACGCAATGGGGCTAAACATGAGGGAGAAAGGGGTCAAGAAACAAATCCCTCAAGTGGAGATCTGCCCTTAATTGTACAAATGTATAAAATAATGTACAAATTATTCTCGAAGAGGAATCTAATGGATGTTTTTTAAGTTTTATGGAGGTCTAGGAAGTAAACTAATATATATATATATAACCAGACCCCTTACAAAATAACCCCTGCCCTCTGAACATAATACATTAGACAGCCACGAACCAGTGAATAAGGCACAGTATCAATATCCTTGGATCACTACCTTTGTGTCCGTTGAAATCTCCTGCGCTGGGCTTTCCTTCCCGGTATTATAGTTGGTTTGATATACTGGTGTTAATAGTAGTAGTAGTAGTAGTAGTAGTAGTTGTTGTAGTAGTTTATTATTAGTATTATTTGTATTAGTATTATTATTGGACTTGGAGAAGGCCTATGACAGAGTGGATAGAGAAGGTTTGTGGAAAGTACTTAGAATATACGGAGTAGATGGCAAGTTGCTGAAAGCAGTGAAGAGCATGTATGAGGGTGCAAAGGCGGCCGTACGTGTGGAGAGTGAGCAGAGCGAGTTCTTTGACCTGAATGTTGGTTTGAAACAGGGGTGTGTAATGTCCCCGTGGTTGTTTACTGTATATATGGATGGAGTCATGAAATAAATACTATCAAGAGCAGTGGATGTTGGTGTATCGCTGAAAAGGGAGGGAATTGAGTGGAAGCTACCTATACTGCTGTTTGCGGATGATACAGTTCTGATGAATGATAATGAATGGGAGTTGCAGGGTCTGGTAAATGAGTTTGGAACAGTGTGCGAAAAACGGAATTTAAAGGTAAATGCGGGGAAGAGCAAGGTTATGGTCTTCGAAAAGGGTGAAGTCACAGAGTGTGAGGTGAAGCTGAACGGTCAGGCTATGGAGATCGTCAACTCTTTTAAGTATCTGGGCAGTGTTGAGTAAAGATGGGACTATGGATGAAGAAGTGTGGGAGAGGGTACAACAGGGGAAGAGGGTTGTAGGAACGCTGAAAGCAGTAACAAGAAATAGGGTGGTCAGTATGGAAGTGAAGAAGTCCTTGCATGACAGTGTGGTAATCCCGACACTGACTTACGGAAGCGAAGCATGGACGTTGGTTGAGAGACTCAGACCAAGAGTGAGAGCAGTGGAAATGAATTACCTAAGAAGTGCGTGCGGAGTTACATGGAGGGATAGACAGACTAATGAGGAAGTAAGAAGGAGGTGTGGTGTGGAGGTAGATGTGCTGGAAAGTGTGAAAAGGAACAACTTGATGGTTCGGCCATATGGAACGTATGGAAAGCGAGAGAATGACTAAGAGGGTGTACGAGAGCGAGGTGGAGGGACAGAGAGGGAGAGGTAGACCGAAAGAGAGGTGGAAGGATGGAGTGAGGAAGTATATGAACGAAGGCGGTGCTGGTTGGGGGGAGGGGCGTCGACTGACCGGGGACAGAGGTGCATGGGGGAGGTTCGTTCGTGGCCACCCCTTCGGGGATCACGGCGTCAGGCAATAGATAGATAGATAGATTTTTATTATTATTATTATCAACTGCATTATTCTCTTGCGAAGTTATTAATCAACTAATTAGGTCACATAATAAAAATCACCCACAAACAAGCGAACTTACAAAAATATACATATCCCAATTTAGTAACATCATATCACACACACACACACACACACCCATGAGACGAGTTCTTTCTTGGCTTGTGTTGCTATGTCGAGGAAAAAGAGAGAGAGAGAGAGAGAGAGAGAGAGAGAGTGAGAGTGAGAGTGGGAGAGATGGTAGGGGGGGGGGGGGAGGTAATTAACTTGTACACAGATAACAGAGAAGCTTCTACCTTGTAACACGATAATTAGAAAACATTTATACCTCCACACCAAAGCAGTCAGTTCAACTTCTTAAGGGGGTTTGAATCCCCTTAAGAAGTTGAACGGACTGCTGTGCTGGGCTGGTCTATCAGAGTGAGAGTTGAGCGATCTCTGCCATACCCATAGCTTACTCTGACTGTTTCTTTTACTTATATGGTTTTCTAGATCTCAAGTGGCGGCGTCTCTTCCGTGGATTGACCTCTCTACTGCCAACCTAGAGCTTGTCAGACTGGGAGCCAAAGCGTCACAATTATTCTTTCTTTGCCCCTCAACTTTCCCTTCATAATTGTTAAGGGTCACAGGGCCTTGGGTGGGGCTTTGGTGTCCTGGGCGTTTCCGCACCCTCCTCAGCCCCTCGCCTGGGAGCGGCTTCTGTCACCTGGGCTTAATTCTTAGTGGTAAAGCAGGGAGGGTTCTGTGAGGGCTCTCGGTTATGGCCTTGGCCTTGCTCAGGACCTTGGGCTGTTTAGTCAGACAGCCTGGGTAACAACAACAACAACTTCTTAAGGGGATAAGCTGTATTCATTGGTTTATTAATTTGTGAATTTATTATAGTTGTGTCTCTTGCTGATCCTCCCTACCCCTTGTGGGAGTAAGGGCTGCCTACTGACTGACTGACTTATTGTTATATTTTCCTCCCTAGACCTCCATCAAGCTTTAAAAAACATCCCCAAGAGCCTCCTGCTAGGTAAATTAGTACATTTTTCGGTAGAACATTTTCCAGCCAAAGGCCGGTTCCTTCTATATTACAGGCTCGAGCTTTCTCTCGCCAGGAAATTATCGACAACTTAATGGCACGAAAGGTCTAAATATTGGCAAAGAAACGGGGTAAAATGTCTTAAAGTCGACAAACAAATGGACCAAACATCTTAGAATTTGAAAACCAATGGGGCTAAACTTGAGGGAGAAGTGGGGCAAGAAAAATCAACCTGTCCCCCTTTAAAATACTCCACCCTCCATTCTCTCTCTCTCTCTCTCTCTCTCTCTCTCTCGTTTTTTCTCACTTTCTTGTCGTGATCAACAGTGGGAATTGTTTAGCAAGGGTGGTCATTATCGTACACACACACAAATGTACACCTACACACACACTATTACATACACACACACATACACACACACACCTATACACACACATACTGATATACAGTATACACACACAAATGTACTCGCACACAGACACTCATACACACAAATGTACTCACACACACAAATGTACTCGCACACACAAATGTACTTACACATACCCAAATGTACACACACACACACACACAAATGTACTCACAGACAGACACACACACACACACACACACACACACACACACACACATGTACTCACACATACACACACACACACACACACATACTGATACATACATACCCAAATGTACACACACACACAAACTCACAAAGGGTTTTCAATTTCTTTTCCCATCTTTTCTCATAACTACTCCTTTGTCTTTCTCGTATATCTCACAAGCACTTAAAACTACCCATGTACCTAAGTTAACATATGTGTGTACCTGTTAATTAAAGGTGTGTGTGTATGAGGGTGGGGGTGAGGATGAGTGTGTGTGTGTGTGTGTGTGTGTGTGTGTGTGTGTGTGTGTGTGTGTGTGTAAGTTAAGGGCAGGTTTCTAGTTTGTTTCCTACTCCTCCAGCAATCTTAAAATGTCACCCCTTGACCCCCTTTCAAGATAAATTTTTAAATTTTTCAGTAGAAATATTTCCCGGCCGAAGGCCGGTTACTCTTAAATTACAGGCTCGCTATCGCTCGCCAGGATAAAATCGACACCTAAATTGCACGAAAGGTCTTAAAATTGACAGAAATGGGGCGAAAGTTATTAAAATACCCAAGCTAACGGGGGCAAACGTCTTAAAATATCAAAAGCAACAGGGCTAAACATGAGGGAGAAGGAAGTTCGAACAAAAATCCCTCAAGTGGAAACCTCCCCTTAAGAAGAAGAATTTCCTCCATTTTTGCTGCATATTTCTCGCGTATCAGATCCTCCTCATGCAAATTGCTCGGGGAAATAATAAACTCGATTTGTTGTTCGTATATTGTATAATTAGGAGGCCTGCAGTCTGCCTATACACTGCTGGGGTCGCTGAGCATGTTATCTGCCCTCATATTTTAAGGGAGCCCACCTCGCTGGTTTTCTCTTTCTCTCCCTCTCTCTCTCTTTGGCTTGTATCCATTCGGCCCCGTTCAGCCTACTATTTTAAGACGTTTACCCCCATCCAGGTGTCAATATTTTCCTGGCGAGCGGTAGCGAGCCATCATGTATATATTTTTATTTTGACAGCAAGCTAAATTTGTAAATTTTTCGATAGAAAAATTTCTCCGGCGAAGCCGGATTTCTCCATACAATCAATGCTGGCTCCCTATCGCTCGCCAGCAAGAAATCGACACCTGGATGGGGATAAACGTCTTAAAACAGTTGGCTGAATGGGGCCGAATGGATGCAAGCCAGAGAAAGAGAGAAAAGGAGAGAAAGATAGAAATAGCCGGTGACCCCCCTTAACCAATCATTAGAATTTCCTCCTACAAAAAATTCAAATATATTTTCTTTTTCTTGTTTTTCATTAGTTAAAATTAGTATTGCCAATTACCTTAACCCTTACAGTACCGACGACGTTTCTTTTTTTTCAGCTACATTTAGACGATTTTATGAAGCTTAGGAAGGGTGTATGGTGGCTAAAAGGATTGATTGAGGTAGTCTGTATGGTCTTTTAACGGGTAGACGTCCTTCATAAGCTGGTAATAGTGTTAATAATGATAATAATGATAATAATGATAATAATAATAATAACAATAATAATAATAGGAATAACAATAATAATAATAATAATAATAACAATAATAATAACAATAATAACAATAACAATAATAATAATAATAATAGGAATAACAATAATAATAATAGGAATAATAATAATAATAATAATAATAATAATAATAATAATAATAATAATAATAATAATATAATAACAATAATAATAATAATAATAACAATAATAATAATAGGAATAATAATAATAATACTAATACTAATAATAAACACAAAATAATATATGCAGCGCTAACAGCAATACAAGGAGCCGTAAAAGTGGCGATAAGATTACAAAACCGGTTCCGTGATGACCGTTCGTGTAGCTCCTCCGTAACCTCCCGCGGTTCGTAAAGAGGGGGTCACCGTTTTTTTTTTTATCTTTCTCTCCTTGTCTCTCTTTCCCTGGCTTGTATCCATTCGGCCCACCTCGCTTTTGTTTTCTCTTTCTCTCTTGTTCTGGCTTGTATCCATTCGGCCCCGTTCAGCCTACTGTTGTAAGACGTTTATCCCCATCCAGGTGTCAATTTCTTCCTGGTGAGCGATAGCGAACCAGCATTGTATGGAGAAATCCGGCTTCGCCGGAGACATTTTTCTATCGAAAAATGTACAAATTTAGCCTGCTGTCAAAACCTTTAAAAAAAATATGCTGGCTCGCTACCGCTCGCCAGGAAAAAATCGACACCTGGATGGGAGTAAACGTCTTAAAACAGTAGGCTGAATGGGGCCGAATAGATACAAGCCAGAGAAAGAGAGAAAAGGAGAGAAAAAACCCTGTGACCCCCCTTAAATAACTACGGCATCAACGTGAGCCATAAACCTGGGTACATCAATTATAAGGGGTGGGGGGGGGGGGAGGGGGGGGGGGGGGGAGGAGAGACGTGCGTACCCTCCCTTTGTCTTCGCCTTAAATGCCGCCGATCCACATCACACGCTTCTATTTATAACCTCGGTCCGGGTTGCCAGATGTCCCTTGACGAAATAATGATAATGTTTTTTAAATGTTTACAACTTTAACTCTATCCGCTGAATATACTTAACCCCAATGAGAAGAAAGCTGTGACATTGCTGTGAAAAATAAGAAAGCTGTGACATTGCTGTGAAAAATAAGAAAGCTGTGACATTGCTGTGACATTGCTGTGAAAAATAAGAAAGCTATGACATTGAAGTGATATCTTAATGGGGGTCACAGGTTTTTTGTTATCTTTCTCTCTTTCCCTGGCTTGTATCCATTCGGCCCCATTCAGCCAACTGTTTTAAGACATTTATCCCCATCCAGGTGTCAATTTCTTCCTGGCGAGCGATAGCGAGCCAGCATTATATGGAGAAATCCGGCTTCGCCGGAGAAATTTTTCTATCGAAAAATTTACAAATTTAGCTTGCTGTCAAAACAAAAATATATATATGCTGGTTCGCTACCGCTCCCCAGGAAAATATTGAACCTGGATGGGGTAAACGTCTTATAACAGTAGGCTGAATGGGACCGAATGGGGAGGTGTGGTGGAGTGGTCATGCCACTGGATTGGTAATCCAATGGACCCGGGTTCAAATCCCGATATGTCAATGGGAAGATATTATTGGGATTGAATTTGTGCTGTACCTAGTATCAGTGCATTACCACAAAGCCCACCGAAATGCCAAAAAAATACCCTCATTGTTCCCTGATTAAATAACACTGTATGAATATTCCCATATTTAAAATATGTTACAGGGGGACAATGCCTAGTGAGTTCACTGCTCAATAGGTGGCGTTCTGAGAGTGAGGGTCTGAGTCTGGAGGGTGAGACGGTGAAGCACTTGAGCGAAACAACCAGCCGCTTCAGAGATGGAGCTGCTTCGAGCCATGATGGATGCTTCACATGTCTCACTCCCCAGACTGGAACAAGACCTCACGGGCTTCACCGTGTTGAGCGGTGGAATGTACAGGCTCTCAGCCTATGCCCGAGAGGGAGTAGAAAAAAAAAAAAAAAAAAAAAAAAAAAAAAAAGCCAAAGAGAGAGGGAGAGAAAGAGAAAAAAAAAGCGAGGTGGGCTCCCTTAACCTCACTGAGAAAAAAGCTGTGAGAAAAAAGTTGTGACATTGCAATGGTATTTTAACTACTATCACGGGTAAGAGAGTAGTAATAATATATGCCATCAATAAGACAGCATCGGCATCTGCGGACTGCATTCCGCGGGAGTCCTTGACACTCGGCGCTATTCCACCTTCGCTAATAATTATGCAAGTCTCCGACCCCTCGCTGTAAGGCAAAACTTTCAATACGATGGTTCACTTTCTGGGCGATTTGTCCATGTATTCATTATTTTTCTAGTTTCCTCCCTAGACCTCCATCAAATTAAAAAAAAAACATCCATTAGATCCCCCTTCTAGATTAATTTGTACATTTTTCGGTAGAAAAATGTCCCGGCCGAAGTCCGGTTTTTCCAACATTACAGGCTCACTATCGTTCGCCAGGGGAAAAAACCGACAGCTAAATAGCGCGAAAGGTCTAAATATTGACGAAGAAATGGGGCGAAAGGTCTTAAAATCGACTAACTAATGGGGGCAAACATCTTAACACCTGAAAACTAATGGGGCTAAACATGAGAGAAAGTGGTCCAGAAAGTGGTCCAGTGGTCCACCGTAGCGAAATTGGCGTAAAAAACAGAGGGGAAAAAATCTGTGAAACTACGACTTGGCTTGCGAAACGAATCCTCCAAGAGTTTGAAAACAAAGGTGCGCGGTCATGACACTCCCCGCTCTCCTGACCTGGCCCCCTTGTGGGAGTTTTGGCAGGCTTTGGGTGTCACGGGGGATGGCATGACAGATAACGAGAGAGAGAGAGAGAGAGAGAGAGAGAGAGAGAGAGAGAGAGAGAGACGAGAAGGAAGAGGAGGATAAACAGACAGAGAAGAGACGAAAAGGAACAGAAAAATTAACTGAGAGAGAGAGAGAGAGAGAGAGAGAGAGAGAGAGAGAGAGAGAGAGAGAAGAGGATAAACATACCGTAATCTGTTAATCTCAACTGGGCGGGTAATTAAATATCGTCGCAGCCAATTCTCCAACACTTAACCCCTTCAGTACCGGCGCCGTCCTTTTAACTTCATTCTGGCTACTATTAGGCGATTGTATTCAGTTTACAAAGGGTCTCCAGTAATTAACAGGCTTCCAACTATCTCACTTAACCCTTTTTACTACCACAGATCCTTCTTAAACTGCACAAAATTCTCTAAATATAACCAGAATAGCATAAAAAGACGTTGCCGGTACGGAAGGGGTTAATATTATGTTGTGTATGAATGACGATTCTGAGTGGATGGGACTCGTTAGCCTTGGTCGGCAACCCATCTAGAGAAGACAACCTTATAAAAATCCGGGTGGATGAGACTCGTCAGCCTTGGTCGGCAACCTGTCTAGGGGAGTAAGCTTGATACAAATCCGTACTGCTTACATAAGAGTAAGGCTGGTTAGTGGATGGACTAACCAAACATCACTGTAGACAAATAGTGCTAACAAGATACACAGAGGGCCTCTGAGTCGGACGGATCCTAAATTAAGTGGTCAATCCTGTAAGTCCTTCAGTAATCCTGTAAGTCCTTCAGTAATCCTGTAAGTCCTTCAGTAATCCTGCAAGTCCTTCAGTAATCCTGTAAGTCCTTCAATAATCTGGGTTGGGTTGTCCCTCTTACAGGGAATAGGTCCGCTTGAGGGCATTCTGTGCATGACCACCCTCGTAAAGGGGAGTAGGGCGTCCGGCAGTAGATAGATAGATAGATAGATAGATAGATAGATAGATAGATAGATGACTGAAGATATATTCAATTATCAACATGAAGCATCTGCGTAATATTCAAAATACTGACATGGCAATTTCTCGCCGTGTTTAAATCAAGATTGACACCTAAATGGCACGAACAAATTTCTGTTGCCAAAGAAATAGGGCGAGGCCTTAACATCGCCCAACTAATGAGCCGAACGTCATCAAACCTGAACAACTATTGGGCCTAAACATGAGGAAGAAGGGAGTCTAGAAAAACGGCCCATCTCCCCTTAATGAAAATATACTCGGAAAATGCATAGAGCGATAAAAAAAAAAAAAAAAAAAAAAAATGTTTTACAAAATAGTGTATTACATCTCTACTAATCACTACTACTGATGGCAATGTAAGTAACCGGATACTAATAATAGTAATAATAATAGTAATATTAGTAATTTATATAATAGAATGATCCCCATAAAGATACCGTGGGGGAGTTGTTTGGGGTTGATTATTTTAAATTAGTGTTTTTGAAGCAACTTCCGCGAGAGCCTCCTCTTAAGGGGAGATTTTTAGTTAGTTCGCTAGACTTCCATCAAGCTTAACATTACAGCCCTTCTAGATAAATTTCAAGATAAATTTGTACATTTTTCGGTAGAAAAATGTCCCGGTTCCTCTTAAATTACAGGTTCGCTATCGCTCGCCAGGAAAAAATCGACACCTAAATGGGACAAAAAGTCTTAAAATTGACAGAAATGGTGCGAAAGTTCTTAAAATCGCCAAACTAATGGGGCGAACGTCTTATAATATCAAAAGCAATGGGGCTAACCATGAGGGAGAAAGGGGTCAAGAAAAAATGCCTCAAGTGGAAATCTCCCCTTAAGGGTAATTAAGGGGGTAGTGCTTGGTGTCTGGTCTATTTATTTATTTATTAATATATTGTTTTAGTTCCCTCGCTAGACTTCCATCAGGCTTAGAAAAACACCCCCTTAGACCCCCTTTCAGGATAAATTTGTACATTTTTCGGTAGAAAAATGTCCCGGCCGAAGGGACATTAAAATTAGAGGCTCGCTATCGCTCGCCAGGAAAAAATCGACACCTACAGAGCACGAAAGATTTTAATATGGACAGAAAAATGAGGCGAAAGGTCTCAAAAACGCCAAACTAACGGAACGAACTTCTTAAAACCTCAAAAACGAATATGCTAAACGTGAGGGAGATGGGGGTCCAGAAAAAGCGAATACGACCCCCTTAACACAATGTACACCCTCGTCCCTCACCCGGGGGGGGGGGGGGAGGAGGAGAGGAGGAGAGAGATCGCTTGATACCAGGGGGGGGGGGGGGGGGGGCCGGGGAGACAAGGAGTTACAAGGAAATGTACAAATCTATCTTGAAGGCGGGGTCTAGCGAGGGGGGTGTTTTTCGTAAGCTTGATGGAGGTCTATATAGAGAGGACAACTGTAATAGTGGATCCTAGCCCCAGACACAATATAAATATATATATATATATATAAATATCCAATAATCAAATAATTAGCCCCCGTTTATCTTGCTGTTGTGACGCAGATAACTTTAACGAAGGAAGGGTGAACTTATATAGACCGTAAGAGGGGTTGGAATTTGATTTATTATGTAGAGACCAGTGATGCATGGATAATATTGTGTGTGTGTGTGTGAGTGAAAGAGAGATAGTGTGTGTGTGTGTGTGTGAGAGTGAAAGAGAGATAGTGTGTGTGAGTGAGTGAGTGAGAGAGAAAGAGAGTGTGTGTTTGTGTGTGAGAGTGAGTGAGTGAGTGAGTGAGATAGAGAGATAAAGAGAGGTGGAGGGGTATGGGGCGGAGGGACTGAGAGGCATACGCTTCGTAAGATGGCATATATACAAAATACACGAATAAAACTACTGATACGTAAATAGAGAGAGTGTGTGGCTGTACTTACTCTAGTTACTTACTCTAGTTGTATTTCGGGAGTGAGCATTGCTCGTTATTTCCCGCCTCCTATATGTGTAGGTGTTATATGTATCGTTGGAATGGCTGTGGATGTGTGTGTAGTCTGTATTTTTAGCCAATTGGCGACATCGGAAACGAAGGCTTAGGGTGGATCTGTATGGTACCATTCTCACTATAGACGGTACCGTCTCGCCCGAAGGCTTAGGTAGCCATCAGCTTAGGTGAACCATATGATACCCATCTCGCCTTGTACCATTTTTGCCAACCCCAGATGGGATGTCACAACGTCGTCCACTTATTCCAGGTACCTATTTACAGCTAGGTGAACTGAGGCTAACACATGAAAGGAGACAAGCCCAATTTGTCTCCGCCCGGCCGGGGATTGAACCCCCGACCCCTCGTGTGTGAGACGAAAGCTCTACCTACTAGGCTACGGGCTGTGTGTGTGTGTGTGTCTGTGAGAGAGAGAGAGGGTAGGGGGGGGGGGGGGGGGAATGAAGATTGAGGAGGTAAGGCGGGGGTGTAGATAAGTAAGAAACAGGTAGTGAAGAGGGTGTGAGGCTGTAAATAAAGAAGTGGAGGGAGGGCGATAACTCACTGTGAGAGAGAGAAACAGAGGGGGTGAGAGAGAGAGAGAGAGAGAGAGAGAGAGAGAGAGAGAGAGAGAGAGAGAGAGAGAGAGACAGAGAGAAAGACAGACAGAGAGAGAGACAGAGCTACCACAAATTATTACAGACACACTTTAAGTATCGCGGTCACCATCCTACTAAAAAATCCAAATAATATATACAGTATACCCCCGTGACCAGTTAATGAAGATATGCTGTACAGGCGGACAATAAACTTAGTCTGTAATGTCACGCTTTAAGGGGGGGAGGGGGGGGGGGCTATATTTGTTGGTCTCTGTATTTAGATAGATA
>CM064490.1:6381540-6386540 GCA_032716605.1 Paralithodes platypus | reverse complement strand
GTTCAGGGCAAGGTGCTTGTCTAGGCGAACTTTGAACTTTGTTGCAGTCTATGACATCTCGGGAAAGCCCATTCCACAATTGACGACTCGATTGAAGAAGAAATTCTTGGATTCGTTAGAGTTGAATTATTTACCAATGAGAGAGAGAGAGAGAGAGAGAGAGAGAGAGAGAGAGACAGAGAGAGAGAGAGAGAAAATGTATATGTGAGGGGTTTGGGAAGGGGAAGAGAGAGGAAATGCCTTAAATCAGTGTTGTGTTCCGGCGGTTACCTCACGTCCCTTACACGACCCTGATATATATGGGGAGAAGAAAACGGTTGACAGATAAAAGGAGGTTACTGAGAGAGAGAGAGAGAGAGAGATAAACAGATAGAGAGAGAGAGAGACAGAGGGAGAGAGAGACAGACACACAGATAGAGAGACAGAGAGACAAACAGAGAGACAGAGTACAAATGAGTACAAAGGAAATAAAGCAACAACAGGTCTAGCGACCACTCGAGGTTGTAGATTGAAACCATTTTTATAGATGGCATTACAGTTGAATTGGCTATTATTGAAGCACTGCATCCATAGAGGTAGTTTCAAAATTCAAGTAAATTCCTGAGGTTGTAGCAATACTAAATACTAAAAGACTGATACATACTATATGATAGATAATAACATGTAGATTAAACAAATATATAATGTGTTGTATATCTGCCTGGAAGTCCATTAGACCAACAGCTTGTGACCTCTGCCTTACGGGAAGCAGCCAATCTGTTAAACTGTCGGGTTGGTAAGATATATGGCTCTCATTCGGCCTACTAAAAAGATACCCCCACACAATATAACTCGCCACACACACACACACACACACACACACACACACACACACACACACACACACACACACACACACACACACACACACTACATGGCTACCGTCAGATGAACAGAAACATAGTCTAGTTTACATGGCATCTTCTACAATGAACTGAGAGAGAGAGAGGGAGAGGGGGGGGGGAGTCTGTGTGTATATATCTAAATCACGCAAAGCTTATGGGGGGTGGGGTGGGGTTTTCTGACCCCCCCCCCCCCCTTCTCCCTCATGTTTGGCCCCTTTAGTTTTCAAATTTTAAGACTATTAGTTTGGTGATTTAAGATCGTTCGCCCCATTTGTTGCCAACATTAAGACCTTTCATGCAATATAGGTGTAGATTTTGTTCGTGGCTAGCGATAGCGAGCCTGTAATTTAAGAGGAACCAGCCTTTGGCCGGAAAGTTTTTCTATAGAAAAATTTACAAATTTATCTTGAAGGGGGGTCTTGGGGTTGTTTAAGCTTTATGAAAGTCTAGGAAGGAAACTAAAATTATAATAATTAAAAACTAAATAAATATTCAAACAAATACGCCCACCCCGCCCTTAAGGTTTGTGTATGTAAATCACGTGACCGTTAGCATTGTGTACATCGGAAACTGGAATTATCCGTGCACATAAGACTGTATATTCCCGGATAGCGAGTCACAAGCAAGCCTTTTAGAGAACATATTATTTGATTGTATTTTATTTTATTTATTTAATATTAATTCAGTTTATTTACATATTCCAGAAAGCCCAAAATATAAATTCTTGCCCTTTGCCTCTCACACCATTACCATATTCACCGATTGCAACAAAATCAGGAGTTTACGAGAACTGCCTGGTCACATTTGGGCTCGTCTCCTCCTCTATACCAACGGCTAAAGGCGGTGTCACACGAGCGATTTTTCCGTCAATTTTTACGAGCAATTGTACTCTGGCAGGCTTAAAATCTGAGTTACACCACGAATAAGCCGCCTAACATAATCTACCTTCAGTCTAGTTTGCGATTCCAATGTGAAAAAGACTCAAAATATCACGAGATCAAACTTGCTCATAGCAAAATGTTTAGCCTCAATGTAAATACAACACCCAACCATGGCTGGAAATTAGAATTGAAAAGGTTCAGCACTAGTATTTGTGGAAACGTTTTCACATAATTATAAGATCTGTTCTACTTGGAACAAACTTCCCTCCGAAGTTGTAAACAGTTCTTCAGTACAGCAGTTCAAGGAGAGAGTAGATAGTATTTTGCACACTCTGTAAAGAGTGTAGTGCACTAAACAGTCCCTCTCCTTCCACTTCGAGAATCTCCTCGGAATGGGCCGCAAGGTCTCTGAGATACTAACTATTCCTTGTGACTCCTTTTAACTCTCTCTCCCTATCTGAATTAATAGACTCCCCTGCCTTCTTTTTCTTCTGCTTCTCCATGTATCTGCATCTCTCTCTCATCCATCGCCCCATCCCGTCCTCTCTCTCGAGGCTCTCCGCCCCCTCCTCTCCATCGCTCCGATCGCCACTCCTCTCTCCATCCTCTCTCTCCGCCTCTCCTCTCCCCTTCCTTAAGCGTGGAAAATGGTAAGCGTGAGATACAAAGTGTGGGTGGTGGTACGGTCGGTGGAGGAAACTGGGAGTTAATGGATGGAGAGAGAGAGAGGAAGAGAGGAGAGAGAAAGAAGAGGAAAGAGAGTCGAGAGATGTTACATATATAAACTGGCCACATCATAACCTTACGATCCCTGCTTAAGGGGGGGGGTGGCCAGTACTTAATCCTAGGAGAGATAGCAAGAGTACGAGAAAGTGCAAGGAAAGGACAGCAAGAGGAAGTCTCTCTCATAGAGAGTAGAGTAAAGAGAGGTAGGTTTACAATGTGGGAGGGATGGCTAGTGGGATGGGGAAAAGAAGGAAGTAATTTTTGAAGAGTGAAAGGAGAAGGAAGAAAATGAGTGAAAAAAATGAGATGGGGAGAGAAGGGAGGGGGGTAGTAACAGATAGAGGAGGGTAGGGAGGGAGGTTAGGATGTAACAGATAGATGGAGGGAGGGAAGGAGGAGGTAACAGGATAGAGCTGGAGGGAAGGAGGAGTAACAAATAGAGGGAGGAGAGGATCAGATAGAGTGGGGAGGGAGGAGGAGGTAACAGATAGAGGTAGGGAGGAAGGGATGAGTAACAGATAGATTGAGGCAGGAGGTAACAGCTAGAGGGATGGAGGAGGTAACAGCTAGAGGGAGGGCAGAGGTAACAGATAGAGGAGGGAGGGAGGGAGAGGAGTGTAACCGATAGAGGTAGGGAGGATTAACAGATATAGGGAGGGAGTGAGGGTAACAAAGCTCTAGAGGGGGGAGGAGTTAACAGATAGAGGGAGGAAGCTGTCACAGATAGAGGGAGGGAGGATTAACAGATAGAGGGAGGCAGGAGGTAACAGCTAGAGGGAGGGAGGAGTTAACAGATAGAGGGAGGGAAGAGGTTACAGATAGAGGGAGGGAGGGATGGTATGAGATTACAGATAGAGGGTAGGAGGGAGGAGGATGTAACAGATAGGGGGAGGGAGGAGGTAACAGCTAGAGGGAGGGAGAGAGTAACAGATAGAGGTATGAGTAGTTAAGTAGTTAACAGATTTGAGGGAGGGAGTGTTGGAGGTATGAGGTAACAGATAGAGGGAGGGAGGAGGTAACATCTAGAGGGAGGGAGGATTAACATAGTAGAGGGATGGAGGGAGGGGGGAGGTAACAGATATAGTTAGTGGATAGAGGGGATGAGGTAACAGATATAGTGATGGAGGAGGTAAACAGATAGAGGGAGGTAGGAGGTAACAGATTAGACTTCATTTAGATTTATATTTAGCTTATCTATATATACCGTCTCGAGAAATAAGATAGAGATCTATGAGGGGGGGGGGGGGGGGGGGGTGGGGGGGAGGGGTTGGGTGGGGGGGAGGGGGGGGGGGGGGTGGGGGGGGGGGTGGGGGGGGGGGGGGGGTGGGGGGTGGGCGGGGGGGGGGGGGGGGGGGGGGGTGGGGAGGTGGGTGGGGAGGGGGGGGGGGGGGGGCGGGTGGGTTGGGGGGGGGGGGGGGGGGGTGGGGGTGGGGATATGAAACTATATAATTGTTCCTTACCATCTTGCTCTCTTTTTCCTCCTTTTTGTTTCTGAGGATCTCTCTCTTCTCTCTCTCTCTCTCGCTCTCTCTCTCTCTCTCTGCGACTATGCACGAAATAGACCGATAGCAATTAGCGATCAAAATAGGTTTGGTGCCGCGGGACTACCTCAAATGTGGCTGTGTGTGGCAGGGAGAAATGTGGACCAACTATTCATTTTGACCGCAACCCACCATTATTTTTGTTTTTGTTTCTTTTTCTTTTTTGTATGTTCCCTAGACCTTTATCAACTTTATAAAAAAAATAAGAAGAGCAAAAGTGTGTATGTGTGTGGTGTGTGTGTGTTTGTGTGTGTGTGTGTGTGTGTGTGTGTGTGTGTGTGTGTGTGGTGTGTGTCAGTCGATTCTCCGAGTTTCAGTGCCACTTAGTTTTTCCTAACTCGCCCATTGCCACGTTGCCACATTGTTGCGGGTCGTTTCGGAATGGGCCCCCAAAACATCAAACACACTCCTGGCTCGGATTCAGTTCACTACTAAATGGCAAGTCCACACCACACTTCTTTGAAAAAAAAAAAAAGAAAAAAAAAAAAAAAAAATGACTAGCAATCTTGCCACTTTGGGAGACACTTTTGTTATAAAAAACAGATAGTTGTTGCCTTTTGTCTCCTTCATACACGTATGAAAAACAAAATACTCATCTGGTGAAAAAGAAAGTGTTTTGGCGGTAAGGAGAGAATATGGGTGGCTGGAGATGGCGCCCAGAAAAGAAGCTCGCTCTGAATATATAAGAGGAATTTGCGCTGTTTTGGTTAGGTTAGGGTTAAGACAGTTAGGTTAGTTGAATACAAAAAATGGAAATATAATCATTTGTGACTTGGTTTCGGGGCGAGAAAAAATCGAGACGAGTGTGTTTTCGGGTCGAATTCTCCCCTTCTCCCCTCTCGACACTCTTCAGAAAAATAGGAACAGTAGATTAGAGACGAGGTGACGTTGTAAAGGCTGATCCCTCACTACCTTCACCTGGCCTTACCTTTCTATCCATTTATGTAATCCGTTGATGGAAGCCATGG
>CM064490.1:6377912-6381440 GCA_032716605.1 Paralithodes platypus | reverse complement strand
GATAGATAGATAGATAGATAGATAGATAGATAGATAGATAGATAGATAGATAGATAGATAGATAGATAGATAGATAGATAGATAGATAGATAGATAGATAGATAGATAGATAGATAGATAGATAGATAGATAGATAGATAGATAGATAGATAGATAGATAGATAGATAGATAGATAGATAGATAGATAGATAGATAGATAGATAGATAGATAGATAGATAGATAGATAGATAGATAGATAGATAGATAGATAGATCTATAGATAGATAGATAGATAGATAGATAGATAGATATATACTGTCTATGTTATATATACAGTATATCTTCCGCGGTACTTCTCTCATCTAATCATATAATTGTGTGTTTAAGTTTTTGTAAATAGCCCAAAAAATACCAGCATCAAACAGCTTATGTGTTTTTTTTTTTTTTACCAGAACAGTAGCATTTTTGTTACACACGAGTCCCTTTATTAACTTTATTAATATGAATATGAAACAAAGATTAATGGAGCTTTACATATTCTGAGTTATATTACGACTACTGATGTGTGATGTGATGTGCGTGTGTGTGAGATGGGTGTATGTGTGTGCCATGTGTGTGTGTGATGTATGTGTGTGTGTGAGATGTGTGTGCCATATGTGTGTGTGTGTGTGTGTGGTGTATGTGTGTGATGTGTTATTAATGCGTGCGTATATGTGTGTCCTCACCATCCCTTACAAAGGAGTACAAAGGAAATCAAGCAACAACAGATCTAGTGACCCTTCTAGGTTGCTTGTCCTCCAAAACACTGAGGATCAAGTGTCCAAACAGTGGTTTAGAGTGGGTAAGGGAACATTGGAAAGGGAACTACTGCCCTGCCACTAACGTGGCAGGACTAGGAAGTTAGTAGGGGACATATGGGTTAGTAACTGAGGGGAGGATAAAGTTATTCATTTACAAACGCAGTCAGTCGCGGGTTTGATGCGAGATATTTGTCTAGGCGGAATTTAAATGAATCAACGGTGCTGCAGTCTATAACGTCTCGGGGAAGCCCATTCCACAAGTTGACAACTCGATTGAAGAAGAAATTCTTAGATTCGTGCGAGTTAAAAGATTTACCAATAATTTTGCAACCGTTTCCCCGCGTGTAATTAGATTGGTCGATAGTGAAGTACTTACTACAGTTCATATTGTCGATGCCTTTGATGATTTTGAACACTTGAATTAAGTCGCCTCTTAATCTGCGCTGGGTTAAAGGAAATAGATTTAATTCTCTAAGACGCTCTTCGTATGGTTTTGTTCTTTAGGCTAGGTATCATTTTGGTAACTCTACGTTGAACTCGTTCTAGCTTGTTTATATCTTTTTGGTAATAAGGGCACCAGGATTGAACGCAGTATTCCAGAAGAGGGCGGACTAAGGAATTGTAAAGGGTTAGGATAACTTCTTTGGATTTATGCTCAAATGACCTGCCTATAAAGCCAATTATTTTGTTTGCCTTCTTAACAACTTCTGAACATTGTTGACTCGGTTTTAGGTTACTCGATATTGTTACTCCCAGATCAGTTTCTCTGTTTACATTCTTAAGCTGAGTGCCATTCATCGAATAGTTTGCTTTCTCATTTAGGTATCCGACATGTAGTACTTTACATTTATCCGCCATTGAAACTCATTTGCCAAATTTGGGCCCAACATGACAATTTATCTAGATTGTGTTGCATATCGTCAACTTGTTCTTTTGAAGAGTACGCTATTTGCAATTTTTGTATCGTCAGCAAATTTTGAGATTGTGCAGGTGAGACCCTCATCTATGTCGTTGATGTAAATGAGAAAGAGAATTGGTCCTAGTACCGATCCCTGGGGTACCCCGCTACTTACATTGGTCCATTTAGATGCCTTACCGTTTATGACTACCCTTTGCTTTCTGTTGCTGAGCCAATTTTCTATCCATTTCAACACACCGTCTTGTATTCCATGCGCTTTTAGTTTTAGCAGTAAACGTTTGTGGGGAACTTTGTCAAAGGCCTTTTGAAAATCAAGGTATATAATATCTACAGCTTTACTCTCATCGTAGAGGTTGAGGATATCGTGGAAGAAGTCTAAGAGGTTTGTTAAACAGGAACGTTTTTTACGAAAGCCGTGTTGAGTATCTTTAAGTATGTTATTTTCCTCCAAGTGATTTACGAGTCTGTCTCGTATGACCGTTTCTAGCATTTTACATACAACTGAGGTTAAGCTAATTGGACGATAGTTACTGGGTAGGGATTTGCTGCCTTTTTTGAATATCGGTGTTACGTTGGCTAGCTTCCACTGATCAGGCATAGTTCCAGACTGCAAGGATTTATTGAATAGTAATGTCAGTGGTTTGGAGAGCTCATTCTTAGCTTCCTTTAGAACTCTAGGCGAGATTGTATCAGGTCCTGGCGTTTTATTTACCTTGAGTTTATCTAAACAATTCAATACTTCTCTCTCTGTAACGGTGATATTGCTTAGAACATCTGAATTATCAACTTATTACGTACATGACAGAACGCCATATGACCCTGTGTATATCCACATTGGTGTATTGCCCTAGTAATTATATTAGTTGGTGCTTTGTAAACTATATATGACTTGGTGAGGCGCTGGGTGATGGGGGCGGGATATTGCATGGCCGTCCCTAATTTTTGTTTATTAGATATCGTGTACGTTCGCGCTAATAAGTCATGTTCCAGCTGTCATTACGTTTGGCTTGCTCTGTGCTGTATTAATGTCTGTCAGATGTTGAATAGGGTGGGTAAGTGTAGGAACATGTTTGTATATTTCACTCAAAATGAAGAAATGAAGCTTAGATATTGCTGATACCAATTATTGATCAAAAGATACTTGATGCCGAGACAGGACTTATTAGCGCGATTGTACGGTTGCGCTAATAAGTCACGTCCCAGCTGTCATTACGTTTGGCTTGCTCTGTGCTGTATTAATGTCTGTCAAATGTTGAATAGGGTGGGTAGTGTAGGAACATGTTTGTATATTTCACTCGATATGAAGAAATGAAGCTTAGATATTGCCGATACCAATTATTGATCAAAACATACTTGGTGCCGAGATATCACTTGGCATTCATTATTAGCGCGATTGTATATATTGGTGGTTCCCCGGCTCTCTGCTATACTCTATTTTGTTCCAGCTGAGGGTAAATTGAATCCCTTAGTAGCTGATTTCTCGATACTTAGTGGCAATATATGCAACTACTGTGACTGTGTGTCGTATTAATGCCTAGTTTTCATTATTAACAGCATATTTCGCTATAAAATCTACCTTATAGCTGAGTAACATACATAGAAACATGACAATTTACCCTCAGCTGGAAAACAAATAGAGGTCCGCAGTCGGTAACTTCATAGGTGGACAGGTTGTTAACCCCTTCACGCACACATGACGCAGAGGTTGCCAGATTAGCAATAAGAAATAGAGTTCTCTCACTCTTATAATTACCTCTCCAACATTAGTTTTCTGCCCACAGCTAACTCAAAGACAACTGCAGAGGTTGAAGTAACTAAACTAAAGGTT
>CM064490.1:6320412-6370412 GCA_032716605.1 Paralithodes platypus | reverse complement strand
CCTCAAGTGGAAATCTCCCCTTAACACATCAAGTTGACGTTGTCGTTCCCTAGGCTGCCTGGCCGAACAGCCCCCGACACATCAAGATCCATTCAATTAAATATATCAATCTCGACTCATCAAGGTTTACCTACTTAATTTAACACATCGAGATTGATTGATTTAATTTAACACACCAATATATATATATTCAATTTAACACATCAAGATATATATATATATAAATTTTACTTTTTTCTTGTGGAGCGACTGGGTGGCAGGATTTGAGGAATTTACTTTGGCATTATGTAGTTATGTTAACGAGTTTTAGGGAATATTTACTATGTTACATGTGTGTGTGTGTGTGTGTGTGTGTGTGTGTGACCTTGAACTTGTGTATGTGTGTGTGTAAGCTGAGCAAATTCCTCTGGCAGTAGTACCGTATTAGAGGACTATGAAATCGTAGTCTCTCTCTCTCTCTCTCTCTCCTTTAGATACCTGTCAAGTTTTTTCTAACCAGCATTCCACCCCCTACACTTTGCATTTTTTGTGTTTTCTCATTTCCATCTAACCGACCATGCTATTAGTGGTTTAGCTGTGGCTGTCTCGTGTGTGTGTGTGTGTGTGTGTGTGTGTGTGTGTGTGTGTGTGTGTGTGTGTGTTGAAAAGGTTCAGCACTAGTATTTGTGGACAAATTAGAATTGAAAAGGTTCAGCACTAGTATTTGTGGACAAATTAGAATTGAAAAGGTTCAGCACTAGTATTTGTGGACAAATTAGAATTGAAAAGGTTCAGCACTAGTATTTGTGGACAAATTAGAATTGAAAAGGTTCAGCACTAGTATTTGTGGACAAATTAGAATTGAAAAGGTTCAGCACTAGTATTTGTGGACAAATTAGAATTGAAAAGGTTCAGCACTAGTATTTGTGGACAAATTAGAATTGAAAAGGTTCAGCACTAGTATTTGTGGACAAATTAGAATTGAAAAGGTTCAGCACTAGTATTTGTGGACAAATTAGAATTGAAAAGGTTCAGCACTAGTATTTGTGGACAAATTAGAATTGAAAAGGTTCAGCACTAGTATTTGTGGACAAATTAGAATTGAAAAGGTTCAGCACTAGTATTTGTGGACAAATTAGAATTGAAAAGGTTCAGCACTAGGATTTGTGGACAAATTAGAATTGAAAAGGTTCAGCACTAGTATTTGTAGACAAATTAGAATTGAAAATGTTCAGCACTAATATTTGTGGACAAATTAGAATTGAAAAGGTTCAGCACTAGTATTTGTGGACAAATGTTCACATATAAGATCTGTTCTACGGTACTTGGAACACACTGCCCTGTTGTAAACAGGGCTTCAGTAGAGCAGTTCAAGAGGGTAAATAGTATTTTGCACACACTGTAATGAGTGTAGTGCACTAAACAGTCCCTCTCCTTTCACTTCGAGTATCTCCCTAGAATGTACCGCAAGGTGTCTTGATAGCGTAATGCATAAATACGCGGAATTTCGATGTGAGTATCCTAGGTTCGAGTCCTTGGTGTGCCACATGTATTTGTTGATTTCATTAATTGAGTTTAGAGGTGAAGTTAGTTGGTGGAAGAAAAAATAAAATAATACTAACTATTCCTTGTAATTCCTTGTAACTCCTTGTAACTCGTCACCCTCCCAAACACCCGGACTAGCACCAGTATCACCAAACATAGGCAAGTGACCCTCCCCCCCACCCCCCTCATACCTACCTTGCTACCCATGTCACCTCTCCAACATATTATTATTCTCTCACTCTACACCACCTGTCATTCCTCATACCTCCATCACCACCACCATCATCATGTTCCCTCCATCACCACCACCATCATCATGTTCCCTCATTCACCAACGCTAAGGTAATACATCTTCTCCACCATCACCATCACCATCACCATCACCACCACCACCACCATGTTCCCACCATCACCACCACCACCACTACCATGTTCTCTCCATCATTACCACCACCACCACCACACAAATTATCCCCCCCACCAAACGAACCGACTATGTCCCCCTCTCCCTCTAACCCTCACCACTATCCCATGCACGTCACACCTCAATACACTACACCTCTCTCTCTCTCTCTCTCTCTCTCTCTCTCTCTCTCTCTCTCTCTCTCTCTCTCTCTCTCTCTCTCTCCACCATTAAGTGGAGGTCTGGGGGTTTTCCAGATCCCCCCATATTCCTCATGCTTAGCCCCATTAGTTGTGAGAGTTTAAGACCCTCGCCCCACATTAGTTTGGCTATTTTAAGACCTTTCGCCTCATTTCTTTGCCAATATTAAGACCTTTCATGCCAATTAGGTGTCGATTATTTCCTGAAAAACGACAGCGAACCTGTTATTTGGAGATATTACTCTACCGAAATATATATATATATATATATATATAGTTTTGTTTTAAATCTTGATAGAGATCTTGGAAGGAAACTACCTCCCTCCCCCCCCCCCCCCCCCCCCCCCCCCCCCCCCCCTCCCCACCCTCCTCTCCATCTCCTTTAAGGGGAAATGGTGGACTTTTCTAGACCCCTTTCTCCCTCATGTTTAGCCCCTTTAGTTTTCAGATTTTAAGACGATTGCCCCATTAATTTGGCGATTTTAAGATCTTTCACACCCGGGTTTTGCCAATATTAAGACCTTTCGTGCAATTTAGATTTCGATTTTTTCCTGGCGAGCGATAGATAGCCTGTAATTAAGAGGAACTGGCAATGCTTCTATCGAAAAATTTAAAAACTTATCTTGAGGGATGTGTTTTGTGTAAAGCTTGATGGAGGTCTAGGGAGTAAACTAAAGAAATAACGAAAATATAAATTAATGAACGAACAAAATATGCCTAACAAATAATAACAAATAATAACAAATAACGCCTATTTGTCACACCCCAAAGTAGGCTACTATAACCCCCACCAATACCACCCCAACAGTCACTTCGGCCTCCAACCATTCCAATGATACCGGGGTTAAATCCAGACCACCTGTTCAGAACACGTTTGGTGGTGTTCATTAGTATAGCGTTGCGGTATGTGTGTATGGTCTGTATTATGGTGTGTATATAAACCACGTACCCTTTTAACCCTCTCCGACATATGATGCGATTTTGAGCCTATTAAGGATACTTTTAAGCCTTTAACCACGTACCCTTTTAACCCTCTCCGACATATGACGCGATTGTGAGCCTATTAGGGATAGCTTTTAAGCCTTTGTTACCATCAGGGGTATTTATAAACCTTTAGTTTAGTTACTTCAACCTCTGCAGTTGTCTTTGAGTTAGCTGTGTTGAGCCTATTAGGGATACTTTAAAGCCTTTGTTACCATCAGGGGTATTTAGAAACCTTTAGTTTAGTTACTTCAACCTCTGCTGTTGTCTTTGAGTTAGCTGTGTTGAGCCTATTGGGGATACTTTAAAGCCTTTGTTACCATCAGGGTATTTATAAACCTTGAGTTTAGTTACTTCAACCTCTGCAGTTGTCTTTGAGTTAGCTGTGTTGAGCCTATTGGGGATACTTTAAAGCCTTTGTTACCATCAGGGGTATTTATAAACCTTGAGTTTAGTTACTTCAACCTCTGCAGTTGTCTTTGAGTTAGCTGTGTTGAGCCTATTAGGGATACTTTAAAGCCTTTGTTACCATCAGGGGTATTTATAAACCTTGAGTTTAGTTACTTCAACCTCTGCAGTTGTCTTTGAGTTAGCTGTGGGCAGAAAACTAATTTTGGAGAGGTAATTATAAGAGTGAGAGAACTATTTCTTATTGCTAATCTGGCAACCTCTGCGTCATATGAGTCTGAAGGGGTTAATTGTTTGATGCACAAATGTATCTCGAAAGGGGGTCATGGGGATATATTTTTTCAGCTTGATGGAAGTCTAGAGAAGAAAAAATAAAAATCTCCCGGTTAGGTTAGATAAGGTAGGATCTAAATAAAGGTCTGACCACCTAGTAGGGACCGCAAGGTGTGTGTGTGGTTTGAATATATATGTAACTCTGTGTAACTCTCTCTTACGTATTCACACACACACACACACACACATGCACAAATACTCACACACACACACACACACACGTACAAACACACACAAGTACATACACACACACACATCCATTCTCATCACCATCATCGTCATCACATTAGCTTAGTATATATGTGTATGTTAAGTAAAGTTACTATTGCTCGCAGAATATTATGATTAAAAATAGAAGCATATAGAAGTTATAATTATCTAAACTTAATTAATCAGAAGACCAAAACTTGTAATAATAAGAGAAATCTAGCTTCAAGTAATTGTTAGCAGAATAGACTTACAAATATTTAGTTTCTGGTTTACAATAATCCAAACTCCATATATATATATACCGGTATATATATATATATATATATATATATATATATATATATATATATATATATATATTTTTTTTTTTTTTTTTTTTTTTTTTTTTTTCCCTTCACAACTAAAAAAAAATCCTCTTATTAATACCCATGATGGAGTTTAGGATTGACAGTACTATTAATTAATTAACTAAATTAATATATTCCATTTGCTAGACACACTCTGACAAAATGGAAAAGCTATATAAAGGGATTTGACTTATTTCTTGTTTAACTTGGAGGAGGCTTAAAGGGGTAGTACTCGCTTATTCTGGACCCCCTTCTCCCTCATGTTTAGCATATTAGTGTTGAGGTTTTAAGACGTTTGTTCCGATAGTTTGGCGATTTTGAGACGTTTCACCTCTTTTTTTTTTTTTTTTTTCAATATTAAGATCTTTTGTGTCCTTTAGGTGTCGATATTTTCCCGGTGACCGATAGCGAGCCTCTAAATTTAGAAGGAACCGGCCGGGACATTTTCTAACCAAAAATGTACAAATTTATCTTGATAGGAGATCTAGGGGGTGTTTTTCTAAGCTTGATGTACTGTAGGTCTAGAGAGGAAACTAGAAAATATACCAATTAATTAATATATAGCCCAAAAACCAAGCCCTACCCCCTTAAAGTAAATACATGTACAGC
The DNA here is from genome assembly GCA_032716605.1 of Paralithodes platypus. Classification (NCBI taxonomy): domain Eukaryota; kingdom Metazoa; phylum Arthropoda; class Malacostraca; order Decapoda; family Lithodidae; genus Paralithodes; species Paralithodes platypus. Next base: position 6,365,397 of record CM064490.1, on the reverse strand, counting down.
CCTGAAAAAAAAAAAAAAAAAAAAAAAAAATATACCGGTATATATATATATATATGAGTACCGGTAATGAAAATAATCCTACAGGTATAATTTTTCTTTCTGCCTGATCCTCTGTATTTTGCCAGCGTGTAATTGAACAAGGTGTAAATATTAAGAGGCGATTTAATTGGTTGATGTTGCCTAGAACTAATGGGGATTAAGTTTATCTACATAAATAGATAATAAAGGGATTCACACACATGTACGTACACACGGTAACATACACTCACACACGTATATTGTATACTGTAGATAGAAAGCACACCCACACACACACACACACACACACACACACACACACAAACACACAAACACACTGTGCACACACACACACACACACACACACACACACATTCATCTTCAGGTACAAACGGATTAAAATTCCTCATAATCCTTTGACCCCCACTTACTATTCTCAAGCCTACTCATGTATAGTTACTCTCTCTCTCTCTCTCTCTCACACACAAACCTTTCTTTTTCACTCATTCACTCACTCACACACTCACATAATCACACACACTCTCTCTCTCTCAGGGTGTAAATTACTCTCTCGGTCCTCGGGTTCATCTCATCAATCACCCCCTTCCTTCGGTCTCTTTCTTTCACACAATCCTCCTCTTCCTCTTTCTCCTCTTACTCTTTATCATACTCCTCCTCCTTCTCCTCCTCTTCTTCTTCTTCTTCTTCTTCACCTTCTGTTTTACAAATTACTATCCTTTTTTTGTTCCTAGTAGTTAGTAGCTTAGCAGTGTAGATTTGCCAAACTGCCCCGTAAGGACCACCAGGTTTGTTGCAGTTTGTATATCCTTTGTATTCCTTTGTATTCCTTTGTATTCTTCCTCCTCTTACTCTCTTCCTCCTCCTCCTCCTCCTCCTCCTTCGTACCCATATACCCTCAACTAGTAAACCGAGATAATTATGACCTATCAATCAGATAACCCCATTTTTGTTCCTTTACTTCACTTTACTTTCTAACGTAGTCTAGAGAGTTCGTATGTTTCGTAGTCAGGTGGTGTCATGAGATAAGCTGCAACCCCTTGACACACTCTAATACACTGTAATAACATAGAAAATCATCTGGCAATAGAAACAAAAAAACTAACAAATAAAATAAAATAGAAAATCACCTGGCAATAGGAAAAATAGAGTTAAATTACATTAAAATAAGCTTAAATGAAAACTCTTTATCTGAATTAGCCTAAAGGTTTAAAAGGGATTGACACCAGGGATATATATATATATATATATATATATATATATATATATATATATATATATATATATATATATATATACCGGTATATATATTTATGTATATATATATATATATATATTTGTTTTCCTTTTTTACCTTTCGATCGGTTACCATCATACACATTGAAAAAATTAACAATATATTCCTGTATAAGATTCCTAATGTGACTGTAAAAATCGTGCGACCCTTGATGACCCTCACACTAGTATTAATGTTCTTGGTAGCCATGAGCGTTGACCTGTGTTGGGGTCCATCTTCTCTGAGGAACGTGTATATATATACCTGTGTTGCTATGGTAGGACTGAGATCCTAGATGGGCTCCACCAACTTTTTGACTGGTCACGATCGTCAGCACCCTTAACCCATGGATGACCTTTTCATCTCATTCTGGCAACTATTAGACGATTATATTCAGCTTAGGAAGAACCTCTAGCAATAATATGGCTTCACACTATCTCAACCAACCCTTTTAACTACCACAAATCCTTCCTAAGCTGCATAATATCGTCTAAATATTGCTAGCATAAAATAGAACACACGTTGCTGGTACTCAAAGGGTTAAGTTCGCATCCTGTGGCAGTTCATTCTAACCCCATCAATCTCTCTCTCTCTCTCTCTCTCTCTCTTCGTATTCTTTCTCTTCTTCCTTCTCCTCCCTTGTTTAACTTCATCCTCCTCCTACTCTTCCCTCCTCCTCCCTCCTCCTTCTCTCCTCTTCGTCTTTCTCTCCTTCTTCCTCCTCCTACTCCTTGTTTATCTTTCTCCCACTCTCCCCATATTCTTCCTCCTCCTCCATTACTTTCCTCCTCTCCTCCTCCTTTATCTTCCTCCCACTCTCCCCCTATTCTTCCTCCTTGCTCTCCTCCTCCTCACTCCAACTTCCTCCCCCTCTTCTTCTTCCTCCTCCCTCCACCTCCTTGTTTATCTTCCTCCCACTCTCCCCCTATTATTCCTCCTCCTCCCTCCCTCCCCTCTCCACCTCCTCTTCTTCCCTCCTCCTCGTTTTTCTTCCACCCCACTCACCACCTTATTATTCTCTTCTTCTCCTCCTCTTCCTTTATCTTCCTCCCACTCTCCTCCTCCTCCTCTTCCTTGTATTCCTCCTCTTCTTCCTCCTCCTCCTTATTCATCTTTCTCCCACTCTCCTCCTCCTCCTCCCCCTCCTCTTCCACCTCCTCCTCCTCCCTCCTCATACACCAGGCTCTCATAATGACAAAATTTCACAACGGTCACTAATAAACCAGTTAAATCTAATATATATTCAGGAGAGTACCTGTAAGTGGTAGCAGGGGGGGGGGGGGGGGGAGGATGGAGGGAGGGGAGGATGTGGGAGGGGTGAAAGGAGCTAGAAAAGGGGAGATGAAGAAGGGGGAGGTAGTAGGGAGATGAAGAAGGGGGAGGTAGTAGGGAGATGATGAAGGGTAGGATGGGAGAGAGGAGGGGGGGGGGGGAAGGAGCTACGAAAGGGGGGGTAGATGAAGAAGGGGGTAGGGAGGGAGGGAGGGTAGGTAGGATGTGCAGGGAGGAGAGGAAAGGGGGGGGGAGTTGATGAAGAAGGGAGGAGGGAGGAGGGAGGGAGGGAGGGTAGGATGTGGGGAAAGAGAGAAGGAAGGAAAGGAAAGGAGCTAGGAAGGGGGGGGGGGGGTAGATGAAGAAGGGGGTAGGGAGGGAGGGAGGGCAGGTAGGTAGGATGTGCAGAGAGGGATTTTTTTTTTTAAAGAGACAATGAACGGAGGAAGGAAAAACACAAATGAAACCAAAAGGTCCATGTGCCTAAAGGCATCCTCCATTCATAAAATGTTTGTAACAACTGGATTTAAACATTTGTAGATTGTAAGTTTGTGGAAAGCAATTCGAGGGAAGTGAATTCCAAAGAGTAGCAGCTCTGGGGATAAATGAATTCTGATAAGCAGAAGTTCTGCATTGTGGAGGAGAAAGTGTAAATTCATGGGCATCTAATACACTTTAATCTGGCTACTATTAGACGATTTTATAGTACATTAGTCTGTAATTTTGGCATTAACCCTTTGAGTACCAGCGACGTGTGTTGTGTTTTTTTTTTTTTGTTTTTTTTTTTTTTGCTATATTTAGACGATATTATGCAGCTTAGGAAGGATCTGTGGTAGTTAAATGGGTTGGTCGAGATAGTTTGAGGCCTTATAATTACTTGAGGTCCTTCCTAAGCTTAGGAAGGATCTGTGGTAGTTAAATGGGTTGGTCGAGATAGTTTGAGGCCTTATAATTGCTAGAGGTCCTTCCTAAGCTTAGGAAGGATCTGTGGTAGTTAAATGGGTTGGTCGAGATAGTTTGAGGCCTTATAATTACTTGAGGTCCTTCCTAAGCTTAGGAAGGATCTGTGGTAGTTAAATGGGTTGGTCGAGATAGTTTGAGGCCTTATAATTGCTAGAGGTCCTTCCTAAGCTTAGGAAGGATCTGTGGTAGTTAAATGGGTTGGTCGAGATAGTTTGAGGCCTTATAATTACTTGAGGTCCTTCCTAAGCTTAGGAAGGATCTGTGGTAGTTAAATGGGTTGGTTGAGATAGTTTGAGGCCTTATAATTGCTAGAGGTCCTTCCTAAGCTTAGGAAGGACCTGTGGTAGTTAAATGGGTTGGTTGAGATAGCTTGAGGCCTTATAATTGCTAGAGGTCCTTCCTAAGCTGCATAAAAGCGTCCAATAGCTGCCAGAATATGATGAGAAGGACGTCGCTGGTACTTAATGGGTTAAGTACCAGCATTATGCGAAGCTAAGGGGAAAATATAAGCGCAGGCAATGAATAAGCCAAGATATTTAGAACTTAAGGGGAGATTTCCACTTGAGGGATTTTTTTTCTGGGTCTCCTTTCTCCCTCATATTTAGCCCCATCAGTTTTGAAATTTTAAGACGTTCGCCCCATTAGTTTGGCGATTTTAAGAATGTTCAACCCATTTCTGTCAATTTTAAGACCTTTCGTGGCATTTAGGTATCGATGTTATCCTGGCGAGCGAAAGCGAGCCTGTAATTTAAGAGCAACCGGCCTTCGGCCAGGACATTTTTCTACCGAAAAATGTACAAATTGATCTTGAAAGGGAGTCTAGGGGATATAATTTTTTAGCTTGATGGAGGTCTAGGGAACCAACTAAATACCTCCCCTTAACATTTCAGGACGGAATTCTCTGCTATATTATCGCTAAGGAAGAAATATAAGGCATGCGATGAATATGCCAATACTTAGACTATAGATATTATCATGATGGAATGTTCTGCTTTAAGACCGCTAATAAGGCAAATATGTAAGGCAGTACAATGAAGAAGAAGCTAATACATTACGAATATTATGACGGAATTATCTGCTTTAATTAAGGGGAGAATTCCACTGGAGGGATTTTTTTTCTTGTCTCCTTTCTCCCTCATGTTTAGTCCCATTGCTTTTGAAATTTGAAGACGTTCGCCCCATTAGATTGGCGATTTTAAGAAGTTTCACCCCATTTATGTCACTTTTAAGACCTTTCGTCCCATTTAGGTATCGATTTTATCCTGGCGAGCGATAGCGAGCCTGTAATTTAAGAGCAACCGGCCTTAGGCCGGGAAATTTTTCTACCGAAAAATGTACATATTTATCTTGAAAGGGGGTCTAGGGGGTATAATTTTGAGCTTGATGGAAGTCTAGGAAACACACTAAAAACCTCCCCTTAATACCGCAAAGGAAACAAATATAAGGAAAACAATAAAACGTAAGCTAATACATTTCGAATTTGAACATAACATGACGGGAATTCTCTGCTTTAATACCGCTAAGGAAAAAACAAATATAAAGCGTATACAATGAATATGCTAATTTACAATTCGAATTTGAAATATTATGACGGAATTCGGTGGTTTATTACCGCTGTTAACTGACCCTGCTATTCTTAGCCATGGAATAACCATGACCCCCCCAAGCCCCAACCACACCCACCTACCCACCCAGTACATCACATTTACCTTAAGGGGAGTTTTTTAGCTTGTTTCCTACTCCTCCAGCAATCTAAAAATGTCACCCCCTTGACCCCCTCTCAAAATAAATGTGTACATTTTTCGGTAGAAAAATGTCCCGGCCAAAGGCCGGTTCCTCTTAAATTACAGGCTCGCTATCACAAGATAAATGTGTACATTTTTCGGTAGATAAATTTTCCGGGCGAAGGCCGGTTCCTCTTAAGTTACAGGCTCGCTATCTCTCGCCAGCAAAAAATCGACACCTTAATGACACGAAATGTCTGAAAATTGACAACGAAATGGGGCGAAAGGTCTTAAATCGACAAATTAATGGGTCAAACATCTGAAAATTTTAAAACTAATGGGGCTAAACATGAGGGAGAAAGGAGTCCCGAAAAACGAGCCCTTCTCCCCTTACCTGACCGGCCTTGTATTCTTCTCCACGCCACCACACCCACCCACCTAGTACATCACATTTACCCTAATACCCGACACTTTGTTCCCCATTACGACAACCACGGCCACCCACAATGCTACAACCACCAGTTCTGCATAGCGAGTTATATATCCATCGCTCACAACATAGCTAGTGTCTATTCGCTGTAAGTAGGCGAGAATTCTTGACTTCTTGACCTCTTGGTCCCTCTTTGTCCTTCCACCTCACTCTCGTACCCGGTACACTCTCTTAGTAATTCTCTCGCTTCCCATACGTTCCACATGGCCGAACCCCCTCAAGGTGTTCCTTTTCACACTTTCCAGCACATCAACATCCACACCACACCACCCTCATACTTCCTAATTTGTCTGTCTATCCTTCCATGTAACTCCGCACGCACTTCTCAACTACTTTATTTCCACCCCTCTCACTCTTGATTTGTGTCTCTCCAACAATGCCCATGCTTCTCAATGTCAGGATTACCACACTGTCATGCAAGGACTTCTTCACTTCCATGCTGACCACCCTATTTCTTGTTACCGGTACTGCTTTCAGCGTTCCTACAACCCTCTGCCCCTGTTGCACCCTCTCCTGCAAGTCTACATACCAAATATATATTTTTGTTTTATGTGAATGAAGGAGAGAAAAGACAAAGAAGACTGCAACACGTTCGCTCTCTCTCCCCCCACCCCCAACCCCCCCAGGTCGAAAGAGAGATAGAGAGCACACATTTAGGTACGTTACAGAGAAAACGTAAAATAAAATATAAAAAAAATAAACCACGAAATAAACCTCATAAACCCCCACCTCAATCGGAAACCCATAAACCACGAAATAACCACGAAAAAACACAAATCACCTCGATCAGAAACTTATAAACCACGAAATATACCTAATAAACCACCACCTCAATCAGAAACCTCATAAAAAAACATAAACCACCTCGACCAGAAGCCCATAAACCACGAAATAACCCTCATAAACCACCACCTCAATCAGAAACCTCATAAACCACGAAATAAACCTCATAAAAAAACATAAACCACCTCGATCAGGAACCCATAAACCACGAAATAAACCTCACAAACCAGCCCCTCAGTTGCCAGCACCACCACGAACAATAACCAGTTTTTAGTTTAATTTATTTTTCTCTCTCTTTCCTTCCACAATCTGCATAGCGTTGACTAAATGGGAACCGGGCCAAGATAATCACAAGGTGGGGTTGTGGTGTTGGTGGTGGTGGTGGTGATATGATGATGTTGGTGGTGTTGGTGGTGTGCAATGGTGGTGTGCAATGGTGGTGTGCAATGGTGGTGTAAGTGATGCGATTTTTTTTGTTTTCGAAATTTTAAAAGCAATTGTGTTGTTGTTGTTTGTTGTTAGCAGTGGTGATGAGGAGGATATTTGCATAGTTTTCGTTGTTGTTGTTGTCGAAATGGTTGCTTGGTGTTCTCTCATCGTTGCTATTATTGATGCTCTATATAGAGACACTAATTGCATCATTAACTATAGGAGTGGTGGCCATTAGTGATATCTTTAATGGCTCTATTAATAAGTGGTGGCCATTAGTGATATCTTTAATGGCTCTATTAATAAGTGGTGGCCATTAGTGATATCTTTAATGGCTCTATTAATAAGTGGTGGCCATTAGTGATATCTTTAATGGCTCTATTAATAAGTGGTGGCCATTAGTGATATCTTTAATGGCTCTATTAATAAGTGGTGGCCATTAGTGATATCTTTAATGGCTCTATTAATAAGTGGTGGCCATTAGTGATATCTTTAATGGCTCTATTAATAAGTGGTGGCCATTAGTGATATCTTTAATGGCTCTATTAATAAGTGGTGGCCATTAGTGATATCTTTAATGGCTCTATTAATAAGTGGTGGCCATTAGTGATATCTTTAATGGCTCTATTAATAAGTGGTGGCCATTAGTGATATCTTTAATGGCTCTATTAATAAGTGGTGGCCATTAGTGATATCTTTAATGGCTCTATTAATAAGTGGTGGCCATTAGTGATATCTTTAATGGCTCTATTAATAAGTGGTGGCCATTAGTGATATCTTTAATGGCTCTATTAATAAGTGGTCGCCATTAGTGAGATCTTTAATGGCTCTATTAATAAGTGGTGGCCATTAGTGATATCTTTAATGGCTCTATTAATAAGTGGTGGCCATTAGTGATATCTTTAATGGCTCTATTAATAAGTGGTGGCCATTAGTGATATCTTTAATGGCTCTATTAATAAGTGGTGGCCATTAGTGATATCTTTAATGGCTCTATTAATAAGGGGGAATGGCCGGATTTATTGGTTCATTTAGTTTATAATATGTTTTCTACTTTCCTCGCCAACCCTTCATCATGCTTAAAACAACACTCCCTAGACCCACCTTCAAGATAAATTTGTACATTTTTCGATAGAAAAATTTCCCGGCCGATAGAATTTCAGGCTCGCTATCGCTCGCCAGGAAAAAATGACACCTAAATGGCACGAAAGGTCTTGATATTGATATAGAAATGGGACGAAAGGTTGTAAAATCGCCAAACTACTCGGCCGAACGTCTTATAATCTGAAAACTGTGTTGGTGGTGTAATGGTTGTGATGCTTATGTTCTGGGTGTGTTGCCTCGAGTTCGAATCCCGGGATGGCCATATGCTTTCATTAGTTTATTCTAGTGCAAAGGGGTTTGTAATAGAGGATTAATGTAAAGAACGGGGTGTAACTTAGGCTAATAACTATTGGGGCTAAACATGAGGGAGAAGGGAGACCGGAAAAACGGCCCATCTCCCCTTAATAAGAGTCAAGGCTATTACTGCCCACTTTATGACCGCCGTTAAGACATTATTAACATACGTTTAATAGTCTCTGCATCAATTAATGTAATTTACAATGCTGTTCAGATTTATGCTGCGAAATATGGTATTGCACCCCATGCATAAACAATATGCAATAAACAATACAAACAATAACGATAAACAATAAACAATACACACAATAAACAATACACACAATAAACAATAAATAATATACAATAAATAATATACAATAAACAATACAAACAATACAAACAATAAACAATATACAATACAAACAATAACAATAAACAATAAATAATATACAATAAATAATATACAATAAACAATACAAACCATAAACAATACAAACAATACAAACAATAAACAATATACAATACAAACAATAACAATAAACAATAAATAATATACAATAAATAATATACAATAAACAATACAAACCATGAACAATACAAACAATACAAACAATAAACAATATACAATACAAACAATAAATAATATACAATAAACAATAAACAATACAAACAATAAACAATATACAATACAAACAATAACAATAAACAATAAATAATATACAATAAACAATAAACAATACAAACAATAACAATAAACAATAAATAATATACAATAAACAATAAACAATACAAACAATAAACAATATACAATACAAACAATAACAATAAACAATAAATAATATACAATAAACAATAAACAATACAAACAATAACAATAAACAATAAATAATATACAATAAACAATACAAACAATAAACAATAAACAATAAACAATACAAACCATAAACAATACAAACAATAAACAATACACAATACAAACAATAAACAATATAAACAATACACAATAAATAATACAGACAATAGCAATATGTTGTTGGTAGAATATAATTAATGCTAAGTACGGTAATCATTATAATTCAATGGGGCTCTCTCTTTATTAATGCTAAGTACGGTAATCATTATAATTCAATGGGGCTCTCTCTTTATTAATGCTAAGTACGGTAATCAATTCAATGGGGCTCTCTCTTTATTTCACTGAATTAGATTAGTGGATACATATTTATAGTACCGGATGTATTTATGTATTTATTCAGGCACATACCCCATAGCTGGGGATGGCCGACTCAAGACAGAGCACGAACAGAAACAACAAAATAAAATATAAAATAAATAATATAATCACACAAATCTAGGTCACCCAGGAGAAGACCCAGAGACCAAGGACCATTAGGGGTCTCCAGCAAAAGATTCCCAGGCCCCAGTTCTCCCAAAGAGGCTTCAGTCACCGCAAGCAGACATGCAGCGGAACTACACCACAATGCCCACCCACATCACTTCCAGGCAGGACCCTTCATATATAAACAGACTCCGTGGGCCAGGCGACGGACGGACGGACGGACGGTCTCTCTCTCTCTCTCTCTCTCTCTCTCTCTCTCTCTCTCTCTCCACCTATTCACCAGCATTCTCCATTCATTCCTATTCATCACCACTTCTCTAGCCTGTTCTTCAGTCATATCTCTATCTTTCAACGTTTGTATTACATCTCACCATATTATCCGATCTATGTCCTATGGTATCTGACTCATATATTCTCCTTGTAAGCCTTTCATATCCCATTCGCTAAACATGTCCATACCAGCATAGCACCCTTCTGTCCACTCTGGTCGATAAGGGTTCCTGTTGTCCCACTCTCCTGCCACGGACATTAGTTCCAGGGCAGTAATTCCCTTTCCAATGTTCCCTTACCCACTCTAAACCACTGTTTGGACACTTGATCCTCAGTGTTTTGGAGGACAAGCAACCTAGAAGGGTCACTAGATCTGTTGTTGCTTGATTTCCTTTGTACTCCTTTGTACTCCTTCATACCATTTAGGGATAGTGGCAAGTTTTGTTTTTGTTTTTGGTCTTTTTATTCAGTTATCGGGTATTCATATAATTTTTAGTTTCCTCGCTAGACCTCCATTGAGCTAAAATAAAAAAAAAATAAAACACAAAAAATCTAGACCCTCCTTCAAGATAAATTTGTTCTTCAGTCATCTCTCTATCTCCCAACTATAGGGTCTCTATAATGGCCCTAGGTATAGCCGGGGTTCCGAACTGGTTATATATAATGCTTTACCCTGCCCACCACCACCATCAGAGCCGAGGTCTGTATCAGAGCATCCTTCGCCGACCCCCCCAAATAGTGACAATATACTGGGTGGCCGACAATGTTATCTGTCCTAAGGGGGGGTGGGGGGGGGGGGGGGAGGGGGTGATAGGTGGGAATGGTTGGAGAGAGAGAGAGAGAGAGAGAGAGAGAGTGTGTGTGTGTGTGTGTGTGTGTGGCGGTAGTGAAAATAGGGAATGAAAACACGGTGAAAGATAATTAGGCTATATACTGTATACGAAGAGAAAAATATAGATAGGTCGTTTAGATGGACTTTAACAGGCATATACAGTATATATATATATATATATATATATATATATATATATATTATACGTACACCATACTAATGAACATAAGATTAGTATATGATTTGCAGTCAATTAGAGAGTAGTGGTGGATGCATTAATAAGGGGAGATTTCCACTCGAGGGATTTTTTTCTTTACCCCTTTCTCCCTCATGTTTAGCCACATTGCTTTGGAGATTTTAAGATGTTCGCCCCATTAGTTTGGCGATTTTAAGAACTTTCACCCCATTTAGGTCACCTTTAAGACCTGTCGTCCCATTGAAGTGTCAATTTTTTCCTGGCGAGCGATAGCGAGCCTGTAATTTAAGAGCAACCGGCCTGCGGCCGGGAAATTTTTCTACCGAAAAATGTACAAATTGATCTTGAAAGGGGGTCTAGGGGGTGTAATTTTAAGCTTGATGGAGGTCTAGGGAACAAACTAAATACCTCCCCTTAACTGTCTTGATGGTGTAATGGTTAGAGTGTTTAAGATCTGTGTTGTGGTAACCCAGGTACGAATCCCGGGAGGATCACACGCTGTCATTAATTCCATTGGGAGGTGTTGGGTGTTAGGAGTGAAATAGATAATACATAGATAATACATAGATAATACATAGATAATACATAGATAATGCATAGATAATACATAGATAATACATAGATAATACATAGATAATACATAGCTAATACATAGCTAATACATAGCTAATACATAGATAATACATAGATAATACATAGATAATACATAGATAATACATAGATAATGCATAGATAATACATAGATAATACATAGATAATACATAGATAATACATAGCTAATACATAGATAATACATAGATAATACATAGATAATACATAGCGTTGGACGACATTTTGTATTCGTCTTTTTTGTGTCTCTGCTATAGTCTATTCGCTGGAAGTAAGCAAGAAACCTCTGTAACTAGAAAACGACTAGAGTAATCGAGCTAATATATCTACCATTTGGGAAGAGTCAGCCAAGCAATAGAGATGGACATTTACAGCCCATTTGCTCTAGCCCTTTTCGAGTTACAGAGGCTAGAGGTCATGATTTATCGCCTACTGACAGCAAATCGACTATAGTATATAATTCGCCAGCAGGATTGCATAAAATGAACTTCCTTTGGTATTCGAATAAAAAGTATAATTATCCATTAGCCAACGTTTAACGACCCCCGCCCACAGCTCTCTCTTAAATACACCCACCAAATATGTTGTTCATGAATATTTTTTTGTAAGAGAAGCACTGTGGCTCAGGTTACCCAGGAGCGGTAAAAAAAAAAAAAAAAGTTACAGTACCGGTTCCGTCCTTTCAACATGCTTCTGGCAACTGTTGGACGAGTATTTTAACTAACCCTTTTACTACCTTAGATCCTTCTTAAACTGCGCAAAGTTACCTAAACATAGCAAGAATGCAATTAACCCTCTCCGACATATGACGCGATTTTGAGCCTATTGGGGATACTTTAAAGCCTTTGTCACCATCAGGGGTATTTAGAAACCTTTAGTTTAGTTACTTCAACCTCTGCAGTTGTCTTTGAGTTAGCTGTGTTGAGCCTATTGGGGATACTTTAAAGCCTTTGTTACCATCAGGGGTATTGAGAAACCTTTAGTTTAGTTACTTCAACCTCTGCAGTTGTCTTTGAGTTAGCTGTGTTGAGCCTATTGGGGATACTTTAAAGCCTTTGTTACCATCAGGGGTATTGAGAAACCTTTAGTTTAGTTACTTCAACCTCTGCAGTTGTCTTTGAGTTAGCTGTGGGCAGAAAACTAATTTTGGAGAGGTAATTATAAGAGTGAGAGAACTCTATTTCTTATTGCTAATCTGGCAACCTCTGCGTCATATGTGCGTGAAAGGGTTAAGACGACGTCGCCGGGTACAGGAGGAGTTCATGTATCCAACACTACTCTTTGTAACCCCTTGAAACTCTGGCGTATTATAGCAGTTTATTTTGGCTATCATTAGACGATTGTATGCAGCTTAGGAAGGATCTGTGGGTATTAAAAGGGTAAAGACACTCGCAATCAACCCTCTGACTTCCATATACCCTTCCTAATCTGAATATAATCGTCTAATAATTACCAGAAAACAAAACAGAAATGCGAATTGGAGCTTGAAAGGGTTAAGGGGAGATTTCCACCTGGAGGATTTTTTTTCTGAACCTCTTTCTCCCTCATGTTTAGCCCCATTACTTTTGATATTATAAAACGTTCGCCCCATTAGCTTGGCGATTTTAAGAAGTTTTACCCCATTTGTCACTTTTGATACCTTTCGTGCCATTTAGGTGTCGATTATATCCTGGCGAGCGATAGCGAGCCTGTAATTTAAGAGTTACCGGCCTTTGGCCGGGAAATTTTTCTACCGAAAGCATGTACAAATTTATCTTGAAAGGGGGTCAAGGGGGTGTAATTTCAAGCTTGATGGAAGTCTAGGAAACACACTAAAAACCTCCCTTAAGCTTCACAAAACACCCCCTAGACCTCCCTTCTAGATAAATGTGTACAATTTCGTTATAGTAAAGTTTCTCCTTAAATTACGGGCTCGCTATCGCTCGCCAGGATAAAAAAAAAATCGACACATAAATGGCACGAAAGGGGTTGATCTTGATATATATATATATATAAATGGGATGAGAAGTCTTAAAATATTGACACACTATCACTAGACGATGGTACGCAGTTGTTTAAGAAGAAGGCTTCGAGGTCTTTATATAAGGATAAAGACTATTACAATTAACGCTCTGACTTATATATATATATATATATATCTCTTGACTTAAGGGGAGGTTTTTAGTTGATTCCCTAGACTTCCATCAAGCTTAAAATTACTCCCCCTTGACTCCCTTTCAAGACAAATTTGCACATTTTTCGGTAGAAAAATTTCCCGGCCCAAGGCCGGTTCCCCTTAAATTACAGGCTCGCTATCGCTCGCCAGGAAAAAATTGACACCTAAATGGAACGAAAGGTCTTAAAATTGACAGAAATGGGGCGAGTTTTTAAAATCGTCAAAATAATGGGGCGAACGTCTTAAAATTAGAAAAGCAATGGGGCTAAACATGAGGGAGAAAGGAGTAAAGAAAAAAAATCCCTCAAGTGGATATCTCCCCTTAAGACGGTATAGAAGGGATTAACTGTTTTTCAGAAGGGAAGACTGGACAATCGGAGAGTTTTCCTAACATTCCTCAGAGGGCCCGCGGTGGTCTCCTTGTAAGCTAAGGTCGACAATCCTATGCTTCTGTAGTGCATCTGTTGTCTTATTGTCAACCATAAAACAGAGACAGAGACAGAGACAGAGAGAGAGACAGAGAGAGAGACAGAGACAGAGAGAGAGACAGAGACAGAGACAGAGAGAGAAAGAGAGAAAGAGAGAAAGAGAGCGAGAGAGGAGAGGAGAGGAGAGGAGAGGAGAGGAGAGGAGAGGAGAGGAGAGGAGAGGAGAGGAGAGGAGAGGAGAGGAGAGGAGAGGAGAGGAGAGGAGAGGAGAGGAGTACAAAGGAGTACAAAGGAAATCAAGCAACAACAGATCCAGTGACCCTTCTAGTTTGCTTGTCCTCCAAAACACTGAGGATCAAGTGTCCAAACAGTGGTTTAGAGTGGGTAAAGGAACATTGGAAAGGGAATTACTGCCCTGGAACTAATGTCCGTGGCAGGATTAGGAAGTTAGTAGGGGACAGAGGAGAGAGAGAGAGAGAGAGAGAGAGAGAGAGAGAGAGAGAGAGGGGGGGGGGGGGCGGGGGGGAGGACGACAAGACAGATAAAGAGATAATGATGACAAATGAGGTAGCATAGGATATACCCCGTGATAAAGGAAGGATTAAGGGGAGATTTCCACTTGAGGGACTTTTTTCTTGACCCCTTTCTCCCTCATGTCTAGCCCCATTGCTTTTGAGATTTTAAGACGTTTGCCCCATTAGTTTGGTGATTTTTAAGAATTTCCGCCCCATTTTGTCAATTTTAAGACCTTTCGTGCCATTTAGGTGTCGATTTTATCCTGGCGAGCGATAGCGAGCCTGTAATTTAAGGGTAATCGGCCTTCGGCCGGGACATTTTTCTACCGAAAAATGTACAAATTTATCTTGAAAGGGGGTCAAGGGGGTGAAATTTTAAGATTGCTGGAGGAGTAGGAAACAAACTAAAAACCTCCCCTTAAGACGGTAGCACACGAGCGTTTTTTGCGGCAATTGTCAACGACCCAGTTTTTGTCTCGTAGATTATGTTAGGTGGCTGCTATCTGATGTGGGTGTGTCCTAGGTTCGAGTCTTTGGAGAACCGCATGTATTCATTACTGTCATCAATGTCACTAGTTAGGTTTATTTGTAAATTAATTGGTGGGTTGGTGAAAACAAATATGAATAACCGAGATATAATTGCTGCCAGTCGTCTCCAATTGCTCGTAAAAATTGATGGAAAAATCGTTCGTGTGACATGGACGGATTCAGACGGTGCAAGGAGCTAGATATCTGAAGGAGATGATTAATGAACTTCAGGAATGATAGGGGAAGTATTGGTTGTATCCATTCGGCCCCATTCAGCTTACTGTTTTCAGACATTTGTCCCCATCCAGGTGTCCATTTTTTCCTGGCGAACGATAGCGAGCCAGCATTTTATAAACTCATTATCCAAAATATGGTGTCTCGCTATCGCTCGCCAGGTATGAATCGACACCTGGATGGGGGGATGAACGTATTAAAACAGTAGGCTGAATGGGGCCGAATGGAAACAACCCAGAGAGAGAGAAAAAGAGCAGGTCACCCCCCTTAAGGGGAGGTATTTAGTTTGTTTCCTACTCCTCTAGCAATCTAAAAATGTCACCCCCTTGACTCCCTTTCAAGATAAATTTGTACATTTTTCGGTAGAAAAATTTCCCGGCCAAAGGCCGGTTCCTCTTAAATTACAGGCTCGCTATCGCTCGCCAGGATAAAATGGACACCTGAATGGCACGAAAGGTCTTAATATGGGGTGAAAGTTCTTAAAATCGCTAAACTAATGGGGCGAACGTTTTATAATATCAAAAGCAATGGGGCTAAACATGAGGGAGAAAGGGGTCAAGCAAAAAATCCCTCAAGTGGAGACCTCCCCTTAACACGGCCTGATTCAGACGATGGGAGGGGCTTTAGACAGCTGAAGGAGAGGGGGCCAATGACTGAAGGAGAGGGGGCCAATGATCAACGTTACAGGGTACGTATATAGGTGTAAGCCGGGACATTTGTTACCGAAAAATTTACGTATTTATCTCGAAGGAGGGGGGGGGTTTTCTAAGCTTGATGGAGGTGGTAGCGAGGAAAGTCAAAATACATAAATACATGAATAAATACATAGAGCAATACAATAACCACTACCACTACATCGTTTTTAAAGGGGAGATTTCCACTTGAGGGACTTTTTACTTGACCCCTTTCGCCCTCATGTCTAGCCCCATTGCTTTTGAGATTTTAAGACGTTTGCCCCATTAGTTTGGTGATTTTAGGCATTTCCGCCCCATTCTGTCAATTTTAAGACGTTTGCCCCATTAGTTTGGTGATTTTAAGAACTTTTGCCCCATTTCTGTCAATTTTAAGACCTTTCGTGCCATTTAGGTGTCGATTTTATCCTGGCGAGCGATAGCGAGCCTGTAATTTAAGAGGAACCGGCTTTCAGCCGGGACATTTTTCTACCGAAAAATGTACAAATTTATCTTGAAAGGGGCTCAAGGGGGTGTAATCTTAAGCTTGAAAGATATCTAGGGACCAAACTAAACACCTCCCCTTAACATACTTGGGTGTCTCTAAAATAACAGAACATTTATTGGAGGATACACTTCCGTCAGAGCAGGCTATTTAAATTCCGCCTAGACAAATATCTCGCATCAAACCCGCGACTGACTGCGTTTGTAAATGAATAACTTTATTTTATCCTCCCCTCAGTTACTAACCCATATGTCCCCTACTAACTTCCTAGTCCTGCCACGGACATTAGTTCCAGGGCAGTAGTTCCCTTTCCAATGTTCCCTTACCCACTCTAAACCACTGTTTGGACACTTGATCCTCAGTGTTTTGGAGGACAAGCAGCCTAGAAGGGTCACTAGATCTGTTGTTGCTTGATTTCCTTTGTACTACGTGGAAGGAGTGTCCGGAAACAACATACTTCCGAAAATAGACACTGGACAGTTAAAGTTCCTCCCGCCGGTTGGTTCGTGTATTCGTCAGTACAAACCACTACCGGTATTTAATTGTATTTAATATCACACTAATTTGTTTATTTGGCAAATGTTCATAGCCAGCATTACTCTAATAAGACAATGTATTTTGATTTATTGCAAACGAGACAATTGAAAATGCTGAAGGTCACATATATACCGGTAATTATAAGCGCCTAAATTGAGTTAAATCGGGTATCATTTCATTTTAAGAAACTTGGGGGTATTATCCTGTTGATAAACACTGCTCTTCTGTATCCTGTGGTCTGTGTGCTCCAAAATGGCGCCATGCGGGTAAACTGTCCAAAACGTGTATTCGGTATGGTGGAGAAACGGAACCGGAGCACTGAGCAGCATACGGAACGCTGAATGGACTGGGGAAATTGAAATGTGTATGTGGATTGTGGAGGGTGTTGGTGGGGTGTTTGTTGAGGCGTCGAGGGTGTGTGTAAGGGGAGATCTCCACCAGAGGGATTTTTTCTTGACCCCTTTCTCCCTCATGTTTAGCCCCATTGCTTTTGATATTATAAAACGTTCGCCCCATTAGTTTGGCGATTGTAAGAACTTTCACCCCATTTTAAGACCTTTCGTGCCATTCAGGTGTCGATTTTATCCTGGCGAGCGATAGCGAGCCTGTAACTTAAGAGGAAACGGCCTTCGGCCTGGACATTTTTCTACCGAAAAATGTACAAATTAATCTTGAAAGGGACTCAAGGGGGTGTAATTTTAAGCTTGCTGGAGGTCTAGGGAACAAACTGAATACCTCCCCTTAAGGGCCCATGGCCGTATTTATTTGCTCATTTATATATATATATAATTTTTATTATAATTTAGTTCCCTCCCTAGACCTCTATTAAGCTTGAAAAAACACACCCCCTAGACCTCCTTTCAAGATAAACTTGTACATTTTTCGGTAGAAATGTGTCCCTGCCAAAGGCCGGTTCCTTCTTAAATGACAGGCTCGCTATCGCTCGCCAGGGATAAATCTACACCTAAATGACACGAAAGGTCTTAACATTGACAAAGAAATTGGGTGAAATGTCTCAAAATCGCCAAACTAATGGAACGAACGTCTAAAAATCTGAAAACGAATACGGTACCGTATGCTAAACACGAGGGAGAAAGGTGTCCAGAAAAACCGACCCATCCCCCCTAGACGCGGCCGTCCAGTGTGTGTTTGGTGGTGTGGGTGGTGTGGGAAGTGCGGGGGAGGTGGTGGGGGAGGTGGTGGTGGTGGTGGTGGTGGTGGTGGTTGGGGGAGGGGGGGTATGGGGGTGCTGAATCCGTGTTGTATTTGCGGGGATTTTGGGTATGGCCGACTCGAGAAAGAGCTCAAAGAGAAACAACAAAATCAAATAAAACATAAATAAAATCACACTCATCTAGGTCGCCAAGGACACGATCCAGAGACCAAGGCCCATTTGGGGTCCCCAGCAAAAGATTCCCAGGTCCCAGATCTCCCAGAGAGGTTCCGGTCTCAGCAGGCAGATACACAGCGGAGCTCACCACTACAATGCCCTCCCACATCCCTTCCAGTCATGACCCTCCATATATATACACCAGCTCCCCGGGCCAAGTACAACATGTCCATACCAGCACATCACCTTTCTGTCCACTATGGCTGATAAGGGTTCCTGTTGTCCCACTCTCCTACGTACATTCGGCCAAATATGTGATGTGGCACCAATTATATTTCGATCAATAATTGGTATCAGCAATATCAAAGATTTAATTCATCGTTTCAAGTGAGATATATATAAAAATTCCTATCTTTACACACCCTATTCATCATCTGACAGACATTAATACAGCACACAGCTAGCAAAACTTAGTGACAGCGGCGACACAACTTATTTGGGCAACCGTACCTCTTTATTCCTCAATTTGTCTCTACGCGTCATTCCACACATACTCCTCAAGTAGCTCATCTCCATCACATCCAACCTTCTTTTCTCTTGTATATTCAGATCCCATGTCTCAGCCCCATACATCACTGTTGGTACAACTATCCCCAGATACATTGCACTTTTAAGTTTCATTCCCAGATTTCTCACCTTCCACATACTTCCCATTGCTCCGAAAACTTTCCTTCCTTCACACACTCTCTGTCTTACCTCCATTCCCAATTGTAGCCTATATACCTTTTGTTTTTTATGTAGTTGTTGTCAAAGAATTTCTGAGTACTTGTACATATTTTTGTTACTCTTGGAAAATATTAGAACCACTCAAATTTAGCCATTTGAATTTGCCTCTTTGCTACAAAGTTGTTTTTTGCTCTCTCTCTCTCTCTCTCTCTCTCTCTCTCTCTCTCTCTCTCTCTCTCTCTCTCTCTCTCTCTCTCTCTCTCTCTCTCTCTCTCTCTCTCTCTCTCTCTCTCTCTCTCTCTCTCTCTCTCTCTCTCTCTCTCTCTCTCTCTCTCTCTCTCTCTCTCTTAATCAAGGCCTAGAAGAAATGTGCTATTCCAAAAAGAACATGGCGGTTTGGAATTTGATATTAAGTTTGAAAGAAAAAAACATCATAAAAGAAATAAACTTGAATGTGGCCCTAATTACACTATAGAAGGAACCTGGATAAAAAGTGCGAGGAGTCTACTGAATAGCCTGTGGTCTTAATGAGGTAGGGGAGGTCGAGGAACTATTAATTAGCAGTAGAATGACTTAGGGTAAAAATGGCAAGGCGAGTGAAATAGGGGTTGAAGGGGATGATGAGAGGAGGGGGAAACAATGGCAGCGATAGGGAGGCTTCCGACAACTTTGGCTATACTACGGTATATAGAGGCCATAAAAGGTTATTCAAAAAAAGGTTTTCACACTTTTAAAGACCCAACCAAAAATTGAACCCTTTTACTTTATGACCCTCAGGTTCAGCACCCTTTTTCCACTCTGGCCGATAAGGGTTCCTGCTGTCCCACTCTCCTACGTACATCTTCATTCCTCAATCTGTCTCTATGCATCACTCCACACATAGCCTACTCCTCAAGCAGCTCATCTCCATCACATCTAGCTTTCTTCTCTCCTTATCCTTCAGAGCCCATGTCTCAGCCCCATACATCACTGTTGGTACAACTATCCTTTAATACATTGCACTTTCTTTCCGATATTTCTCACATGCCACGCACGTCCCATTGTTCCAAAAACTTTCCTTCCCTCACACACTCTGTCTCTGATAAGTTAATTTGACTTTATATTGTCTTTGTCCCAGTTTTGGTTTGTTTAGTTTGCAAGTTTTACATTTTAATCTTAACTCCATTCCTTGCTTAACACTCCTCCTAGATAGTTAAAACACTCCACTTGTTCCAACATTTCCCCATCCAGTCGTACATTTAAATTTACCCTATGAGCACCTCTGTTGCACACCATCACTTTCCTTTTATTGACATTCACCCTCAGCTTATAGTATACGGTACACCAAACTCTTTGACTACTCGTTACAGCTTCTTCACAGAATCCGCCACCAACGCTGTGTCATCAGCAAACAGCAACTGATTCAACTCCCTATCACCACCATTATTTCCTACTAAACCCAATCCTCCACCCATAGATCTCATGTTTACCTTCTTCGCCACACCATCCATATACAGTATACATTAAACAACCACGGTGACATTACACAACCCTGTCGCATGAATATGAACACCATGAGAGGAGGAGCACTTTATTGACAACGTTTCGGATATAGCTTCATCATTGGCCTAATGAAGCTATAAGTGCTCCTCCTCAGATGGTGTACAGTATATATTAATTTTGTCTATTTTTCAAAGCATATTTTTATCAACCCTTTCCCAAACCTACATTTACCTCCAACCATTCACGCAATTCATTTCCTGCTCTAACACACGCTCTGCTCTCTTCATAAACACTTCTGACTGCTCTTAAGGGGGGTCACCGGCTTTTTATTATCTTTCTCTCCTTTTCTCTCTTTCCCTGGCTTGTATTCATTCGGCCCCATTCAGCCAACGGTTTTAAGACGTTTATCCCCATCCAGGTGTCAATTTCTTCCTGGCGAGCGATAGCGAGCCAGCATTGTATGGAGAAATCCGGCTCCGTCGGAGACATTTTTCTATCGAAAAATTTATAAATTTAGCTTGCTGTCAAAACAAAAATATAGATATGCTGGCTCGCTACCGCTCGCCAGGAAAATATTGACACCTGGATGGGAGTAAACGTCTTAAAATAGTAGGCTGAACGAGGACGACTGGATACAAGTCAAAGAGAGAGGGAGAGAAAGAGAGAAAAAGCGAGGTGGGTTCCCTTAACAAATGTCCTCCAAGTTTGAAAATCCTCAGCACCTTCCACATTGCTTCTCGAACCACACAATCATACGCTTTTTTCCAAATGCATGATTAACACTCTAATTATTATTGGTTCTTCTTCACTGCATAAACTCGCCTAATGTCAGCCAAAATTTAAGATAAAGTCGTTATCGTCGTGAGAAAGGTATACGATATCTTGAATAAAAGCAAAAAAAAGACACCGTCCTCCTGAAGAAGTTAAGGGGAGGTGGGCCGTTTTTGTGGTTCCCTTTCTTCCTCGTGCTTATACCCATTAGTTTTGATATTTGGAAACATTTGCCCAATTATTTTGGCGATTTTAACGTTTTTCGGCCCATTTCATTGTCAATTTTAAGACCTTTCGTGCTATTTAGGTGTTGATTTTCTTCCTGGCGAGCGATAGCGAACCTAAATTTTTAAGAGGAATCGGCCTTCGGCCGCGACATATTTCTACCGAAAAATTTACAATTTATCGTGAAGGGGGATCTAGGTGGTTTTTGTTTAAGCTTGATGGAAGTCTAGCGAAGAAACTACAAAATATATGAATAGCCTACATAAATTAAGTAACACTCCGTTCTTTACATTAATCATCAATTACAAACCCCAATGCACTTGAATAAACTAATGAAAGCATGAATTATGGTCCTCCCGGGATTCGAACTCGGGACACCACACCCAGAACATAAGCATCTAAACCATTACACCACCAACACAGACCCAAAAAACAGCCACTAACCCCTTAAATAAAAGCCGGAAAGCCCCCCCCCCCCCATCCTCCTGAAGAAGTTAAGTGTGTGATCCCGGAGCTGAGGAGTAACTCATTTCCTGTCGCTTCCTTCCCCTGACCTCACCTCATTCTCATCTTTCTCTCCCTCTCTCTTTGGCTTGTATCCATTCGGCCCCATTCAGCCTGTTTTAAGACGTTTACCCCCATCCAGGTGTCAATATTTTCCAGGCGAGTGGGAGCGAGCCAGCATATATATTTTTTGTTTTGACAGCAAGCTAAATTTGTACATTTTTTGATAGAAAAATTTCTCCGGCGAAGCCGGATTTCTCCATACAATGCTGGCGAGCGATACCGACACTTGGATGGGGATAAACATCTTAAAACAGTCGGCTGAATGGGGCCGAATGGATACAAGCCAGAGAAAGAGAGAAAAGGAGAGAAAGTTAAAAAAAAAAGCCGGTGACCCCCTTAAGTGTGTGATCCCGGAGCGGAGAAGTAACTCATTTCCTCTTGTTTCCTGCCCCTCCTTAATACGTCTGACCTCCTTTCCCCCCCCCCCCCCCTCAGCTTTCTTACCTACAGTCTATTTTGGGCTGGATGATAGTGGCAAATATTTCATTGTTTTAATTTTATATATTTACACTGTTCTACCAAATAATGTACACATTTAGCTCGAAGGGGGTCTGGGGGGCATTTTTTTTTTTTTTTTTTTTTTTTTAGCTTGAAGATCTGGGAAGGCGTACTTTAGGTGACAAACTTAAAATAAATTGCTAGAAAATGCTGGCAGACACAATCAAAACACTAAAATATTTGGGTGTTATACTCGTAACAACACCCAAACGTCGAATGAACTAACGTTAAGGGGAGGCAATTGGTTTTTCGAGTCCTCCTCCTCCCTCATGTTTAGCCCTATTAGTTATGAGACTTTAAGACTTGGTTAGTGGAGAGAACATAATAATATAAAAGACAGCTCTCGTTGGGTGTGAAAATTAAAAAGATACGCATTAGACATGCCCATCACCTCCAAAATATTTGTCTTACCTTAATTATGACGTCTACTTCTCTCAGGATGTCTGGAGTATTGAGACTCGCATTGAAGGGCTGTGTAGTCGACATCCAATAAACCCTTCCCCGAACCAGTCAGACTAGGGGAAGGTTGTATGGCTGTTGCTGAGTCTTGTATTGAAGGGCTGTGTAGTCGACATCCAATAAACCCTTCCCCGAACCAGTCAGACTAGGGGAAGGTTGTATGGCTGTTGCTGAGTCTTGTATTGAAGGGCTGTGTAGTCGACATCCAATAAACCCTGCCCCGAACCAGTCAGACTAGGGGAAGGTTGTATGGCTGTTGCTGAGTCTTGTATTGAAAGGCTGTGTAGTGGCCATCCAATAAACCCTGCCCCGAACCAGTCAGACTAGGGGAAGGTTGTATGGCTGTTGCTGAGTATTGTATTGAAGGGCTGTGTAGCGGGGCATCCAATAAACCCTGCCCCGAACCAGTCAGACTAGGGGAAGGTTGTATGGCTGTTGCTGAGTATTGTATTGAAGGGCTGTGTAGGGGGGCCATCCAATAAACCCTGCACCGAACCCGTCAGAGGAGTGGAAGGTTGTATGGCTGTTGCACTCCTTCCCTCACGATGTCTTGGGTACAGTTCAGTTCAGTTGTTGGGCGGGAAGTTTAGCCTTTACAACGGCACCTCCCTTTTGTTGGGCTCTTTTTAATTCTTTATGTTCAGTATATGTTGTGCTTTTCTTATTTTCTCTTCTTTCTTCATAGTTATTTTGGTATTGAGACTTGCATTGAAGGGCTGTGTAGTCGACATCCAATAAACCCTGCACTTAACCCGTCAGAGGTAGGAAGGTTGTATCGCTGTTGCACTTGTTTATATGGTGGCTATATCATCAACGATTGGTGGACGGGGAGAAACGGAATTATAGGCTCAATGAGTGACGTTGTTGACGCTTTCCTTAAGGGGGTTAACCCGCTTTTGTTATCTTTCTCTCCTTTTCTCTCTTTCCCTGGCTTGTATCCATTCGGCCCCATTCAGCCAACTGTTTTAAGACGTTTATCCCCATCCAGGTGTCGATTTCTTCCTGGCGAGCGAAAGCCAGCCAGCATTGTATGGAGAAATCCGGCTTCGCCGGAGACATTTTTCTATCGAAAAATGTACAAATTTAGCTTGCTGTCAAAACAAAAATATATCTATGCTGGCTCGCTACCGCTCGCCAGGAAAATATTGACATCTGGATGGGGGTAAACGTCTTAAAACAGTTGTTGTCGCTTTTCTGAACCCCTTGAGGATCATGACACATTCTGACAGTTGATCCTAGTTATCATTAGACGATTTTATTCAGCTTATGAAAGACCTGTGGTAAATAAAAGGGTAAAGTGGATCCTATTTAATCCTGACTTCAATATACCCTTCATAATCTGAATATAATCGTCAAAGAATAGCCACAATGAAGAGTTAAAATGCGTTAAACATGGATAGATTTTCTTAGCTTCTTAATGATTTGTTTTGGTATTATTATTCAACTTCACTAAACGTTCTTTACATTTTCAGTTAAACAAGTAATATAATAAGACAATACTGTATCCTTATGTATATATTTCAAGATAATAAGACAATACTGTATTCTTAATTTCGCACACACCGCAATTTGCACTGTATTTCAAGAAAATAAACCAATATTCTTAGTTTCGCACACAACGCAATTTATCACTGTATTTTAAGATAATCAAACATTATTTCAAATTTCGCACACATCGCAATTTATACATTTTAAGAGAATAAAACACTATTCTTAATGTCGCACACACCGCAATTTGGCACTGTATTTTCTTGGTCGTGCAAAATACAAAATGCTCTGATATTGCTTATCTAGCACTCAATTTGCAACAATTAGATGATTTTGTTCAGCTTAGGAAGGATCTATGTTATCTAAATGTTGCATCTCTTTCACTCTTCTATCGCTATTACAATAACCAGTGTTCTTCTGAGCTCTCTCATTGCATATACCCCCTCCTTTGCGGTGAGTGCGAGGCACCCGCCTTTCAACACAGTCCCACCCCTATTCTGTCCAGCTCTCCTACCCAAGAATTGGCAAATTTGTTCAGTCTATTCTTCTACTCAACAAGTGAACTCTGGAACTTTCTCCCTCAATCAATCGTTCCTTCATCTTATGACTTAGACTGCTTTAAACTTCGAGTTTCCAGGCATGTTGACTCCAACGTCCTTTGAATTTGACTCTGTCACTCTTTTAACTTTGGGGGAGACACTCGCTAGAGGCAACCTGCCTTTTGTATCTTCCATTTACAAAGAAAAACAAGTTTGTATCCTTTTCATGGTTAGAGGTCCTTCCTAAACTTAATAACATCATCTAATAGTTGCAAGAATGTACTAAAACGGACGTCACCGGTACTGAGTGGGTTAAGGGGAAATGGGATATAAATACGCCCATCCCCCCTTTAAGGTAACTGGGCGTATTGCGTTCACTACACCATCCAGGCGGGAGGGGTACCTGTAAAGAAAACACAAAACAAATTAATCATAGCTTAAAAAGGATGGGACTTACACTGTATTACTGATGTATAGATAGGCCTAGATAGATAGATTTATATATATATATATATATATATATATATATATATATATATATATATATATATATATAGTATAGATATATAGATAGATATAGAGATAGATAGTAAGGAAACTAAAAGCAATAATAATAATAATAATTAAAGTTGCAAGCAACGTTGTGTGGGGTTCGAGCGGGGTTGCACGCAGGGTATTGTGTTGGATACAAGGGCTGTGTCACATATCAAAATATCATGTATCTTATCGGGCATGGAGAAAGTACAGAAGGAATATAGTGTAGCCATTTTGGTTATGGCCACTTAGACCATTAACCCTTCTTTAGCGGGGTGTTTTGGGCTCATTTGGGCATATTCAGGCCCTCCTGAATTATCAATCAAGTATCTGCATGAAAAGAAATGTATTCAGCAAAAAAATAGGCGCTAAAAGCTTCAAAATGAGACCAGAACGAGCTACGTAGCACTCGTGGTTCTAATGCAGTGGTTCCACGAACATGGGAGTTTAGCGTATAGCGGTATATTTTTCCCAGCTATGCTCACTACTGGCTACGCTGCCGTCCTCTCGAGAACACAGGGAGGGTGAGTCAGTGTGCGGCGGTAGGCCCTGGGAATCGGACGTGTGGCCCGCTGAACTCCCGGCCATTTGCACTCTATTTTAACCCTTTAAAAGCCATAATAATGCTCCTAACTTGCTGCAAATTGGTGCACGACTTAAGTCGAGCGCCGCCAATAAGGGGTTAGGGAGTGTGACCATTTTGTTTAAAGCTATTAATCCTGTACGAGTAGGCATAATTGCCCGAAATAGCCTTCATTCCCTGCTAATTTTCATGCATAAGCAAAAGCCAGAGCGTAATACAATTATGTATTCGTGAAAGTACGGTAATAGCTTTCAAATTACTCCTGAATCATCCCTGTACGACGTCTGGTTTTCTTGTAACGATCTTGCAAACGAAGGGCAAAATTGCTAATTATTACTAAATCCGATAGGCGAAACCGCTAAAAATTACCAATTATTTTCTGTTTTCGCTATGTGTGACGCTGAACATAAGTGAGCTCTCTCTCACACAAACCTCAGTGTCGTGGTGGGGCCTGTAGGCTCCGGTTGACGTCCATCCGTGCTGCTTGCAAAAGCTGGCCTGGCTCACAGGCTACAAAATAGCCGGAAAATCGTCTCCGTCATATGAGGGGCCCCACGGGAATTGGGTTAAGAAGTGTGGCTGTTTTGATTACAGTGCACCCCCAGTAAATGCGCCTATATGGGCTGCAAAATGCGCCGCATTTACGGAATCCGCATATTGTGGAGTTAATAATTAATGGGAATAAATGCTTATGGTCAGACAGCCCCTCCGAACTAACCCCTTTTTAGCCTACCATACACCCGATAACCATTTCTGAAAGAAAGATACACTTTACATTAGAAATATCAAATAAAACAACAAATATAACACCATTTACCTTATGTCGTAAACGTATGGAAGATAGCGATAAATATGAGAGAGAGAGAGAGAGCGCGGGATGGATTGGGTGTGAAAGGGATCTGACATGTGTGGGCCAATCGGCTCTCTGTAGACTCCGGTTTTCTTATGTTCTCATTTGTGAGAGAGAGAGAGAGAGAGAGACTAGGATGTCATAAATGTAAGGAAGACAGAGATAAACGGGAGTTTTTATGAGATGGGTTGGGTGTGAAAAGGATCTATCTTGTGTGGGCCAATTGGCCCTCTACAGACTCCCATTTTCTTATGTTCTTATTTTTTACAAATGTGTTTTGGTTGCAGGTATATGATAATAGGGGTGTATAGTAAGTAGTGTGGTACCGTCAGTGACGGTACCACCCTTTGTTCCACATTCATCCAGTCACCCATAAAGTACCCATTTCCACCCAAATACATCCAATAAATACACATTATTTGAGGAGAATACTTATAAATACATGTTATGAGATTGCTTACCACACAAACTTTATTTGAAATCAGTCATTATAGCCTAGCCTACTCATCGGCATACAGCGCGGTCCCACATAGTGCGAGAAATTGGTCGATACAGTGCGTCGCACTATGTGAATTCGCACTGTGTGAACAACATATCCTATGGGGAAAAAAATAATTGGTCGATCGGTCCTCCATATAGCACACATATCTTTCCTTATATCGTTATTTATACTGACACAAACATACCAAGAACAAATGTTAATGATAAATATAGTATATTACTGGTAAATTAGACCTTTCCTTTCCTTGCCTTAAATTGTACACTTGATATGATCACAAACCCGAGAATGCGAGATAGCGTCACACAGTATGGGGTAAAAAAATGTCTGACTGACCAGCCTCCCTCCATGCCCAAGCTGCTCAAACACCAGTGGTGCTACGAGTCAGGCAGGAAATTTACCGCACTGTACAAATTTTGGCCGCACTAATAGAAATCTCCCCGGATTTAACCCATATTGCCACCCGACTCGCAATAAAAGATCGCATTCAAATTGGTTGATAATTTTGAGTTTAATATTTTCATTGCTCGCACTAATCAAAATTCGAACTGTTTGAACTCACTTTATATGGGACCGAGCTGTAATTTAACGGTTTTTGTCCGACAGAGTCAGTAGGCTTGACAAAGCGAGCCTAATGGTAAAATAGTGATTTAAGGCATAGGCCTACATCACTAGGCTAATAGAAAACAAAGAAAAACAAAATACAAAACACAAAACCTGTGGTGCGATTTGTACATATTAGGCCTATTATACAATCATATTGTCCAGCAAATTTAGGCCAAGCAAAAAAATTGTGAGATAGGCCAGGAATGAGTTGTATTACCGGGCGTACGTCTTGTAAACACGTGAGTTGATGTCAAACAGTGGGGTGTGTGGGGTCGGCAGCCCCACCCATAATACTAGGATAGGTTAGGTAAGGTTGTTAGGTTAGGCTAATGTCCTTTCGGCAAGAATGTTAAGTGCGGGCGTACCGCCACCCTTGTTTACACTATGCGGAGCGGTAGTGGATGCTTGCCATCGTGTTCCCGTCTGTTTTGACTGCCTTTGGATACAATAATATTGTTGAGGGGAGGCTTTGCCCCCCCTCACCCCTCCCATGACATATTGTCATCATCATATATACTCCTATTGCCAGCAGGGGGCAATAACCGAAAAAATCGCCGCAAACTTAACCACGGCGATCGACAAATGTAAACATGACGGCGGCGGCGGGTTGTCGGACGTTTGCAATCATATTCCCGTCTATTTTGAATGCCATTGGATACAATAATATGTTGAGGGGGGGCCGTGCCCCCTTCACCCCTCCCCCCCATGACATATTGTCATCATATATATTGCCAGCAGGGGGCAAATAACCGAAAAAATCGACGTCAAAATAGACGAAGTTAACTGCGGCGATCGTCCTATGTAAACAATGACGACCGTACGCCCGGAATCTACATCCATCCCGTCCTTTCAAATGGGTATAAATTAGAAAAGACTAGAATATACCCGGTCAGGTAATATGCCCGATAACACAACTCATGCCGATAGGTCTAGCCTAAAGGCTAACCTATTCATATAAGAACATAAGAAAATGGGAGTCTGCAGAAAGCCGATTGGCCTAAGCAAGGCAGATCCCTGTCCCACACAACCCCTATTACAAAGCCCAATTATAGGCTCAACACTCTAATACCCTGAGGATTTTCTTACCAAAACGGTTAGAGATTAACGCAGGATTACGGGGGTCTGCAGAGCGCTGATTGGCCCAACCCGGCTGATACCCCTTCACACCCAACCCTTCTCGTCCATATGCTTATCCAATTTTATCTTAAAGCTCCCTACCGTTTTTAATCCCACTATAGCACTTGGTAGTCCATTCCACCCATCTACAACTCTGTTACCAAACCAATATTTGCCTATACTGTATCTTTTCTGAAACAAAATTGATCTAATTTGAAACCATTGGTACGAGTTCTTTCGCTATCACTGAGCTTTAGTACATTTGTCATGTCCCCTTTGTTAATCCCACTAACCCACTTGAATACCTCTATCATCTCCCCTCTAACTCTGCGTCTCTCTAACGAATGTAAACCTAATTTCTTCAACCTTTCTTCATACGGAAGATTTCTAATATTATGGATCATTTTTGTCATTCTACGCTGTACTCTCTCCAATGAATCTATGTCCATTCTGTAATAAGGACACCAAAATTGGACAGCATAATCCATATGGGGTCTCACTAATGACAAGTAAAGTTTTAAGATAACATCAGCAGTTCTGTTACTCACACTCCTAGAGATGAACCCGAGAATCCTGTTTGCCTTATTATGAACGCTTATACACTGTTTTCTAGGCTTCAAATCATTCCTAACAAACACACCTAGATCTTTCTCGCAGTCTGAATTTTCCAATTCTAAATTAGCTAGTTTATATTTAACATTTGTTTGCATCTTCCCTATCTTTAATACCTTGCATTTGTCAATGTTAAACTTCATCTGCAATATAGGTTTTAATTACTATGCTATCTATTGCCGGACGCCTTACTCCCCTTACGAAGGTGGCCATACACAGAATGCCCCCAAGCGGACCCATTCCCTGTGAGAGGGACAACCCGAGCCAGTTTAGTGAAGGACTTACAGGATTGACCACTCAATTTAGGATCCGTCCGACTCCGAGGCCCTCTGTGTATCTTGTTAGCACTATTTTTCTACAGTGGTGTTTAATTACTGTAGCGTTCTAAATCTCGCTCTTGAACACGCCCCTATTTTGAAAAGTTAAGCCTGCTGCCCGAGTCTGGTACAGTGCACTCCCGGTATTCGCGCCTAGGTCGTACCAGCCCCCTTCCGTGGATACGTAGGCAGAGTTTAACATAGGTTTCAATGGGAAATAGGCTTAGGTCGTACCAGACTCGGCCATCTTGGACCCTCAAACCATTATTTTGACCTAATCTATGACATTAATATGGACCAAATGATTAAACAGATACGGTGACGGACCTGAATGAATGCGGAACAAAGTGTGGTACCGTCAGTGAAGGTACCACACTTTGTTCCACATTCGACCAGTCACCCATAAAGTACCCATTTCCCCCCAAATATATGCAATTAATACATATTATTTGAGGAGAATACTTATAGCCTACTGTAAATACATGTTATGAGGAGATTATTTACCACACAAATTATATTTGAAATCAGACATTATAGCCTAGCCTACTCATCGGCATAATTTAACCGCTTTCGTCCGACAGCGTCGGTAGGCTTGACAAAGCGAGCCTAATGGTAAAATATTGATTTAAGGCATAGGCCTAGGCTTAAATCACTAGGGTAATAAAAAACAAAATAATACAAAACACAAAGCCTGTGGTGTGATTTGTACATATTAGGCATACAATCATATTGTCCAGCAAATTTAGGCAAAGCAAAAAAATTGTGACATAGGCCGGAATGAGTTCTGTTACCGGGCGTACGTCTTGTAAACATGTGAGTTAATGTCAAATAGCGGGAGTGTGGGGGCAGCAGCCCCCACCCATAATACTAGGATAGGTTAGGTAAGGTGAGTTGGTGTCAAACAGCGGGGTGTGGGGTCGGCAGCCATAATACTAGGATAGGTTAGGTAAGGTAGTTAGGTTAGGCTAATGTCCTTTCGGCAAGAATGTTAAGTGCGGGCGTACCGCCACCCTTGTTTACACTATGCGGAGCGGTAGTGGATGCTTGCCATCGTGTTCACGTCTATTTAGACTGCTTTTGAATACAATAATATGTTGAGGAGGGGCTTTGCCCCCTCAATCCCCCCCCATGACATATTATTATCATCATATATATTGCCAGCAGGGGGCAATAACCGAAAAAATCGCCGCGAACTCAACCACGGCGATCGACAAATGTAAACATGACGGTGGCGGGGGGGGTTTTGTCGGACGTTTGCAATCATGTTCCCGTCTATTTTGAATGCCATTGGATACAATAATATGCCGAGGGGGGGCCTTGCACCCCTCACCCCCCCATGACATATTGTCATCATCATATACTGTATATTGCCAGCAGGGGGCAAATAACCGGAAAAATCGCCGTCAAAATAGACGAAGTTAACAGCAGCGATCGCCCTATGTAAACAATGACGACCGTACGCCCGGAATCTACATCCATCCCGTCCTTTCAAAGCGGTATAAATTAGAAAACACTAGGATATACCCGGCCAAGTGATATGCCCGATAACACAACTCTTACCGATAGGCCTAGCCTAAAGGCTAACCTATTCATATAGGTTTTAATTACTGTAGCGTTCTAAATCTCGCTCTTGAACATGCCCCTATTTTGAAAAGTTAAGTCTGCTGCCCGAGTCTGGTACAGTGCACTCCCGGTATTCGCGCCTAGGTCGTACCAGCCCCCTTCCGCGTATACATGGCTTCGCGGATACGTAGGCAGTGTTTAACATAGGTTTCAATGGGAAATAGGCTTAGGTCGTACCAGACTCGGCCATCTTGGACCCTCAAACCATTATTTTGACCTAATTTATGACATTAATATGGACCAAATGATTAAACAGATACGGTGACGGACCTGAATGAATGTGGAACAAAGTGTGGTACCGTCAGTCAAGGTACCACACTTTGTTCCACATTCGACCAGTCACCCATAAAGTACCCATTTCCCCCCAAATATATGCAATTAATACATATTATTTGAGGAGAATACTTATAGCCTACTGTAAATACATGTTATGAGGAGATTATTTACCACACAAATTATATTTGAAATCAGACATTATAGCCTAGCCTACTCATCGGCATAATTTAACCGCTTTCGTCCGACAGCGTCGGTAGGCTTGACAAAGCGAGCCTAATGGTAAAATATTGATTTAAGGCATAGGCCTAGGCTTAAATCACTAGGGTAATAAAAAACAAAATAATACAAAACACAAAGCCTGTGGTGTGATTTGTACATATTAGGCATACAATCATATTGTCCAGCAAATTTAGGCCAAGCAAAAAAATTGTGACATAGGCCGGAATGAGTTCTGTTACCGGGCGTACGTCTTGTAAACATGTGAGTTAATGTCAAATAGCGGGAGTGTGGGGGCAGCAGCCCCCACCCATAATACTAGGATAGGTTAGGTAAGGTGAGTTGATGTCAAACAGCGGGGGTGTGGGGTCGGCAGCCCCACCCATAATACTAGGATAGGTTAGGTAAGGTAGTTAGGTTAGGCTAATGTCCTTTCGGCAAGAATGTTAAGTGCGGGCGTACCGCCACCCTTGTTTACACTATGCGGAGCGGTAGTGGATGCTTGCCATCGTGTTCACGTCTATTTAGACTGCCTTTGAATACAATAATATGTTAAAGGGGGGCTTTGCCCCCCTCACTCCTCCCCCCCATGACATATTGTCATCATCATATATATTGCCAGCAGGGGGCAATAACCAAAAAAATCGCTGTGATCTTAACCACGGCGATCGACAAATGTAAACATGACTGTGGCGGGGGGGTTGTCGGACGTTTGCAATCATGTTCCCGTCTATTTTGAATGCCTTTGAATACAATATGTTGAGGGGGGGCTTTGCCCCCCCCACCCCCCCCCCCCCCCATGACATATTGTCATCATCATATACTGTATATTGCCAGCAGGGGGCAAATAACTGAAAAAAATCGCCGTAAAAATAGACGAAGTTAACCGCGGCGATCGCCCTATGTAAACAATGACGACCGTACGCCTGGAATCTACATCCATCCCGTCCTTTCAAAGCGGTATAAATTAGAAAACACTAGGATATACCCGGTCAAGTGATATGCCCGATAACACAACTCTTACCGATAGGCCTAGCCTAAAGGCTAACCTATTCATATAGGTTTTAATTACTGTAGCGTTCTAAATCTCGCCCTTGAACACGCCCCTATTTTGAAAAGTTAAGTCTGCTGCCCGAGTCTGGTACAGTGCACTCCCGGTATTCGCGCCTAGGTCGTACCAGCCCCTTCCGCGTATACATGGCTTCGCGGATACGTAGGCAGTGTTAAACATAGGTTTCAATGGGAAATAGGCTTAGGTCGTACCAGACTCGGCCATCTTGGACCCTCAAACCATTATTTTGACCTAATTTATGACATTAATATGGACCAAATGATTAAACAGATACGGTGACGGACCTGAATGAATGTAGAACAAAGTGTGGTACCGTCAGTACGGTAACGCACTTTGTTCCACATTCGACCAGTCACCCATAAAGTACCCATTTCCCCCCAAATATATGCAATTAATACATATTATTTGAGGAGAATACTTATAGTCTACTGTAAATACATGTTATGAGGAGATTATTTACCACACAAATTATATTTGAAATCAGACATTATAGCCTAGCCTACTCATCGGCATAATTTAACCGCTTTCGTCCGACAGCGTCGGTAGGCTTGACAAAGCGAGCCTAATGGTAAAATATTGATTTAAGGCATAGGCCTAGGCTTAAATCACTAGGGTAATAAAAAACAAAGAAAAACAAAATAATACAAAACACAAAGCCTGTGGTGTAATTTGTACATATTAGGCCTATTATACAATCATATTGTCCAGCAAATTTAGGCCAAGCAAAAAAATTGTGACATAGGCCGGAATGAGTTGTGTTACCGGGCGTACGTTTTGTAAACATGTGAGTTAATGTCAAATAGCGGGGGTGTGGGGGCGGGAGCCCCTACCCAAATACTAGGATAGGTTAGGTAAGCTTGTTAGGTTAGGCTAATGGGGATGGATGTAGTTTCCGGGTGTATGGCTGTAATGTTTACATAGGGCGATCGCCGTGGGTAACTTCGCGTCTATTTTGACAGTGATTTTTTCAGTTATTTGCCCCCGTCTGGCAATATGACGATGACAACTTGACATTGGGGGGGGGGGGGGGCAACAGGGTGTCAGCGCAAATAACTCTAGAGTTGAGTACCGTAGCACTATTTTCCTGAATCCAGTAGCATTTAGCCTATGTGCGGACGAATGGCGAGCGCCTAGGTTAAATATGCAGATTTCAATTTTATCGAAGAATAGGTCTAGATGGGATGGTGGCCATTTAGACAATTGGCTGCTATGATGGTGCCATCTTGCCGGCTGTGGAACCAAAATGGCAATACTACCGTACTGTACTTTGTAACGGTCAGTCAGGCCTAATTATATATTTTGTGTAGGCCTATTTTGTGTTAATACTAGGCCTATTCAGTCTTTTCAGATAATCTTATTATCTGAGAAATTTATTAGGCTAGCCTATCGATTAATCAACCGTCAATTCAACGAACGAATATTTTCTGTTATGGGTAACATTGTCAAGCGAAGATGAGTAGTATTACGATAATCGGTCTCGTTTTACACCCTGGGTGGCAAAGCCACCCCTCAACATATTATTGTATCCATTGGCATTCAAAATAGACGGGAACATGATTGCAAACGTCCGCCGCCTCCGTCATGTTTACATTTGTCGATCGCCGTTGTTAAGTTCGCGTCTATTTAGACGGCGATTTATTTTGGTTATTTACCCCCTGCTGGAAATATATATGATGATGACAATATGTCATCATCATAGGTAAGCGGGGGCAAAGCCCAACTTCAACATATTATTGTATCCAAAGGCAGTCTAAATAGACAGGAAAAGGATGGCAAGCGTCCGACGCCACTACGTGTATGCGTAGTGTAAACAAGGCTGGCGATACACCCGGTAACTACATCCTACCCGGCTAATGTCCTTTCAAAGGGGTAGCCTATAAATTAGTAAACACTAGGATAGCCTATACCCGGCCAGGTGTTCCACCCGATAACGCAACTCTTGCCGATAGGCCTAGCCTAAAGGCTAACCTATTCATAAAGGTTTTAATTTCCGGAAAATAAGTTTTATGCATGAATCTATTTTTGTATTATCCTCTGAAGTGCGCATGGGGGCTATGAGACACCACACTCCTGTGCTGACGTATTTGAGCTGTTCCCATCACTAACGTTATTTTACCATAAATAGCATTAATACTTATCCATATGCACCTATTATAGGTTGATTATAAAGATATTAACCTGTTACAACAATAAAACAAGTGGAAACAGCGTTTGGATGGTCAAAATCGGCGATACAGGCCGGGAGTTACATAATGTATGGCAGAGGCAACCTCCTTTCCCACCACTTTTCCCCACGTCTGGAGAGAGACTGTCGATCGATACTCTCGCTCTCTCTCTTGCACTCGCTTGCTAACCGTGATGACCATGCCCTGCTTGCAGCTTGCAACTCGCTAATGTTAGCACGAAAATATACCACAGAATAAGGGAATAACAGGAAAAATAGGTGATAACTGAAGGAGGGGAGGAAAGTGGGGAAGGAGGGGAGGTGGAGGAGTGATATTTGGCATGGCCCAGGGGCAATAAAAAAAAAAAAAAAAAAATGGGGTGTTTTAAATCATTTTTTTTTCCCTTACTCTTAAGAGTCTTCCCGCAGTCCGCCGGGGGAACTCTTAAGAGTCTTCCCGCAGTTCCCGGGTTAATTTCACCACAACACCAAACACCTCCAATGAAATTTATGAAAGCATAGGCCTATACAGTATGTGATCCACCAGGATTCGAACCTGGGTTATCACACAGATTTTTAGACACCTTAACCATTACACCACCAAGACGGTTAAAGGTTTATGCACACGCCTACGACTTATTAGCCATTCTCGAATACTGGATATTAATCTAATCATCTTCATATTCCCAATGCACTATGGTAGCCGGCAAGAATGTTAAGTGCGGGCGTACCGCCAGCCTTGTTTACACTACGCGTAGTGGCGTCGGACCTTTGCCATCATGTTCCCGTCTATTTTGACTGCCTTTGTATACAATAATATGTTGAGGGGGGGCTTTTCCCCCCCTCACCCCCCATGGCATATTGTCATCATCATATATATTGCCAGCAGGGGGCAAATTACCGAAAAAACTGGTGTCAAAATAGACGCGAACTTAACCACGGCGATCGACAAATGTAAACATGACGGCGGCAGGGGAGGCGTCGGACCTTTGCAATCATATTCCAGTCTATTATTAGATGTCCCCTTCGTTTGCTCACGAAGAATGCTAGACTACTCGGCCCACGGGAGAGCTCGGCCAGGACAGCTCGGCCCACGGCGAGACAGCTCGGCCCACAGCGAGACAGCTCGGCCCCGTGTTAAGTACTTGACAACTCGTAATTAACCTAACCTACACATTATGAATCGAGAGAACTAGCCTATGACATAATTATACAATAAACGAACATTTCGACCACATTACACACACCGTGACACGCCATAAACCCTCCACTTAGCTCTCCCCATCCCCAGCAGTTAAATTAGGCGCGAATGTAGGCCTAACTGCGAGCGTGCGACTAGGCTATATATACAAAGCTTTTGGTAGGCCTATGCCCACAACTAAAACTCTTACCAAAACTGCAATTAGCCTATTTTTGTTTGTTTTTTCAGTCTAGGCTAAATTCTTTAGCTGCAATTAGCCTATTTTTGATTGTTTTTTCAGTCTAGGCTAAATTGTGGTAGGCTAGGCTAAATTTGTTAGCATGTGTAGCGTGTAGGCTTTCCAATAGAAGTAAAAATGTTAACATTCAAGACAGCTAGAGCCGCCTTATTTACCAAGTTTCTTTATATTTTTTCCAGGGAATATAGTGTTTAATTGTTGTTTATCATGGTTTGAGTGGAGGATTTGCATTAACTTACCCATTATTCATTAATCTGAAGATACTCCGTCAAATGGCGCCATTTATTGGGTGAATCGCGCTTTTACAGTAGCCTAGGTAAGGAAAATTGTGGGGAGGCCATGCATGCTTCCAAAATGTACAAATATTAGATTAGATTAGATTAGATTAGATTATATTATATTATATTAGATTAGATTAACCTAACCTAACCCTAATATAATATAATATCGTTTTTGTGAGTAACGTTCAAGCCATTTATTGGGTGAATCGCACTCACCGCATCTTTCAAAACAAGAAGAAGAGGACCCAGGTCGAAGGATTCATTGGGTGCAATGCTTTGTTTACGTTCGGGACATTATTTTCGTGTTATTTTTCGGTGTAGGCCCTAATCGGGTTTTTTCAAGTGTCGATAACGAAATTCCTCCATGCGGATTATAATGAGAAAAATATGGAGTCTATTGGTCCCTATTTTCCCTAATAAATTATTTCTAATAAGGCGGCGAAAGAGGTCTTGAATGTTATCGTAAAAATATGTAGCCTAGCCTAAAACAATTTTACTAAAACCCAAGCCTACCTGAATAGGCTATATGCAGAGCTCGACAGCAAAAACAAACAAAAGGCAAGAATGTAGTTACCGGGTGTAGGATACCGCCCGTCTTGTTTACACTAGGCCTATGCGGACGCTCACCATCATGTTCCCGTCTATTTTAACTGCCTTTGGATACAAAAATACATTACCCTAACCAAACAACCTAACCTAACCTAGTGTAGCAAAGTGGCTCGCCTATTAAATAACTACTTGAGGATCAAAAAAATATTTATCTATTAACAAATAGTTTATTTAAGGCAAAATAAGTCACCCAGGTAATATATGTTTACCTGTGAACAACATAAAACTGATTAACCCCTTCGACATGTCTCAAAAGGTTTTCCCACAGCACAACTGTAATCAATTATAACTCCTAAATAATAAATCAGTCATTCACATTATCCACAAATTAACCTTCGTATATTCACAAATAAGTTCACTAAGAAATAAATACGAAACTCACCGTACAACACATATAACTAGGATTTAACCCCTGACAGTGTTCCACTCAGATCAAATTGCGCCAAAATCCCATCCTGGCACCTGCCCTATCTTATCTACATGAGTATCATGTTCAAAAATCCTATAACTAGATTACATAAATACGTATAGGCCAACTAAAAATACAAAGAAACCTAAAAATGCATAGACTAATCTTATAATTACAAAATATAATAGAGGAGCATAATAATAATATTGAATGAGTCCGTTTTCTCTCATAGGCTCATTTGTCAGTTGTCACTATAAATAGCCTACATATTTCAGCACAGACTAAAATATATTTTCCTAACCTACAGTAAGCATTATTTGCAATCATGTAACACACTACATATACGAAATGTTCAAAGAGACGAAAGCGAAAAATATATAATTCAGTCTTCTTCTTCTTCTGAACCCGCCCGCAGACCGTGTAGATCCACAGGGCTGACCTTTGTATCGGTACTGGCTCAGAAACGTTAGGAAGAGGGAAAGTTTAGAGTAGAAGGATAGTAAAGGGATAGTTTTTTAGCCTACCTATCACGTCCTCCCCCCCCCCCCCTCCCTCCCACCGCTCCGCCCCCCCCCCCCCCCTACCCATTTCTCTTCCTCCATATCTTTTCTAGTATCCTCTTCATCGTCTCCATGTCTTGCGTTTCCATATCTTGTGTTAACCCCAGCAATGCCCCTACCCCTCTGTCTTCTCTCTGCTTTAATTCTTCCCACCCCATTTCTCCGTCTCTATTCCTCGTGTATCTTTCCAACTCGTTTCTCTCCTCATCATATTTTGTACACTCCGTTATTATGTGTTCTATGTCCTCGACTATTGGCTCTCCTCCCATTTCGCATTGATTACAGTGCGGTCCCATTCCGTTCCATCTCCTTGTTCTTTCATTTGTTTCTAGGGATCCTGTCCTTGCTTTAAACAGCAATTTACATCCCCATCCTCCATCATAGAAAAGTTCTCTAGCTGGTTTTTCCTTCCCTCTGAAATACGACAGCGTGGCTTTGTTTTCTACCCCTTCCCTCCACTTCCTTCTTCCCTCCTCTTTTATCCCTTTCTCTATCTCTCTGATACATCCCCTCCCATATTCCAGTATGACCCCATCCTCCCTCCCCCCCCCCCCACTTCGTTTTCTAAATTCCCCTCCCACATGGTCCTGTATTATATTTATCCTTCCCAGCCTTCTTTTGCACTCTCTGTTCCATTTACTTTCCTCGCTCGCCCATCTGCATACCTTCTTCGGCCACCTATTTTCCTCCATCCCCTCTAGCCTCACTTTGTACTTCCCCTTTGCTTTTCCTATCCTTTCTTCAAACGTACTCCACCCCATTTCTCCTCGGATTGCTTCTTGTGCTACGTATTTATTTGCCCCCAATCCCGTCCTTCCGATTTTATTCTGTATCGTTTCTAATTTCCTCATTTCTGCCTCTGTCGTTTCCACCGCCTCCATGCCGTACATAATTGCAGGTACTCCTATTCCTTTCCACAGCCCGCGCACTATTTCATAGCTATTCGCTCTTAATCTTGTCGCGCTCCATAATCTCCTATGCCATTGTTGCAGTTGCCCAATCTTATAACTTTTTGCCTTTTCAAACCCTTTCTCTGTAATTGTTACCCCCAGGTATTTATATTCTCTTGTCTTCTTCATTCTGCTTCCCTCCAGTGTCCATTCCTCGTCCTCTTGGAGCTGTCCATTCATTTTCATTACTTGGCTCTTTTCTTTACTGAATCTTACTTCTAATTCCTCTCCGAATCTCGTTGCTTCCTCTAGCAGTCTCTGCAACCCTCTTCCTGTTTCTGCCATTAGAACTACATCGTCAGCGAATAGGAGTACCCCCAGTCTTTCCTTGTTTATCTGAATCCCCTCCCCCAAAGGGACTCCAACCCAGACTTGTTATATAGTCTATATTTGAGCTACACTTGTCCAAACTAGTTATATTAAGTTATGGCAGTGAGTTATGTGTAGGATGGAGTAGGATTGAAAGCCTAAATCATAATGCCAGATAAGGTTTATGTCAGCATAAAGTTCGTAATAGCAGGGTCAAGGCAAGGAAAGGATTGTCCTCTTCAATAGGCTTAGGTGTATTTCCCCGACACCCAGCGCCGCCAAGCGGCTCATAGGTATAAACAAAATCTGCCAGGCATTAACTAAATGGGGAGGAGGCGTTTTATTCTTCAGAATTCCTTATTGTTCGTACATTCACACACTGTATACATGCAAGTGGTCTTCAGCAGAGTATCATCCTAGTTTGTATAAACAATATCAAGAGGGAAACAAATGGCTTGATCAACATGTTATCACCTATTGGCCTCTAGAGGCGCCACCGTCGCTGTAGAACAGATTTATTACATTGAGTGGGCTCTCCTCTTTTACACCTTGGTGAAGGTTGTCACACGGGCAATTGTTAAACTCTGAAGGTCCATATCATTGTTATTAACCCTTCTTTGGCGGGGCGCATCATATGTCGAGTGAAAGAAATTTGGACTATGTGGCGGCTCACAACATAAGTCGTGTGGCAATTTCAGCACGTAATGTTGCTGAGAGAGAGAGACAAGTGGTGGCAGGAGAGTAGTGAGCGTATGACTGCTCCAAACCACCGCGGTGGACCAACTGACATGAATCCCACCCTCCTCCACCCTCTCACACTCGCTACATAGTGAATTGTATGGGGGAAAGTACCGAATTACATGGTTTTTGCACTCGTGTTGCGCGGTTGTTGCAAGAAAACTAGCGGTCATACAAGGATCGTTGTGGTGTCATTGGAAAGCTCTGTTTATGCCCTTTCAGGGATAGATACTAGTTTTATGCTCTGGGTCTTATTTAGGCATGAAAATGATCACGTAAACAGCCCTATTTTGGGTAAAAACACCCCGCTGGTGGCTACATATTATTTACCGCCTAGGCCGCTCTTTAGGTGTTAAACAAAGCATTTGGCAAAGGGAGGAATTGTTAAAAACCTTAGCCAATACTCTGCTATTCACCAAAAATAAATTTGAATTATCATTATTATTTGGTAGGGTAGGTATGTATAGGTAGGTTGGCTAAATAATTGGTGGGATTCGTAGGGACTCTAACTGTTTTGAGAGTTAAATAAAATAAAAATAATAGATCTGAATAATAAAGAGACTATGTTATTAAGCAAAACTGGGGATGCGTGGAAGCCTATAGACTGTAGACGGTAAACTTTGTGTGGGTAGCGAATGCGGTTTTAAAGTCATTCAAGAATAGACAGTTTTCAATGCTGCAGCCAAACTATTCCACACATTTATATTCTTTTGGTATCAAAACGTTCGGAATCGCGAGCCTCACCCAACTACGCAAGCATGGCTTTGATCATCGGCGTAGTTTTCAAGATGTGGAATTTTAAGTGGAATTAGAGTTTTTTTCAAGATTGCCGGAAAAAAAACCCACGTGCAAAAGCAAAACCTCTATAACATTTGCGGAGCATTAGTAGTGGAGTCCATATGCCAAAGCCCAATCGTTTCCTATGAGTGGGAGAGACGGTATTTAGGCGTCAAATTTTTCGGGAAATCGGCTGCCACGGACCTGTTTGGCCGCCATGCCGGATGTTTAGCATATCAAAAGTTGCCCAATACAAAAACGCACCTCTTGTGAAAGTTTGATCCCGATCCAAAAAGCTGTTCTGGAGTTATTGCGTCGAAACCGGCGAGTAAAGATAATTTGGATGAATAACCGGGTTTAATGATTACAATAGGGGTTCCCCGTAGGGGTCAAACCCCTAATAATAACAATGAATATATAAATCTATCTATCTATCTATTGCCTGACGCCGTGATCCCCGAAGGGGTGGCCACGAACGAACCGCCCCCATGCACCTCTGTCCCCAGTCAGTCGACGCCCCTCCCCCCAACCAGCACCACCTTCGTTCATGTACTTCCTCACTCCATCCTTCCACCTCATATTCGGTCTACCTCTCCCCCTCTGTCCCTCCACCTCGCTCTCATACACCCTCTTAGTCATTCTCTCGCTTTCCATACGTTCCATATGGCCGAACCATCTCAAGTTGTTCCTTTTCACACTTTCCAGCACATCTACCTCCACACCACACCTCCTTCTTACTTCCTCATTAGTCTGTCTATCCCTCCATGTAACTCCGCACGCACTCCTTAAGTAATTCATTTCCACTGCTCTCACTCTTGGTCTGAGTCTCTTCAACCAACGTCCATGCTTCGCTTCCGTAAGTCAGTGTCGGGATTACCACACTGTCATGCAAGGACTTCTTCACTTCCATACTGACCACCCTATTTCTTGTTACTACTGCTTTTAGCGTTCCTACAACCCTCTTCCCCTGTTGTACCCTCTCCCGCACCTCTTCATACCATAGTCCCATCTTTACTCAACACACTGCCCAGATACTTAAAAGAGTTGACGATCTCCATAGCCCTGACCGTTCAGCTTCACCTCACACTCTGTGACTTCACCCCTTTCGAAGACCATAAACCTTGCTCTTCCCCCGTATTTACCTTCAAAATCCGTTTTTCGCACACTGT
Organism: Paralithodes platypus; assembly: GCA_032716605.1. Lineage (NCBI taxonomy): Eukaryota > Metazoa > Arthropoda > Malacostraca > Decapoda > Lithodidae > Paralithodes > Paralithodes platypus. Next base: position 6,322,431 of record CM064490.1, on the reverse strand, counting down.
TCCAAACTCATTTACCAGACCCTGCAACTCCCATTCATTATCACTCATCAGAACTGTATCATCCGCAAACAGCAGTATAGGTAGCTTCCACTGCAATTCCCTCCCTTTTCAGCGATACACCAACATCCACTGCTCTTGATAGTATTTCTTTCATAACTCCATCCATATAACAGTAAACAACCACGGGGACATCACACACCCCTGTTTCAAACCAACATTCAGGTCAAAGAACTCGCTCTGCTCACTCTCCACACGTACTGCCGCCTTTGCACCCTCATACCTGCTCTTCACTGCTTTCAGCAACTTGCCCTCTACTCCGTATATTCTAAGTACTTTCCACAAACCTTCTCTATCCACTCTGTCATAGGCCTTCTCCAAGTCCATAAAGGCAACATACACCTTTTGTTTCTTCTCCAGATACTTCTCCACAACACAATTCAGGGTAAAAATCTGATCTACACATCCTCTTCCCTTCCCCCTAAAACCTCCCTGCTCGTCGCCTATCCATTTCTCCGTTCTCACTCTCACTCACTCTCACTCTCCTCAATCACTACCCTACTGTATACCTTCCCTACTACGCTTAGAAGACATATTCCTCGGTGGTTACCACAGCACTCTCTTTCCCCTTTGCCCTTATATAGGGGGACTATTATGCCAGCTTCTCCAGTCATCGGGTGCACTCCCCTTCTCCCCATGCTAGTTTGCACATTTTTCCATACCCATTCTATCACTATCTCACCACCATACCTCAACATTTCACCCACACACTCCATCTGTTCCTGGTGCTTTCCCCAACTTCACTCTTTTCATGGCGTCCCACACTTCTGACCTCCTGATCCCCCACCTCCTCCTCCACTACTTCTCTTCTTCTCCCTCCATACCATAATCCAGCTATGTTGCTGGCTCTTCATTCCTTTCCTTTAGCAACTCACTGAAGTACTCCCCTCCATCTTTCGACTCTCTCTTTGCTTCTCGGCTAGCATTCTCCCATTTCTTATCTTTCACAACCCTTACTGTTTCCCTTGCTACCTTCCCTAACTTTCTTGTCTTGACTTCTTTCCAGAACAGTTTCTTACTCTCCCTCCATTTTACACTCAGATTCCTTCCAAATTCCTCATCTACTCTTCTCTTACTTTCCTTCACTACTCTCTTCACGCACCCTCTTACTCTCCACGTACCTCGCTCGCGCTTTCTGTCTCTCGGAAATCTTCATTCCCTCGCTACCCAACCACTCTCTATATGCTTTCCTTCTTTTCTTCCACAGCTATTCGTACCCTCTTCTGTCCACCATGCTGTACCTTTCACTCCCCTCCCTCTTCTCCTCACTCCACACACCTCCTCACATGCTGCACAGATCTCATCCTTAACCACCTTGCTCATCTCCTCCACTTCCTCCATAACTTCCAGGTCGAACCCACCTAGTCGTCTTTCCACTGCTCTCCTGTACTCCTCCCTGATTTCCTCCTCCTGCAACCTACTCCACCCTCCTCACCATTCCACCCCTCCTCCTCTCGCCTCCTCTCCCGCTCTCCTCACCCACTTCTTTTGTATCCTAACCTTAGCTAAACCCACTACATAATGATCAGACAGAAGACCCCCTCCAATACCCCCTATACAACCCTAAGCATCCATCACAGATTTCTTCATTCGTTCATCCACACATACATAAATCAATCAATGACTTTCGTTCACACCACTGTCTTATCCTTCATCGTCAACATCCGTTTCGCACGTGTTGTACCTGTGTATCATTCTGTGTCGGAAGAAGGTGTTGGCTATTCACAGCCTCCTCCCCCACACATACGTCCACAACTGCACAACTGCACTACTATTCCCATTCACTTTTGATGGTACACCACATCCTCCCACCACTCCATCAACTTTACTATCACCCACCTTCCCATTCATATCCCCAATCAGAAATATTCTTTCGTTCTGTCAACTTCTCCAGGCACGCCTCCACATTCATCCCAGAACTCCTCTTTCTTTCTTTCCAGTATATCCTCTGTCGGGGCATAC
>CM064490.1:6109766-6320312 GCA_032716605.1 Paralithodes platypus | reverse complement strand
CCCCCCCCCTCCGATCCTTTTTCAGGAAGGCTTTCTAATCCATTTTTCCCACACATTTTTCCCCTCCCCTATATTATAGCTTCTAACTTTCTCTATCAACCTTTTATGTGTGACCTTATCGAAGGCCTTCATAAAATCACAATATTACCACGTTCTATTAACATCACCCCATCCCTAGAATTTGCATCCAATCATCTACCACCTTAATTAGCTGTAGTACCGTCGACCTCCCTGGCAGAATCCGAACTGTCTCCCACTGAAAAGTTGGTTTTAATTCATATGCTCCATTATTCCTTTCTCTAATTACCGTTTCCATTAGTTTACACACAACACTTTGGTCAAACTGACTGGTCTATAATTTCCTGGGTCATTTCTCTTTCCCTTTCTTAAAATATAGCTGTTATGTTCGCCTCTCTCCAGTCCATCGGGATTTGTCCTGTATTAAACGATACCTCAAATAACATTTTCAATGGCTCTACTAACATCTCACCTCCTTCCTTTATGATTCTTGGGTGTATCCCATCCGGTCCCGGGGACTTACTTCTTTTCATTTTTTCTATAGCCCTTCTTATTCTAGCATGGGAAAACTCTATTAGTTCTAGTGCAGGTGCCTGTTTGATGGGAATATTTGGCACGGCATCGACTCTACTGTTAGTACCCCCCCAAAGTATTTCCCCAGCGCCTCTGCTTTCTCCTTATCCGTCTCCGCTCTACTCCCATCATCCAACCCCCCTACCAGCTCCGGGATCCCTACTCTTCTCGTTAACTTTTCCTGAATTATACTTCCAGAATATTTTTGGATTATCCTTCATGTTTCTTGCAATCTCTCTCTCCCTTTCCTTTCCTTGTCTCCCACCTTATTTTATTGTTTATCTGTCTATGTTCCAAATCCACTACTTTAGTTTCTATACTAAGACCCCCTGTTCTTTTTTAACACTTTAATCTATCCCACAATCGTTTCTTTCTTCTTATCAAAGTCCACAGCTTTCTTTTCATTGGTAATTCTGGGTTCGTTCTTTTCCTCAATTTTGTTTTATCCTTATATTCCCTTACTGGTACACATTTGGATATAACATCCTCCAGTTTGACTCTAAACTTCCTCCACATTCCTTCAGCGTCTTCACCGTTCAAGTATTCCCCAATGTCCAGACACCTTCTCAGCAGCTCATAATCTGCTCTGTCATACATGTATATTTTTTTATTGCTTCTATCATCCCTCTCTGTTTTAACCCTTAACTGGCGGTGCGCAACTTATGTCGTGTGAAATAAATATGGGCTAAGTGGCGTTTTCACAACTTTATGTCCGTGCGCCATTTCACCATGTAATTGTTGCTGAGAGAGAGAGCTGAGCGGTGTGGAGCTAATCCGCTATGACCGCCGCCCACCGCCCCTTTGTAACCCCAACTGAATTACCCTTCTTCACAACTTCCTCGCCGCCAATTATGTTCCATTACCTAATTACAGGGTTTTTGCACTTGTGTTTGCACGATCATTGCAAGAGAACATTGGTCGTACAAGGAGGGTTTTTTGGTGTCATTGTGGAAGCTCTGTTTACGCCCTTTCAGGGATAGATACTTGTTTACGTGTGTTTTGCCGTTTCTTATAGAAAATGAAAATGATCAGTAACGACCCTATTTAGGGTAGGTAGAAAAAAAAAACGCTGGGCGCCCCCCCTGAGACCGCCCGCATAGGGTGAAATTAAGGTGTTATTTTTTAATATTGCAAACTAAAACTTATACAGGCATGGTCACGTACGACCTATAGGTAGGCTATCCACATTGACATGTTTTCCCTATATCCTCCTCATTGCTAAAAATCAAATCAAGTACACTCCCCTGCTTCCATCTCTATATCTTGTCATCTCTGTAATATGTTGCGTTAAAAAACATCTCTTACTTTCTCTATAAACTTTGTTTTCAAGGCTACACTGTCCCGCTGGAGTAGTACAATTTGCCCAGTTGATCCTTGGCAAATTGAAATCACCAATCAAAATCTTATATTTGTTCTCTCTATTATCTTTTTCCTCCATTGTTTTCAGTAGGTTTTCATCCTCCTCCCTATTATTTGGGCTTCTATATATAGAGGCAATTAGAATTGACCCTCTTGTACATTTTACTTCAATACACAAATACTCACAATACTGCTGTCTCATATCCACCTCATTTACCTTGAGCTCTTTTCTTACATAAATAAACAGTCCTCTTCCAACCTCTGCTCTAATAGCATTCCTCTCGTACAACTCAAAACCCTCCAACTATACTCCACCAGTTCCCTTTCAATTCTAGCATTTTTTGGTCTTACTTCTGTAAGGCTATGACATCAGATTTTCCTCTTCATCCTGCAACCTATACCAGTTCTCTTTTCTTGGTCCTGGGTAAACACATCCACACATCTATCTATCTATCTATATGCTCAGGCCCAATCCCCATTTGGGTAGCCGACTCAAGGCAGAGGAAGAACAGGGAAAACACACAAAACAACATAAAACAAAACAAATAAACACAGAAAAAAAAACACAAACTCTCACACATCCAGGTTCACCCAGGAGAAGAACCCAGAGACCAGGGTACCAAGGTCCTCCAGCACTCCCCCGGCCCCTGACCACCAGGAGAGGTTCCGATTCTCGGCATGCAGACATGCAGCGGAGCCAAAGCGACAAGCCCTCCACCACCCCACTCCAGGCACACCCTTCTATTAATCGTCTCCCCGGGCCCAGGCCTGATGGACTATTATCTAGTCCAACTTGCGCCGACCCCTTACTCCAAATGACCACGGGTTCCCAATCAACTATTCACAAGCATTCTCCATTCACTCCCTGTCCACCACCACTGTGCCTGATCTATAGTCATTCCTCTATCATCCAAAGCCTTTCTTACACAGTCTCTCCATCTCAATGGGTCTTCCTGCCCTTCTATCTCCCCTTGTACCTGACTCACACATTCTCTTTGTAAGCCTTTCATCTCCCATTCGTTCAACATGACCATACCAGCTCAGCACCCTTCTGTCCACTCTGGCTGACAAATGTTCCTGCTGCCCCCATACCTACGTATCTCTTCATTTCAATCTGTCTACGAGTAACTCCACACATACTGGCCTCAATCTCCATCACATCCACATTACTAAACATCCTTTTCCTTTTTCTACCATTTCTTCAGCAGCTACATCATCCCGCTCCTCCTGTCTGTGCCCTACTTCCCCCCTCACACTACTGGTACTGGGTCTGCAGCTTCTTCTGCCTCTCCCCGAGACGCTTCCACCTCTGCCACAACTTCTGTCACATTCTCTTCCCTCCCTGCTCTCCCTCTCCCTTCCATTCTTATAAACCACTTCCTCAATTTCCCGTCCCTCACTCTCCAGAAAAACTTCTTCTTATCCTCCTCACCCAACTTTCCATTTTCCTCATCAGCCTTTTCCTGTAGTTCCTTTATTTTTTGGCTTTGTTCTATGCTCAAATCCTTCTTTAATCTTATATGTTTCAGTTCCTCACTTGTGTTTAGTCTCCAACTAAAATTTGTCACAGTCTCTACCACTGCCCTGGTTTTAAACTGTACCCTTATAGGTCTCATCTCCCCCCTTCTATATCTACCTATCCTACTGACTTCCTCCACCTGCCCATCCCATCCACATCCATCTACATCAACAGCTTTCATGACCTCCTGCACTTTCTCCATATCTCTCACTTTTCTCACTCCATTATCATTCATATTAGCCTCTACTGTATATCTCCATGCATGATTATACCTCTATCCCTGTCCATGGCCTCCCTCACGACACTCTCCTTGTTCTTCATGACACCTACGACTGCACTCTCAATTTTTTTTTTCTTATTCATTTCCTCCTTTTGTTCTTTCACAATTTCCTCCAAATCCTTAACTTTCTGTTCACCTACCACCGTCCATGCAGTTGACTCCTTCACTTCCTTGAATCGTCCTTCGTATTCCATCAGCTGCTCCTTTAATGCCACATTCTCTGCTCCCAATTCCTCTACCCTTTTTAATACCATCTCTAGGTTCTTATTAGCTTCCGAAACATTCGCTTTCTTCACTAAGCCTAGGCCTATTCCCTAACACCCCCCCCCCCCCCCCCCCCCCCCCCCCCCCCCCCCCCCCCCCGACGCACCACATAGTTCGCACAATACCTTGATTTTCTCACCAATGTCCCCCTTCCATTTCTCCGTTTCACTCTTCCACTTTTCCAGATCCTTCACAACATTAATAATCTCTTCGACCTTCCTATCTGTACTCCTAAACCCACGAAATCGCTCCAACCTTTCTTCCGACTCCGAGATTCCCGCCGTTCCATCCGCCATGTTTGTTTACAATCACTACACTCCAGCTGACCCTTGTTAAATTACTCGTTTTACAATATAAGTTATTATATAACTCACCCCTCCACCACACCAATTTTTCCCCCTAGCACTTCACCAGTCCTTCCTCTCCTCGCTCGCTCAGTATGTTCTCGATATTCCGTTATATTTAATCTTGCACATGATAATATGTCGGAGCTCAAAAACTACGTCCACCTCCCATCACCGCCTGACCGCCTCTCTTGGCTGGGATTGAACCCAGATCAAGCAGATTCACACGTGCAGAGCATATGTTATCAACTCGCGATGGCTCATTGTTGCAAATCTTATATAGGCCTATCCTGCATGTATTTAAAACTTATTTCGAATATACTAGTCGTTTGTATTTCTATAGGCTATAGTTGGAAAGCAATATAATATTGTTATAATAACAGTTTTCTCTGAATTAATATTCTGCTATTTCCATATTTAGCCCCTCGAGTACCAGAGACGCATCCTCGATCCTCGATAACCTGGAATAATCTGGAAAATTGTTTGCTGACGATGCAAAAATTTACAGAAGGCTCACATCATCCAATGACAGCGAAATCTTACAGTCCGACCTTGGGAGACTTCAGGAGTGGAGCAATAAGTGGCTGCTGGAGTTTAATGACAGCAAATGCAAGGTGATGCACATCGGGAGAGATTACCCAGTGCACAGCTACACCATGGGGGAGAAGGAGCTGGCAACAACCAAGGAAGAAAAAGACCTAGGGGTAATCGTCTCCGATAACCTGAAGCCTGGAACGCATGTGGCTAAATCAGCTGCCACGGCTAATTCTATGCTGGGTAGGATAAGGAACACCTTTACGTACATGGATGCGGATATGTTCCTGGCCTTGTACAAAGCCCTTATCAGACCCTTATTCTTTAACTGCCTTCGTGGTGTAATGCATAAGGTGTTGATATTCGGTGTGAGCGTCCTGGGTTCGAATCCACGGACTGCCACATGTGTTTGTAATATTTCATTAATCGATTTTAGGAGTAGAGTTGGTTGTTGGATAGAACATAATAATTGATATTGGTTCAGGAGTAATTTATCGAGAGGCCTTCCCTAGTGGTTAAGGCCCCATTAATTGCTCTTTCCATTCACATATGCATAGCCTACGTGAGTTGCAGTTGGGATGTGTGTACATGCTTAGATTGATATGCAGGATTCGAAGTTGCATAATAAATCGTAGGCAGTGTCCACCATTCTTTAACTGCCTTCGTGGTGTAATGCATAAGGTGTTGATATTCGGTGTAGGTGTGAGCGTCCTGGGTTCGAATCCACGGACTGCCACATGTGTTTGTAATATTTCATTAATCGATTTTAGGAGTATAGAACATAATAATTAATGGAATATGCTGTCCATGCAGGCCTGGTCTTCCCAGAACAGGGGGAATATAGACAAGCTGGAGAAGGTCCAGCGACGAGCCACAAAGCTAGTCCCGGAGCTCAGAGAACTTCCCTACGAAGACCGGTTAACTACCCTAGGTCTTACAACACGTACTTGAAGACAGGAGAACCAGGGGAGACATGATCGAAGTGTTCAAGATCCTAGGAGGGTACGAAAACATCAACCCATACCAGTTCTTCCATCTCACGCCCAGGAGACACCAAATCGCCACCAGAGGACACAGTTTAATTCAAGCTCCAGAAACCACGTCACAGGACATAAAAAAGGAACAACTTCTTTGACGCAAGAATAATAAACAAATGGAACAGACTCCCAGAAAATGTAGTAGCCAGTACTAGTGTTAATGCTTTTAAAAATAGATATAACTACTACATTAACCCAGCAAGTTCTGCAAGACTTATATAAGGCCTACCGGTGGGCTGCGGGAAGCCTTATATAATCCAAGGCCTAAATTTTATATTTTTTTTAAATCAGCCCAGTATCAATTTTTTTTAATTATTTATTGCCCCTTGGCCATGCCAAATATCACTCCTCCACATCCCCTCCTTTCCCCCCCCCCCCCTTCAATTATCACCTATTCTCCCTGTTATTCCCTTATTCTTAGGTATATTTTTGTGCTAACATTAGCGAGTTGCTAGCAGGGCGTGGTCATCTGTGTTACCAAGCGTGGGAAAGAGCGAGAGAGAGACTATTACGCAACAGTGTCTCTCCAGCCGTCGTGACGGCTGGCTGGCTGGCAGGCTGCCTCAGCTATAAGTTATGTAACTCCCGGCCTCTATCGCCGATTTTGAACATCCAAACGCTGTTTCCACTTGTTTTATTGCTGTAACAGGTTAATACCTTTATAATCAACGTAAAATAGGCGCATATGGATAAGTAGGCTATTAACCCTTCTTTAGCGGCCTATGCGGTTTATTTATATGTACCGCCCAGCGGGGTGTTTTTAGCCAAAATAGGGCTGTTTACGTGATCATTTTCATGCCTAAATAAGACCCAGAACGTAAAACAAGTATCTATCCCTGAAAGGGCATAAACAGAGCTTTCGAATGACACCATAACGATCCTTTTATGATGGCTAGTTTTCTTGCAATAACCGTGCAACGCGAGTGCAAAAAGCATGTAATTAGCCACTTTCCCGATACAATTCCGTATATAGCGAGTGAGAGAGGGAGGAGGGAGCTGAGATTCGTGTCAGTAGGTTCGCCGCGGTGGTCTGGAGCAGTCATACGCTCGCTAGTCTCCTGCCACCACTTGTCTCTCTCTCTCAGCAACATTACGTGCTGAAATTGCCACTCGACCTATGTCGAGCGCCGCCACATAGTCCAGCTTTATTAAATACGACTTATGTGGTGAGCCGCTTTTTAAGGGTTGTTGTTGTTGTTGTTGTTGTTGTTCCCCAAGCTGCCTGGCCGAACAGCCCCAAGGCCCCGAGCAATTCCAAGGCCATAACCGAGCGCCCCCACAGAACCCTCCCTGCCGACCACAATAAAGACTGGGTGACCGAAGCCACTCCATAGCGGGGAGCTGAGGAGGGTGCGGAAACGCCCGGGAAACCAAAGCCCCACCCAGGGCCCTATGCCCCTCAGCAATTATGAAGAGAAAGTTGAGGGGCAAGGGAAAAATGTGACGCTTTGGCTTCCAGCGCCAGAGGCAACTGGCGCGGCACCCCCGATGCGAACAAGGCGACCTCCGGAACACTTCAGGAAGCCGCGAGGTCGGCGAACACAGTCCGTTGCATCGCCCATTCTACAAGAACGCCCTGCCCTCTCGACAGGGCGGCAGGCCCGGGCAGGGAGGAGGCATGCAAGGAGAAGGGGTGCCGGTCCGCGAGGAAGAACAACTCCACCGAGACCCCCAATAGAGTCAACGACCTGGAGGACCCCCGCATTAGGAAACAGTGGACAGCTGTCTGAGTGTCCAACCCGAAGGCCACCGCCTTACCCCAAAGGGCCAGCGCGTGGTCCCGCAGGAAGAACAAAGGAACCAACAGTCCGAGGGCATAGACGGGTAAGTGGAGGGAGACCCACCCATCTGCCGGGAAGTGGACGTCCCAGGTTCGATCGGGAACCTCACCCAACCTCGCTCGACGTATCTGTGTCTACCCAGACCGTCGGCGGGGGGGCGGACCAGGGCACAGCCGCAGAGAGCGCGCCCCGAGCAACCCAGCGACCGAAGCGTCTGCGAACGGTACGCGGGAGCGGCAGGAGCCGATCCATAGGGGCAACGGAAACACCGCGGTGCCCATGAGGAGGAGGCGGCGTAGCCAGAGGCTCCTAAGGGAAGGGGCAGAGTGGCCCAATGCATCGAACCCACGAACGAGTCCCAGAGCCACCCCGGGAGGGAGACTGAGTGCAACACGGCGAAGACCTTCCACCGAAGGTGCACCGCGGCCGGCAGACCCCGGGTCACCGTAGCGCCGGACAAAACCCATGCGAGACCGACCCATGGCACGACACGCGACGGGGTCAAGCGTGACTTGGGAACATCGAAGGGGAACCCTAACCGTGCGACGTGGCGAACGACTGTGAGGGCGTCGCCTACGCACAGTCCTAGGGCTTCGGAAACTACCAACCAATCGGCCAAGGAAAACAGGATCTGGAGCCCGCTCCTGAGGAGTGGACCCAGAGCCCGCCCCACCAGGGCGGAGAAGATCCGCGGCGTGATGTGGAGACTGAAGGGAAGGCCGTCGAACAGGAACACACGATCGGAAGTCCGAACGGCCAAGAATCGCTGGAAGCGAGGATGGAGAGGAACTAGCCAAGACGCATCCTGGAGGGCCAGCGACACTACCCATGACAGAGGGCGCAGGGCCAGGCGTACCAGGGGTACCGGCAGCATCCGAAACCGTGTGTGCACGAAGTGCCCGTTGAGGGCCGACAGATCCACCACCGGTCGCATCGCGTCGCAGTTCGTCTACGGTACCAGAAAGACACGGGAGAGGAAAACCGGGTGACCGGCGGTCAACTCCCTCGACGCTACCCAGCTCGGGCATGGAAGTGAATACGTGGGCCACCCCTGAAGAGATGGGCCGGCGTCAGTGACAAGAGCGGAGAGGGGGTCTGGACGTCCACCTCCAGGTGAGACCCCTCCGCGCAACCCGCCGCCCCCAACGTCCCTCGCGGCCACCGAGGGGCGCAAGGGCGAAAACAACCCGAGGGAGCACCCGAGAGGAGGGGAGCGACCCGGTCGGCCAGGCGAGGAGAACAAGGAGGCCGACCCAGAGAACCTACACATTGTGTTGACGTGGAGGTACCCCCGGTACGGGCCGTGCGGGCATGAGCGCCACGTTGACCTCCTCTACCCCCCTCCAACCTCGTCGAAAAGGGCGGGCCACCCCAACCCCTGGCTGTCGCGGGGCTGACCCCGTCGAAGGGCGGCCGGAAGTGGAAGGCCGGCCAGCCCTGACACGGCGGGGATGAAAGGGGGCAAGAACAGAAGTGCGAGGCGGAACCGACGCACTTGCCTGCAACGTCCCAGTCCTGCGCCCGTGCAAGGCGGCAGCACTTGCAGCAGCACCCCAAAGAGGACCGGCAGAAGGACGGAACTGAGAAGACCCCGCCGCACGACACAGCGCGTCGGTGCGTGTCGTAAGCAGGGTCCGCAACGACACAGCGCGTCGTCGCGTGTCGGAAGCAGGGTCTGCCGACAGAGAAGCGTAGCATTCCCAAGCATCCTGCTCAAAAAACCCCGACGTATATAGCGCAGAGTACAACAAACCCTGACGAATATCCAAGGGGGCCGGCCGGCAGAACGAGGACCGTACCGTCGGGCGTTGCCGAGTTGCCGCGCACAAAACCGCCTTCAGCTCGGGAACCAAAGACACCGCGAGCCGAAGGTGGATCCGCTGAACGCGGTCCAAACCCTCGCGAAGATCGCCTGGCGCAGACGCCTCGATAAGCCGCAGGTGGTGAACAGACGTCCGGAGGGAACCTAAAGACAAGACAATAAGTCTGTCACCCTCTGTCGCAAGGGAAAATCCTTGGCGACAGAGGGCTGATCCGGGTGAGAGAAGAACGGGGTAGCAATAGAACAAAGTTCAAGAACGGGCGCCCTTATCCAGGACCAGAACGCGCCGTCCAACCCGCCGACAGACACAAGAGGATGCAAAAGTAGTGAGGACTCCAGGGGAGGGACTGAAGGAGAGCCGTCGACGGATCGGTCGGTGAAATCGAAGGCCTCAGCAAACCAGGCCTCCAATGGGAGAGGGAGACCGAGCAGGATGGCTAAGCCAGGCGTACCGGCGTCGCACAAACCTGTCCCATAGGAGGACAGACCCGTCAACACAGCCAGGGACTGAACAGCCGGAAGGATGTCAGAGCGGCCGAAGTCTGACCAGAGCGTAGGCCTGCAGAAGGGAGGGGGACCGTAGCAGGGGTAGGTAGGGTGAGGCGCTGAGGGTGAGTCACCGCCAAGAAGCGCGAGAAGAGGGAGTCTTCCATCGACTCCAAGCGCCCGTTGATGTGTGACACAACCCAGCCCTGCATAGCCGACAATCGATCCGAGAGAGGCGACCCCCCCCAAGATTGGTCGGCCCGCAGGGGCGAGCGTGAGCGGGAGCGAGACCCACGACACGAACCAGCAGCGTCGCGGCCCAAGGAAGGCGAGCGACAACGGTTGTGTCGCCGGTCTCGTCCCCGATCACGAACGGCCGAGGGGGAAACAGCACCATCCCCCTCTTCCAGCGACACGTCAGCTCCTGAGAAAGGGGACCCCGAAACCTCGCTAAATCCCACCGAGGCAAGAGGAGGGGTACCCCCCTGGCGAGACGGTAAGTGAAGGTCAGGAAGAGAAGAATGAGGAGCAGGACGACGGGAGTGGGAAGGCTGGCCGGGTGAAAGGAGGCCAGAAGGAGCCACGGGGGGAAACAGAGCAAGGATCCCCGGGGCTGAGATAACAGGGCAGCCTGACACCGAGGCGGAGGAGGGAGAGACCTCCACCGTGGGACGAGACCGTGAAGGAAGAATAGGCACTGAAGCAGGTGAAGTAGAAGCAACGACATCCAGGCGGACCCTCCTGGACAGTGTAGGAGGAGGGAGCAGAGGGCCAGCTACAGCATGAACAACTGCGCGCGGAGAGGACAACGTAAGAGGAAGTCGTTTGGGGTGGGGAAGCGGGCGGAAGGGAGTAGAGCCCCTATCCGTAGAGGCCAGGGGAGGGCGCACAGGGGCAGAGCCGCTAACCCCGGCCTCAGGGCGAGAACCATGACGAGGGCGATGGGCGTCGTCAAGGCGATCAGGAGGACGACGAGGGGCAGTAGAGGACGGAACACGAGGCGAGCGAGAGCGTGGACGGAGCCGGGGAACCCCCCGACGACGTGACGACCGGCTGCGGGACCCAGGGGTGAGGGCCCGAGCAGGGAGAGGGCCAGGTGAACGGCCTTCAGTCGGGTCAGGGATACCCAGGGCGACGTGGATCCGGTCGGCAACAAAGGCCGGGGAACGGTGGCCCACAGTCCTAATGTGGCGGGAGACCATCGTCCACACCGACGGAAGGGAAGCAGAGGCCACAGCCGCCGCCGAGGAACCAGGGCTATGGTGCACCACATCCACCAGGGCCAGACACGTGCCACACAGAGCAGGGAGGTAGGCCGTAGAGGACACACAGTGCGAGTGGCGCAAGCAGGACTTGTGGCTCACCAAGCACGGGGAGCTACAACCATGGCGAAAGCAAGGCAGCCTACCTGCACTGGAAGAACACACACCATAATCAGCACGTCGAAGGAGTAAGTGGAGAGAATGTCCAAGAAGAACCAGGGAAGGAGCATGGGGAAACAGGAACACACATGCAAACAGGGATCCGTACTCACCCCAAACCGGGAGCACAGAGGTAGGTGAGTAGGGCGGGCGAGGTGGAAGAGCATTAGCAGAACCAGCAAAGATGGAGAAAGTGTTAATCACCACTCAACATCTTACATGCAGGGCCTATAACACCAGTAAAGTGCACACACCAAATAGTATCAGGCAACAAGATGACATAAAAAAGGTCAATAGTGAAAGCCAACTATTACCACAAATTTGCGGGCCAATGGAGGCATAACCGTACCGACACCACCCTCCCGCAATTTTGCGGGACCCCCCAGCGATCTCCGCAAATTTGCGGGGAGCCGAAACGTCCCAGAGGACCGAATCGAGCTCCCGCAAAATTGCGGGACCGGCCGAGATGGTCCGGCGCCGAAAAAAGCGAGAGGAGCGTCTAGGGAATACCAAAAAAGGCCACAAAAAAAAGCGTCATCTCCTTATGAACTCCAAGCAATGATGGCCATCAAGCTGAGCAGTGTCTTCCTTGAAATTATCCTGACTCAACTGGTAAAGGGAGAGGCAAGGAAGACACACCAGGGGAGAGGAGGCACATCCCCCAGGAACCACCCAACCCACGGAGATAGAGCAAAGCCCATGAGGAGAAGTGGCAGGGAGGGTGGTTTCGCACAAACAGGGGCCCCCGTGGGGTACCCCTGGATTGGGCAAAAGACTATGAAAGGATGGAGGTGAAACAGGAAGAGAAAATAAAAACCAGTAAATGAAACTGGTGAGAAAAAGGATGGCCTAGCCGTGAGCAGATAATGTGTCAGGGGCGAAAAACCCTGTGGTGTGAAGGAGGGGCCCCTGTGGGGTACCCCTGGAGTATCACGAACCACCTGTTGCCCAGGCCCTTGAGACACAGTGAAGGACTCGAAAGGGGGGACTCAGGAATAACGCTAATAATGCGGCCGACACAAACTCTACAAACAGCACCGTCACCAACGAAATCTCAGATTGTTTACCAACGGTACACCTAGGCTATGAACAAATGAAAACTCATAGGGGCATAGCAATTCCTGAATGAGAAAACAAGCTAGGCTAAATTAAGCTAAAAGCTAAACTATGCCCAGACTAACAGGAAAAAAGAATATGAAAAGAGAAATAATGAAAACATATACGAGGAACGCCAGGCGCCCCCGTACCTTCGGTAGGCTATTTCCACACGCGTCTCCATTATACACACTGAGGAGCCCATTTACGTGTGCCCTAGATCACGTAACATCTGTCTAACAAAAAAGAAGGCCAGATAAGCCGAAATGAACCGAAACAGGGTGAATTAAAGGAGCACAACAAAAGCGACTTCATTCAATGGAGCGCGTGAAAAAATGATGACAAGAGAGGGTCGCTCATGCGCACGTTCGACAGGGATCTGCACATGACGGAACACGGGATGGGCCTTAAGCGGTAACTAAGGTAAACCCCTTTTTCTTCTCTTCTATGCTTTTTTCACCTTCGGTGGTAGTTTTGGTTAATGTACAACGTCTCCTAGAGCAAGATAAGGAGTAGACTCTAGACGTTTTCTTTTTAACCGCGGTTGGAATGACGACATAGCAGTCAAAATAGACAAGTCGTCATTGCAATTAGGTTAATAGCCTTGACGTTGGATTTGCCAAGACTACTAACAAATCAACCGTTTGCAAGCCTTTTTGTGCCTGAACCCCTTATCTCTCGCGTTTATTATAACCTCTAGTGGTGGTAGCAATGAAGGAATTTCATGCTCAAAACACAGCAAAGACCAGTCCATGTCGGACGAAAGCGTTTGAATTGCCTAGCCTAGACGATGTTAGCCTAGGCTAGGCTAAGTATGACAATGATTTATAATAAAATCTGTGTGGTAAGTAATCTTCTCATAATACGTATTTATACGTCTTTTCCTCATAATATGTATTTATTGGATGTATTTGGGGCGAAATGGGTACTTGAGGGGTGGCTGGACGAATTTAGAACCTAGGCCTAAACAATTTCGCATGATAGAAACAATGCCCCAATCTACAGTATTTATGGTTAGGACTGTCATTTAGCCATGTCTACATTATTATTTACAATGCATAAGACTTAGGCCTAGACAAAAAACATGTTTTCATAGCCTAACACTGGGAAAAAGTGCGGTAATTGTTTAGATATTGGGCCTTTTTTTCTAGTTATTAAAAACTTATTCTATGGTGTATTATATGATACAGTATAATGCATAACATTTAATTTGTGTACAATAAAACATGTTTTCATAGGCAAAAAATAGAAAAAGACGCAAATTTTGGCATGAGCATGGAACCGATTGAATTTTCCCCATAAGAACAGTGCCCCAATCTTGGATGTTTCAATCCTAGCTCTATTTCTGCGGAACCGATTAGCAGCTAGGATGGGGGCTCCACTGTATACTGTATATGAACCTTCAAGAGTGCTAATTAAAATAAGTTGGAGAAGCATTTGGGTGGTGAAAAACGGAAATATTCGCCACCCGGTCATATTCTCAGGCGAGAGTAAGCCGGGCGCAACCCTCCCCTCTCGCTGTCTGTGAGGTAACTGAGGCGAGCGGGGCGGTGTCTTGGTGTTATATAACGATCTTTTATGCAACCCACTTGTGCTACATTACTGCGGGAGAGAAATATAACCGATAAATGATGAAAATAAGAGGAAAAATAGGTGATGATTGAGGAGGGGGGAGGGGGGGTGAGAGACACATGGATGAGTACTAGAGGGTAATTATCTCACCTAGAGACAAATTCCTTTGTTTTGAGAGCCCCTGGGGTGTTTTGGAAGGGTTTTTTATGGTCTTGCTACCGTGAGGCATATCGCGTTCACTATGGTGAGCCTTCCGTGAGGCCTATCACGCTTCATGGGTTAAAGACCTAGGGGATCGTTTTTTTGTGGTTTTTCCTTCATTTCTAACGTATTCCAGGTGTTTTCTGGAAACAAAATATTTTGACAACCTGCTGGTCCTGGAGTGTACATTTATATTATATTGCCTGGTGCTCAGTGGGTTAAAAGTGATAAGTCAGTTATGAGTAAATTGCCTGTTTTTTTCTTCAAAACATAAGAGTTGTTGTTGTTGTTGTTGTTATTATTAAAGGGCCTTCGGGTGGATGCCACCTGCTTGGCCCTAGAAGACTAACCGTCAGTGGGACCTTAAACTATGTCGGCAACATGTGTCGCCAAGAGGAAGACACATAAGGCACGAGAGAGCTGAGAACACACATCCGCACCCTGGACACCGTGGCCTAACAATAGCCCTAAGCTGAACCCCCGAGACGACAAACGGCGAACCGAGTCCCTAAGTTTGACGCTGTGACTATAGAACCGCGGACACACCTCCACCAGATGCTTAGGGGTTTCGGGCTGTCCACACCAGCGAAAGTCCGGGCACCGTATCATGCGGAGTCGGAACAGGTGTGCTGACAGCGCAGTGTGTCCAATACGCAGCCTGGCCAGCGAGACATCGAGTTTCCGCAGGGGGTGTCGACTCCAAGGCTGGGGGCACGAATCTCATCGGCATCTCCCCATGGTCGTCTGTAGCAACAACACCCGTAGCTCCCTGTCCCAAAGTCCGCGACTAGCCCGCCCGACAATCCGGGCATGTGTCCTCGTATCCATGTCAACCGACTCAACCTCTACCGAAGCGTGCGCCAGCTTCGCCGCAGCATCAGCCACCGTGTTGCCACGAATGCCCGAGTGTGCAGGAACCCACTGGAGGACCACTTCCCACGGTTGACCTAAAAAGTGAACCAGCAACTCCTGGAGTTTTTTTTTGTTTTTTTTTTTCTATATTCCAACTTACTTCCTCTCGAGCATAGGCTGAGAGCCTTAACATTCACTGCTTTACAATGAACAGTGAAGCCCGTGAGGTCTTGTTCCAGTCTAGGGAGTGAGACATGTGAAGCACGTAGAGTACAACGAGCACCTGCCATCTTGCCTTCACATGAGGCACGGTACACACTCATCGCCCGAAACGACCCCATCTCTGAAGCCACCTCGTTCCCGTGCTTCGCTGTCTCAACCCCTACACTCGGACTCTCACACTTACACAACGCCACCTGTTGAGCAGATAACTCACCAGGCATTGCACCCCTATAGCATATTTTGAATATGGGAATATTCATACAGTGCTATTTAATCAGGGAACAATGAGGGTATTTTATTGACGTTTCGGTGGGCTTGTGGTAATTCACTGATACTAGGTACAGCACAAATTCCATCCCAATAATATCTTCCCATTGATACATCGGGATTTGAACCCGGGACCTTTGGATTACCAGGCCAGTGGCAAGACCACTCCACCACACCTCCCCTAAGAATGGCGAAGACAAGACGAGGATATGTAGCCGGGCGGGCCGCAAGGAGCAGATGGAGGGAGGCTTGGGAATCCGAGTACAAGACGACCCGTTGAGGCCGAATATGACACCGCACAAACTCCAGGGCTCGAAGAATGGCAAACAGTTCCGCCGCTATGATGGGATGGTGCCCTGACAACCTCCAGGTCTGGCAGAGGGAGAGGTCCTCGTAGTAGACAGCCGCGGACGAGGAGGCCGGAGGAACGCAGGAACCATCCGTGAAGACACCGAAGTGCCCCTGATAACATGACCCCACCAGCTCAGCAAAATAGGCCCGGGCAAGTCCAGCACCCGTCGACGTCCGGTAACCTTCATGGAAGGTAACCCGGATGCGAGGAGTGAGATCAACCCACGGCGGGACCGGAGACATAGAGGGGGTCAGGGAGGGAGAGGGAGGGTCCACAGCTATCTGCCGATAGTGGAGGAGGCTCCTCACCAGGAAAGGCTGACGCCATTTCACAGGCCACGATGGTGCATTCCTGGAGACCCCTGACGAAGCATGCAGGCCCGACAACGGGTGATTCCCAGGAAGCGTAGCAACTCGCCCCGCCCACCTACAATCCGTCAACACCCGAGACCAGGACAGAGGCAACGTCCCAGTTTCTGCTAGGAGGGACACGGTAGGGGAGGAACAAAAAGCCCCCAACGCCACCCTGAGGGCCGTGTTATGAACAGGGTCCAAGCGGCTAAGAACTGACGACGAAGCCGAGCCATACACTGCACTACCATAAGCCACCTTACTCTTGATGAAAGACTCATAAAAACAGCAGATCATCCCGAGATGTCCCCCACTTGGACCCGGCTATACACTTCATTATACCCAGCCGCTTCATGCAAGACGATCGCAGGTAGTCCACATGATTCCTCCAAGTCAATACCGGCCCATCCCAACGCAGACCTAAGAAGGTGTGTGACGTACGATACGCGAGAGGCTCACCCCCCAACGTAATCGTAGGCAGACCCGGGAGTTTAGTCTTCAATGTGAAGCACATGAGAGCGCTCTTTTGGGCATTGAGTCGTAGGCCCCAGTCCCCCGCCCACTCATAGAGCTCATCAACCGCCAATTGCAGAGCAGTCTGGGCCTGTAAGAGCGTGTCCGCTGAGCAGACGATGGCAAGATCGTCGGCATACACCATCGTCGTAGCATTACGGGACCTAGGGACATCAGACAACATGGCATTCAGGAACAGTGGACCCAAGATCGACCCCTGAATCACCCCACGACGGACAGGGAAAGGCCGCGACGTAGATGTACCGACCGCCACCGAAAGGGACCTCTCAAGCAAGTAGCTGCAGAGCCACGATAAAACCTTCCCACGAACACCAAGCATACCCAATTTGTATAGGACCCCGGCATGGGAAACCGAATCAAAGGCACTCGCAACATCGATGAACGCCACGAGGAGCACCTTCTTGTTCCGATATGCATCCTGGATGTGATATTCCAGCTGGAGGAGCACATCCACGGTGCCCCTAGCCGGGCGGAAACCATGAAGAACATCAGGAAGGAGTGCCTTAGTCTCCAGCCACCAAGTGAGCCTCTGTGAAACCATCTTCTCCATCACCTTACCCACCACCGATATCAAGCAGATATGTGAAGATGGTAAAGAGGGATCCTTACCCGGTTTAGGGAATGGAAGGAGGAGGGCCGACTTCCACAGAGCCGGATATGTACCAGTAGACCAGCTCCTGTTATAGAAGTCCAGCAACACATCAAACCCCTCCCGCGGCAGATGGGCAAGCATCTCATACGCCACATCATCGTGACCCACAGTCTTACCCTTGGGGAGTGATTCCAAAGTGCGGTGCAATTCATGGGCGGTCAGCGGATCGGAAAGGCCGTCAGGATCAGGAGATTCAAGATGGTACGAAATTACTGACTCCAGCCGATCCACATCCGGTAGTTGCGGTTGGGCCTCAAACAGCACCCGATAGTGATCTGCCAAACAATCCGCCTGCTCCTGCGCATCGCCGACTAGCCGACCGCCAACAGTAAGAGGGAAGGAAGTGTCCACCCTCTGGCCATTCATCTGCCTAACAAAACGCCACGCCCTCTTGCTGGAGCTGGCAAACCTCAACGTAGGACAGAAGGCATCCCAAGACCCACGCTTCGCCTTCAAGAGAGTGCGTTTGCACCGGGCATCCACCCTCCGTGCCTCCCGCTTGAACTCCACACAGGGATGACGGCGCCAGACAGACCAAGCCCGATGACGAACCCGGACGGCGACCGCACATTCCTCGGTCCACCAAGGAACAGTGGGCCTGTCCGTAGGGGGCTGGCCCGTCATCCGAAAGGCCCCACCGGCCGCAGCAGTTAACGCCCTTGAAATGGCCTCAGCGCCCGAGCCCACCGACTCCGCGAGAGAGGGAGGATCCAAGTGGAGGCCACGTTGGAACTGTCCCCATCCCTCAGCACCGAACCTCCACCTCGGGCGGGAACGCGGAGGGGCAGGAGAGGAAAACCCAAAGACATCAAGCAAGACTGGCAGATGATCACTCCCCATGTATGGACCCGTGGTAACCCGAGCACCTAAAAACAGGTCATTACCCATGCAGAGATCTAAGGTGGAGGAGGACGCGGTATGTGGATCGACGCGGGTAGGGAGACCAGGTGGGGTTAAAAGGTCAAAGGAAGGGCTATCCAATAACGCATCAAAAAGCGAGGTACCAGTACGGTTCCGAGATGCCCTGAGCACCAACGGATCCCAGTACGGGTGACGCGCATTAAAGTCCCCCATCACCAGACAGGGCGACGGCAATTGATTAAAATAATGTTGGAATTCCGGCAGAGCAATATTCCGACAAGGGTTATAACAGATGAACACAGTAGCCCACCCCTTCCGTAAGGCCACGCTCACCGCCAGAACCTCCAGGTCCCCACCATCAAACCGTTGCAAACCGAACAACTTACTTGGGACCGTATCACGCACCGCTATAGCCAAACCACCACCCCTAGAGTCCCTATCTGCCCGATACACATTAAAATGAGGGATCCGGAAATTTAACGTGAAAGAAAGCCAAGTTTCGCATAGCCCTACCACTATAGGGCTTCACGTTCCACCAACAACCGTAAATCCTGAGTCTTACGGTGAACTGACCGAGCATTCCACAAAAGAAACTTCTCTGATAACCTGGGCAACCTTAACGGGACACCAACAGAGCCAACAGTCTGGGTATCAATGCGAGACAAACTTCCTTGAGAGTACGGCCTGACACTATGCACTCCCAGAAATCCGCCACCAACGAGCCAAATGTATCAGTTACAGGGGGGGGGGAGGGGCAGACTGCTGCCTCACCGTCGAACTACCAGCACTAGACGCTAAAGGACCAGAGGTAGGCCGGGGAGAGACAGAAATATTATTCGGGCAAGGGGGAGGGAGCATCTGGGGGATTGGCGGCGGAGCCCTGGGAGGAGAGGCATCCGACAACCTGTGCCGAGGCCGAGGACCACTACGACGGCGCAGAGGCCTCGGGGACGATGGACGATGAAGGACCACTTCAGCGTCAGAGGAGGCCCCCTCTGAGACCCGAACCTCACGCCGAACCACCTCGCCCATTACTCCTACGCCAACACCATGCGGCTGAATCACATCCAGGTCATCCGCCTGATCCCCTAACACCTCAAACCTGTTGCCCGTGACCACCGAAGCATACAGCCGGTCACCCGCCGCCGCCGATCTCGGCGGGAGACGCGGGCCAGCAGAGCCACTTACAATCGGAGACGATCCTAAACGCGGAGGAGACCGATGCTGGGTAGGATTCAGTTCCCGAACCTTCCGGTTGAGATCAGGCAGGCCAAACTTATCCTGTTTGTAGTCCTCATGGATTTCTAGAGCCTTCAAGAAAACGGGGCAGGAGCGGGAGGTCACCCTATGTCCACCACCACAAAAATAACAACTAGGGGAATTAGGGCACGAGTGGTCACCCAACGCCATAGAATGAAACCCACTACAGTTCCGACAGCGCACCTTATTCCGACAGGTGATCGAACCATGACCAAAAAAATGGCAGGTGAAACACCGGAGCAGCCGAAAAGAGTACCTCGAAACTGGATAGCACACCGAGCCTAAGACAACCCTGGAAGGCAAGCAACCCCGAAAACGCAAGCGGACCACCCCTGAACTCACCGAGGGAGAACCCGACCCACCCCCCTCGCTCCACGCGTTTAGAGAGCCGCGTGACCTCCTCCAGGGCCGCTGACGCAACCCCATGATCATCAGACAGGACCCTAAGGGACCCCATGATGGCACTCTCAGAAATGACAGGGTCAACAGGGCCGATCTTCCCCCAGGAATACCTGCTATCCCCCGGGGAAATGGACTCCCGGCACACCAACGTCCAGTCCCCGAAACTAGTCAACTCCTCTAGAGGCCTAATCCCCTTACCAATAACCCCGCGGGGAAGAGACACACAGGGCCTCACCCCTACCCAGTACCTTGATGCCGTGTGGCCGCACATACTCACCAAATAGAGCGTCCCCCACAGCCGCCGTAACCCTGGCAGAATTGTCAAAGACACGCCGCCGAGGAACAGAATGAATAATGTACGTTACCAAGTCAGCGTCGTCCGATCCATCCGGCACCCCCACCGATCCCCCCACGGCCCCCTGGGCCAGGTTCACCGGCACACCGGGCACCCCATCCACCGACAACTTCCTCTGCACCTTGGCCCCATCATTGAGAGGCCCGGGAGGGCCATCAGTGACCTCATCAAGGACCAGACTCCGCTTCAGGCCACCAGACGACTGATCGTCCATGGCCGCCAGGCCCGCCACAAACCCCCTCACCACCCCCACTACACACACTCATCCCCTAGCACTACCCACCACGGTCCCACTGACTCTAACCAGGAAAGCCAGCTGGCAAGCCCGTTGGCCATGAATGCACATATAGGGATACTAGGGGAGAGGATAAATGGGAATGGAGAAGCCTTGATCCAATTTGCAGAAGAAAATGACATGGAAATACTGAACCAAACAATGGGAGACGGGAAGGCGACATGGGTAAGACACGGAGAAGGCCAAAGATCGGCGATAGACTTCATACTAGCGAATGGAAGAGCAATTGGGAAGAGATCCAAAACATGTGGATAGATGAAGAAAATGAAGTAGGGATACAAAGCGACCACAGACTCATGGTGATAAACTACACAAAGGAATGGAAAAGCAAAGGAAACACGAGATGGAAGATTAACCCGGGAACTGCCGGGAGACTCTTAAGAGTTCCCCCGGCGGACTGCGGGGAGACTCTTAAGAGTCAGAGAAAAAAAAAATCAACTTTTGACATCTAAAAAAAAATATTTGTTTTATTTTTATTTTTTTATTTTTTTTTTGGCCCCTGGGCCTTGCAAAATCTCAGTCCTCTACCTCCCCTCCTTCCCCACTTTCCTCCTCTCCTTCAGTTATCACCTATTTTCCCTGTTATTCCCTTATTCTGAGGTATATTTTCGTGCTAACATTAGAAATCCGGTTGCAGGGTGTGGTCATCACTGATAGCAAGCGAATGCAAGAGAGAGAGAGAGAGTATCGATCGACTGTGTCTCAGTGGCCTTGGGGGAAATTGGCGGGAAAGCAGCTTGCCTCACCCATACATTATACAACTCGCGGGCTATATCTCCGATTTTGACCATCCAAACGCTGTTTTCACTCGTTTTATTGTTGTTTCAGGTTAATACCTTTATAATCAACCCATAATAGGCGCATATGGATAAGTATTAATGCTATTAATGGTACAATGAATATTTTAGTGACGGAAACACCTCAAATACATGCGCACAGGGAGAGGTGTCTAATTACCCCCATGCGCACTTCAGAGGTTAATAGATGGAATCTAAAAAGTGAAAGATGGGTAGAATACAGAGGTTACCTGGAAGAAATAGGGGAAAGGAGAGAGGGGAGCGTAGAAGAAATGGACGGAGAGTTGATGATGGACATAAATAGAGCGGCAGAAAGGAGTATAGGAAGAATAAGAAGATGGACAGGAAAAAGAAAACAAAAACCATGGTGGATTGGGGAAATAAAACAAGCAAGAAGTGAAAGAAGGGATGCGAACAGAGAAAGGAGAAGGATGATAGAGAGAAATAGGAGGGAAGGCGGAGAGAGGGAACGAGAAGAAAGACAAGCGGTACGGGCATACGAGGAGAAAAGGAAGAAGGTAAAAATACTAATACAAGAGGCAATGATAAAACACGAGAAAGAAGAAGAAGTAGAAAAGATCAGAAGCAAGGGGAAAGAGGGCCAAAAGGAGTGGTATAGGATGTTAAGAGGTGAGACCGGTAGAGAGGAAGAAAGCGTGGAACTAATAGTGGGAGATAGAATAATAAAGACAGAAGAAGAAATAAAGATTGAAATAAAGCGATACTGGGAGGAAATAGGGGGAGTAAATGAACAAGGGGAGGAGAGGGAATGGAACTTGGAAATGAGAGAGAAGGCTACCAGAACAGGATAAGATGGAAATGGAAAGGGAGCTCACAATAGAAGAAGTAAGGAGAGGGATCAAAGCACTAAAAAAGGGAAAGACGACCGGCCCGGATGGGATACCAAATGAAATGTACATAGAGGGGGGGGGGGGGGGAAGAAATGGCAAGAAGACTGAAGAAAATGTTTAATGAGGTAATGGGAAATGAGAGAGTACCAGAAAATGGAATGAAGCGAGAGTAACACTATTGCACAAGGGAGGGTACAAGAGTAAGAAGGAAATGAAAAGCTACAGGCCAGTGACAGTGACAAACACAATAGGGAAACTCTTCTGCGGGATATTGAAGGAAAGAATGAATAGAGCCATAGAGGGAAACAGACTAATAAGTGATGAGCAAAATGGGTTCAGAAGAGACAGGAGGGGGACAGATAATATCTATATACTAAGCGAAGTGATGGGGAAAATGAAAAGAGAGAAAAAAATGGGTTACTGTGCATTCCTGGATATAGAGAAAGCCTATGATAGAGTAAACAGGGAACTGCTGTGGAAAATAATGGCAAGGAGTGGAATACCAGAAAAGTATATAAACATCATAACATCGATGTACCAAGGAACAAAAGCGAAGTACGCGCTAGGAAATATAGAAACGGGATGGGTAGAAAGCAAGAGGGGGTAAGGCAGGGGTGCGTATTATCGCCGTTATTATTTACGTTATATATGGAAGAAATGACACAGAGGATAAAAAGAGTGGGGGAGGGGATTCAGATAAACAAAGAAAGACTGGGGGTACTGCTGTTTGCTGACGACATAGTTCTGATGGCAGAAACGGGAGGAGGGTTGCAGAGACTACTAGAGGAAGCAACGAGATTCGGGGAGGAACTTGAAGTAAGATTTAGTAAAGAAAAGAGCCAGGTGATGAAAATGAATGGAGAGCTTCAGGAGGACGAGGAATGGACACTGGAAGGAAACAGAATGAAGAAGACAAGGGAGTATAAATATCTGGGGGTAACGATCACGGAGAAAGGGTTTGAGAAGGCGAAAAGTGAAAAGGTGGGACAAATGCAACAATGGAATGGGAGACTATGGAGCGCGACAAGGCTAAGAGCGAATAGCTATGAAATTGTGCGAGGGCTATGGAAAGGATTAGGAGTACCTGCAATAATGTACGGCTTAGAGGCTGTAGAAACAACAGAGGCGGAAACGAAGAAATTAGAAACGATACAGAATAAAATCGGGAGGACAGGATTGGGGGCAAATAAATATGTAGTACAAGAAGCAATCCGAGGGGAGATGGGGTGGAGTACGTTTGAGGAAAGGATTGGGAAAGCGAAAGGGAAGTACAAAGTGAGGCTAGAGGGGATGGAGGAAGATAGGTGGCCGGGGAAGGTATACAGATGGGCGAGCGAGCAAAGTAAATGGAACAGAGAGTGCAAAAAAAGATTTGGGAGGATAAATATAAAACAGAACCGGGTGGGAGGGGAATTTAGAAAACGAAATGAGAGAGAGGAGTGGGTCATACTAGAAAATGGGAGGGGATGTGTCAGAGAGATAGAGAAAGGGATAAAGGAGGAGGGGAGAAGAAGATGGAGGGACGGGGTAGAAAATAAAGCCACGCTGGCATATTATAGAGAGAAGGAAAAACCAGCTAGAGAACTATACTATGATGGAGGATGGGGATCGAAACTTCTATTTAAAGCAAGAACAGGATCGCTAGAAACGAATGAGAGAACAAGGAGATGGAATGGAGTGGGACCGCACTGCAGTCAATGTGAAATGGGAGGAGACCCAATAGTGGAGGATGTAGAACACATAGTAACCGAATGTACAAGATATAATGAGGAGAGAGACGAGTTGGAGAGGTACATGAGGAATAGAGTTGGGGAGAAAGGGTGGGAGGAGATTAAGCAGAGGGAAGATAGAGGGGTAGGGGCGCTATTGGGGTTAACACAGGAGATGGAAACACAAGACATGGAGATGGTGAAGAGGATGTTGGAGAAAATGTGGAGGAAGAGAAATGGGTGAGAGGGGGGGGGGGCCCAGCGGAGGTGAGGGGGAGGGGGGAGGAAGTGAGGGGGGGGGGGGTTTATATAAAAAAAAAAAAAAATGTCTCTTGAACTATCCTTCTACTCTAAACTTTCCCTCCTACTAACGTTTCTGAGCCAGTACCGATACAAAGGTCAGCCCTGTGGATCTGCACGGTCTGCGGGCGGGTTCTAAAGAAGAAGAAGAAGAGCAATAGCTCGTGAATTAAGAAAATGAAATGCACAAGAGACCAGCACGTCTGAACACTACGGCCGTCTTCTCCTTTCCCGAGTGATTTGTTTACCAACATAATAAATAAATAATTAAGAGTTGTGTGGTAAACTATCAATGGAAGTTAAATATTACTAAGCTATAATGAATCAAATAAAATCAATCTAAATGAATACTCTATATCTAAATTGAATTCAATCTGAAACAAGCTAATTTATATCCAAAGGTCTCACATAATAAATGTATATAATTATAGGGTAAGGTTATAAGGGTTAATATTAGCCAGGAATTAACTCACCAATAGTTCCATGTGGCAATGAGGCAAGGGAGAACGTTTTACCCAATATGGCGGTGGACAATGGGGAACGAGACTTCGGTCCCAAGACACGAGTCAAGTTAAAGAAAGAATAAATGATTACATGGGAATGGACATGAATAATATGCTTATCTATCAGTCAGTCATGATGTCGATGAGAGCGTCGTGATGGTGTAGTTGTGTGTATTGCTGTATGTGTATTGTGATTAGAGGCACAAAAGCACGATCAACTGAGGGCGGAAAATTAGATGTTAACTGGTTGGTGTTCGTGAAGGCTCTGGCGTACCTCAAAAGCACACCTTGCTGCCTTGGCAAACCGCCAGGAGCCCAAATTATCGTACCGCATTTAGGTTGCTCTATACGATAAATTATATTAATATATACGATAAATTCATATATATACTACATAAGACCATGGCAATATTGCTTAATAGCATATTAGGTCTTTTATAACTTAACTTATTTACAATCTTATAATATACGATCTACTCGTCCTACGTCGTGCTGTAGGAGAGATTGTGACGTCACAGAGACATACAAGATCACAAAAGTCATATTCTATCGTATTTATACGATACACTCCCCCCACAAAAAAGACCTGAACCCCACCTTAAACCTAAAGTTGCCCAGAGGCTATCTTCTGACGCCACAAGTCGACAGCGCCAGCAGCAGCGCGTCTGGGACGCGTCCCGGTCCGAGAATGATCACCATCAGTATGAGGTGAGTCGTTCCTTCGAGAATCCTCGGACCCAGCAATAACAGGTAGAGCCTCAGATTGCAATGCGGAATCTAGCTCCAAAGCGTACAAACGTGCGATAGGACGAACAGTAGTTCCAGTGGCTGTCTTTAATAGCGCCACCCGCTCTACAGAGTCTGCCCCCTTGTATACCTCCAATACGCGGCCTAATTTCCAGTATAAACGAGGACTATCTTCTTTAATTAAAACAACTTCACCAACTGTAGGTGCCGTTGGTCTACCAGAGGGAGTAACACTCCTTTCCCTCAATGCTAGCAGATATTCACTAATCCACCGTTTCCTAAAATCCTCGATTATCCTGGATATATACTGGTATCTCTTAGACACCGCTACCTCAGAGTACAACGAGGATCCTCTAACTCTACTATGGATTGGAAATCAGATGGAAACGCAGTCAATGGTTTCCCATATAGCAAGTGAGCTGGCGTTAATGGTAGTGGTTCTTGCAGGTCGGTGTACACGTATGTAAGCGGGCGATCATTCACGACTGCCTCTATCTCTGTGAGGACTGTCGTCAACTCACTCTTCTTTAATAGAGCACGTCCTACAACCGCTCTGAGTCCTGACTTTACTATGCCGACACACCGTTCCCACATGCCACCAAACCAAGGTGCCTTAACTGGAATGAACCTCCATTCGCACTTCTTCTCTCCCAAAAAAGTGATGATAGTAGGATCACTACTCATATCCTTTAGATATTTTGATGCTTGGACATAAGTGGGAGCATTGTCGCTAAGAATGAGTTGAGGGAATGAACGACGGGCACAAAACCGTCTGAACGCCAGCATAAATTCCTCGCTAGACATATTATCACATAGTTCTAGGTGTACCGCTCGAGACGTCGCACAGGTAAACAATAATATATAAACTTTCTCATGCTCCCTCGTCTTCAATGCCCCTGTGTAATCTAATCCTACCGCTTGGAAAGGTTCTACGTGCTTTACACGGCATTCAGGTAGGGGGGAAGCTGGTCCAGTTGCATATGGTTTACCCTTTAATCTCTGGCATATTACACACTTTCTCACTACGCGTCGAGCTACTTGTCGAACTCTGGGTATCCACCATATGAGACGTAAATTTGATATAATATGACATACCCCGTAGTGTTTTACATCCCTATGTGCACGTATGATCAATAGATCAGTAACGTGATGTCTTGTTGGATAAGTATAGGTCGGTTTGTGCCGTCTGGTACACCCGACCACTTCAGGCGACCCTCACACCTGATGAGGCCATTGTCTAGGTGCAACCTTAGTTGACGCACTATATTAGGCATTAATGTCTTATTCGAGCTTTTCAAGGATTCTAATTCATTGGAAAAGGTTTCTACTTGAACCCATTTGATCAAAGTTACTTCAGCTGCTTTAAATTCACGAGCATCAATGTTGTGACCCCTGTTGCAGAGTTGGCCCGTTACTTTAAGCTTAAGATTGGATACATATCGCAACACCCAAGCTACAACTCTGACTAGTTTATTATAGTCACCGAATCTTGCCCACTTTATGATAGGACCCGGTGGCTCATTTGGTTGGGCTGTAACTGCCACTGTTTCCAGTGGCAGAAGTCCCTCACCAACAGCATGCCATATCGTCCATTCACTTTCATGGAGCAGCCACTTTGGACCATGCCACCACAATTCGGACTTCATTAACTGGCTAGCCGTTATACCCCTAGTTATGAGATCACTAGGGTTTTCCTTTGTATTTACATAATGATAAGCAACGTCTGGCAAAAGGGCTCTAATCTCATCTAGCCTATTCCGCACATAAACTGGCAGAGACTTCTTGCTATGTATCCAGTTGAGTGCGACCTGACTATCGCACCATACGTGAACGATTTCAATATTTAATTCGCTCTCGTATGCTGCGCGTACATGTTGCACCAGACGTGCTAATAGCAGCATGGCAGTCAATTCCATTTTAGGGATAGTTACCTTCTTAACCGGAGCTACTCTGGCCCGGGCTGTAACTAAATGTGCCCCAAATGAAGTAACAACATATATGGCTACCCCGTATGCCGTGGCGCTAGCATCGCAAAACGTGTGTAACGTAACGTCACCGAACGCCGCCACTTTACGAGGTATAGGTTTAGTACATAGGATGGCATATTCATTCAACAACAATGTCCCTCGGTCATTCAGGTCCTCGGGCTAACTGTCATCCCATCCTATTTTACGTCTCCAAACTTCCTGCATTAGAATCCTAGCTCTTATGGTAACAGGTAATGCTAGACCCAAAGGATCAAAAAATTGCGCAACTTTGCTCAACAGACTTCTTTTTGTGTGCGCTCCTGTCTGCTGAGCAAAAGACCTTGTTTGAAAAGTTAGTATGTCATGTTTAGGTTGCCAGATCATCCCCAAATTTCTGGACTTTTCCTGGTTAAGAGATGCCGTACCATCCACTTGTATTAAACTCTGAAGATCTTCACTATTAGTAACCCACTCGCGGAGAAATAGATGTGCATCTGCAAACAATCTGCGTGCTTGCCAGTATGCATACAACAAATCATCTTGACTATCGCTAGTACCCTGCAAATTGTCAATGTATAATCCGTGAGATAGTTTACTTGTGTCCTCATGAGTGTCAGCTAGATGTTTTCTGATTGTGGCATTTAACAAAAACTGCGAGCAAGTGGCCCCAAAGAGTACAACCCGAAAACGGTATATTATGATGGGACTTTCAGAGTCGCTAATGTCGCCGAACCAAAGAAAGCGGGTAACATCTCTATCTTCCTCCTTTAGCTTGACCATCAAGAATGCTTTCTCGATGTCACTGGTATAGGCGTACTTTCCCAGCCTAAACCGCAATAGATGTTGGGACAGGTCCGACACCATGGACGGACCTGTCAACAGGCAGTCATTCAGACTGGGTTGTTGACCTTGGTGGGCAGAACAGTCATACACCACCCGTATTGGTGTGGTGACGCTGTCTTTCTTTACCCCATGATGGGCCAGATAGTGAACCCTACCCTTCTTACACGGTTCCTTGACATCGACTCTCTCAATAAAACCTCTATCCTCATAACTCCGAAATACATCGTCATACGCCTGGCGCGTGCTCGGTTCGTTAGACAATTTCCGCTGCAATGCGCGCAAGCGACCTAATGCCAAACCATAGTTGGTAGGCAGGCTTATCTCACTGTTCTTCCAAGGTAAACTAACTTTATATTGCTTGTCTGAGGCACAGTAGCACACAGACTCGTCAAACCTTTGTAGCGCAACTTCCGAGTCATAATCAGTCTCCATAGGATTAATGCCTATGTGATCCAATCTCCACAGTCGTTCCAGGTCGAACTCGGCAGCCATCTTAGGGTCACTAGGTTGGGAATCCTCCCTTCCCAACTCCTCTGCCGCGGTTACATTGACTCTATATATCGAGACCGTGTCGACCAGAACCTTTGACTGTGTAGTATGCACCTTTCCGCTCATGCAGTATCCAAATTTAGTGGGGATTAAAATTACACCACACATCTTTTTAAATCCAGGGTATACTACTTCATAATAATGATCCACACCAAGTAGAACATGCACCTCACTCTGATTTCCCATGGGATCTGACAAGTTAACCCCTTTGCTACGTAATGCGTGTTCCACCTTCTTCACACCCACAGATACATATTCTGGTAGGGTGTCTACTACGATACAAGTCATAAAGTACCGGTTTTTACGATAGAAATATGAAATCTCTGCTATCTCGTAGTCTTGTTTATCAGTAACCCCTGTGAAGCCCTGTAATCGAAGAGTCTCAGCCCCTACGATTCGGTGCTTCAATCCCACTAGTACGGACCTCTTTATAAAGGAACGTTGAGACCCTTGATCTAGAAGTACCCGACAAACTTTGTTACTGTCATTACCTTCCATGGGAATCTGTATTGTGGGCAACATAGTGGTGTCTTGCGTGCTACCTAGTGCCACAGTTGTAGTACCCTCATTTTTGACGTCTTTGACTTTATCTGCTGTAGGACACAACTTATCAAAGTGATGTCCTTCGCAGTGGCGACAGGGCCTTAAGTATGTAGCAGTACATTGTCCCTGCTTACCATGTTCTTTACTTAGACAACCTACACATAGCTTCAATCTTTTCGCCTGTGTTAGTTTTGTCTCATTTGTTGGGTATTTTACGCAGAAACTCCATTTATGTTTGTTGTTACATAGCTTACATAGAATCTGAGCAAGTTTCTTATACGCACCCTCTTTCTTTACTTTAGTCCCCACGGTCATGCTTACTGTTCCCCTCTTCTCAACACATACATTCTCCCTTTGTTCAACTGTAGATTATTGATCTCCTTACTGAACTGAGTTTTGAACTCCCCCAGCTCAAATGATCTTACCTTATCAAGTATTGCCATAGGAAGCTTCTGACGCAAGATAATGACTATCATTTCCTGCGTGGTAAGCCCTAGGGTATCTAGCGATCGAGTATGGCACTCCATATTTGCCCTGAAGTTTGTCAACTCATCAACCTTATACTGTGGTTCTGCGAGCCCCAACAAGGCAACGACATGGGCCATCTTCAACTGCTCTCTATCCCCGTATGTGGACTCTAATAAGTGTACCGCTTCAAGATAACTACCACCTACTACTGCAAAACCCTCTATTAAATGTAAGGCCTCTCCTTCCATTTGTCCCTTCAGATAGTGAAACTTGCGGACATTATCCAAAGAGGATTCATGAACCGTAGATCGAAATACGTCCCAGAAAGCTAACCACTCGGTTAACTTGCCCCCAAATGTAGGAAGATTGAGCTTTGGGAGGTGTACAGTATGTTTTGGGTCAGCCCTTCTATGGGCCTCATTATCGCCTTCCTTCTTACTCGCGATTGCACGCTGTAATAGGTACTTCGCTCTAAAGACAGGTTCGTCATAGAGGGCGCGATTATCACACTCTGTAACAATCTCTTCCTCCTCTGTCATGGCAGCCACAATCACCTCACTCAGAGCCGTAATACGACCGTGGGTAACCTGGACGTTATCTAATCTAGCCTCCAATTCCTCTAGTTCAGCAGTAGTGATGAAAGTGTTGACGTCCACTATTAGCCTATTTATTACTCCCCGAAGTCCCGCCCTTTGATTTTTAGGGGCTTTGTTCAGCACCCCACTAGACGGTGTCTCTTTACCGTTTTTATCCATTTTGCTTGCGAGCCTATAGGCTATGTATCTAAATATCACGTTACAAAAACAACGGCCAAATAATAGGCTACTTAAGAGACGCCAACCGGCGGACTTCTATGTTATGGAGAAAAAATAGTACACTATATAGCAATACCTACTAATGGATCATATTGAACAAGAACAAATGTTAGGTCAGGTCATATGTCACAGGAAGAAAAGAAAATTATTGGGGAAAGACGATGGGTGGGAAGCAGGACTTAGGCAGGCGCAATGACACAACCCCGGCGTCCCTCTCTAGCCAACGCTTCGTTAGCCCTACAATTTTGTTATATAGGACTTGATTGGTGTCTAAGTCGAGGTGGACACCATCCTGGTCGAGGTCTCGGATGCTGAGTGTGATGGAAACAAAGCGGTGCTTCGTTTCTATTAACCGACACCTCAGGGCGCAGTTAACAGAATTTTTTATAGCCTGAAATTCCGCCGCTGAGAACCCTCGGACTTTCGTCCGGCTCTCAATTGCCACGATCTTGCAGCTTCCTCCGGACTCACGCTCCAGATCCAGAACCACCTCTTTAATTGCGTCAGCTAACTCGCGGGGTACTGTACCGGGGCGTATATCATTGCCGCCTATAAACAAAAAGATCATATGTGGCCTAAACCGTACCACTTGCCCCCACTGGGGGGAGGCTTTCAGGGTGTCAACGGTTGCTCCCGGTACCCCGAAGTAGGTCAGCCGGAAAGTTCTTTCCCCCTCTGACGCCCGATACGACTCAGTACCTCCGTCAGCTGCCCTTAGCCTAGTGGCATAAGAATGTCCCACTATGGCTATTCGCTGAGGTACCGGCGCCTGAGGTACAGGAAGATAGCCAAGCCCTACCCCTCCGGGGTCCTTGCTCCTGCATCCCTGGGCTAATCCCGTGCTCATTGCCAAGATCCCTTACTGGTAGCTAGTTCCCGGGTCTGGGCACCAATGTGGTAAACTATCAATGGAAGTTAAATATTACTAAGCTATAATGAATCAAATAAAATCAATCTAAATGAATACTCTATATCTAAATTGAATTCAATCTGAAACAAGCTAATTTATATCCAAAGGTCTCACATAATAAATGTATATAATTATAGGGTAAGGTTATAAGGGTTAATATTAGCCAGGAATTAACTCACCAATATTTCCACGTGGCAATGAGGCAAGGGAGAACGTTTTACCCAATATGGCGGTGGACAATGGGGAACGAGACTTCGGTCCCAAGACACGAGTCAAGTTAAAGAAAGAATAAATGATTACATGGGAATGGACATGAATAATATGCTTATCTATCAGTCAGTCATGATGTCGATGAGAGCGTCGTGATGGTGTAGTTGTGTGTATTGCTGTATGTGTATTGTGATTAGAGGCACAAAAGCACGATCAACTGAGGGCGGTAAATTAGATGTTAACTGGTTGGTGTTCGTGAAGGCTCTGGCGTACCTCAAAAGCACACCTTGCTGCCTTGGCAAACCGCCAGGAGCCCAAATTATCGTACCGCATTTAGGTTGCTCTATACGATAAATTATATTAATATATACGATAAATTCATATATACTACATAAGACCATGGCAATATTGCTTAATAGCATATTAGGCCTTTTATAACTTAACTTATTTACAATCTTATAATATACGATCTACTCGTCCTACGTCGTGCTGTAGGAGAGATCGTGACGTCGCAGAGACAATCAAGATCACAAAAGAGTCATATTCTATCGTATTTATACGATAAGTTGTATGGTCAAGTGCCTTTGAAAAATTCGCTTTTTGAAAAACGTGCTTAGTGTTGTGTTGGGCGAATTAACCTTGTGTTCTGGCAACAGTGTCAATTGTCAACAACAAAATAGTTCTAAGTAAAGGCTTATGCCTCTTCACCTGACGTGTTTACTATACGTTATCATTGACTCCTCACCATTATCATTATAGTAAAGTATGGATAAACCTGACTTTTTGGACCGACAGCGATTTCAGTAAGTTTTATTTATACTATAGGCCTAGAGGAGCTGAAATGAGTACCGTATTTACCCATTAGGCCTATCCAACAATAAAAAAAACACGCCCCTCACTAGTGGGGAGGGCTAGGGGTCAATATACAGGAGGCGCTACAATATTGGTAAAAAATTAAGCTCAATAGCATGTGATTAAGCGATTTTTCTCCAAATTGTTGATGTAGGTGTCATTCCCGGGAAACTAACATAATACATATTATATGGATATTTACGTTTTAAGGGTTTGTTTACACTTCTTCTTTTTCGTCTTCATCTGGGAGACTTCTTTTTCGTGACTGTCAGTCAACAACTGAGACATCTGGTGGCGAATGCAATGAACTATACTGGTGGCGTCGTAGCCAAAGTAATCACCCTACCTAATTCATGCCAAGAGTACTCGAGTTCACTGACACGTGATGTCTATCGACCAATCAGGTGATGCCATGATTTGGAAAACAGGTGGCCCAGGATATAAGCTGTCAGTTTGACTCTGGCCAGCTTGTGTAGAGGGTGTGAGCCGATCAAAGCTTTTTCCACCGTCTTTAAAAACACTGAGGCTGCTTAAGACCTTTTCGCCTTCCAATAAGTGTAAACTGTCCAAAGTGCAATAACCAGTGTTCCAAATACAGCTGACGAGGACAGCTGGTTTTGAAATGCACATACACTTGTTTTACATGGAAAAATTCGAAACAAAAATCCACCAGCTGTTGACCAAGATGAGTGGTGATCGAGCCTCCAGCGGCCAGCCAGGCAGCCCAGTACCTCCTCTGTTCATTAAGGTTAGTTGGTTGGTTGGGACAACATAAAGGAGCCGGACCACAGCTAGCTAGGGAATCTTAATGGGTCATCGCAAAGTAACATAAAGTAAAAGATTTTTTCGCATAGGATTAAACTGGCATGCAAGGGCTAGTTGGTTACCATACTGATGTTTTGGACCAACAGTTAGCCCATCGATCTTTTTAGGCCTAATAGGTCCGGTAGAGCATAGGCTATACATCATTGCTATATATGTCATTAAGAGCTGAAATGTATTATAAGGGAGAACAAAAATAACATAAAATACATAGGCCTACTGTAAAAC
Source organism: Paralithodes platypus (assembly GCA_032716605.1). Lineage (NCBI taxonomy): Eukaryota > Metazoa > Arthropoda > Malacostraca > Decapoda > Lithodidae > Paralithodes > Paralithodes platypus. Next base: position 6,286,490 of record CM064490.1, on the reverse strand, counting down.
AACAAGTTTTTCAGCCAGTACCCAACCAGCGGGGTGTGGGGGCGGCAGCCCCCACCAATAATACTAGGTTAGGTTAGGTAAGGTTGTTAGGTTAGGCTAATGTTAACCCCATTCTTACTAGGTTAGGTTAGGTAAGGTTGTTAGGTTAGGCTAATGTTAACCCCATTCTTACTAGGTTAGGTTAGGTAAGGTTGTTAGGTTAGGCTAATGTTAACCCCATTCTTACTAGGTTAGGTAAGGTTGTTAGGTTAGGCTAATGTTAACCCCATTCTTACTAGGTTAGGTTAGGTAAGGTTGTTAGGTTAGGCTAATGTTAACCCCATTCTTACTTCGTTAGGTTAGGGTAATGTTAACCTTATGAAAACCCAAACAAAGATTTTATTAGGGTTACTGTGTAATTTTAACATGAACATTAGTAAAATCCGAGCCTTGGCTCGTGTTTTCGAAATGTCGGGTTATATGGGTATGGAAATTTACAAAACCCGAGCCAACATGTTAATAAGGTTACTGTGTTATTTTCATTTTTAAATTAGTTAAATCCGAGCCAAGTTTCGTCAAAACTTGGCTCGGGTTTTCAAAAAGTCGGGTTTTATGGGTCTGGAAATTGACAAAACCCGAGCCAATAATTTACCAAGGTTACTGTGTTTTTTTCATATTTACATTTGTTAAATCCGAGCCAAGTTTCGTCAAAACTTGGCTCGGGTTTTCAACAAGTCGGGTTTTATGGGTCTGGAAATTGACAAAACCCGAGCCAATATTTTGCCAAGGTTACTGTGTTTTTTTCATTTTTACATTTGTTAAATCCGAGCCAAGTTTCGTCAAAACTTGGCTCGGGTTTTCAAAAAATCAGGTTTTATGGGTCTGGAAATTGAACAAACCCGAGCCAAATTTGGGTTACAAATGTGTATTATCGTGTTCTATAGTGTTCTATACGCTTTTTACCCCTCAATTTCCCTGATCTTCATAGCCCTCCCCACTATCGGGGGGCGTGTCTTTAGATTGATGGATAATGGGTAAATGCTTAATTCCCATTCAATTTCATCACTAGATTCGACTAAAACACCAAAAACAAAATCAAAATTCCAAAAAAAAATACCTGAAAAACACGTTGTTGCGTCTCCTGTATATTAACCGGGCTAGGCCCTATGAGGAAAATATCAAGGAAACCGGCCACGAATTTTCCTGGAAATTTGGAAGTTACCCATCGAATGAACATAGCCTAACCTATACATCATATTAAGGTAACATTCAAGGAGACGGTTAGTGGGGAGGGCTATGAAGATCAGGGAAATTGAGGGGTAAAAAGCGTATAGAACACTATAGAACACGATAATACACATTTGTAACCCAAATTTGGCTCGGGTTTGTTCAATTTCCAGACCCATAAAACCTGATTTTTTTTAAAACCCGAGCCAAGTTTTGACGAAACTTGGCTCGGATTTAACAAATGTAAAAATGAAAAAAACACAGTAACCTTGGTAAAATATTGGCTCGGGTTTTGTCAATTTCCAGACCCATAAAACCCGACTTGTTGAAAACCCGAGCCAAGTTTTGACGAAACTTGGCTCGGATTTAACAAATGTAAATATGAAAAAAACACAGTAACCTTGGTAAATTATTCAGATTATTGTCTCGGGTTTTGTCAATTTCCAGACCCAATTTCCAATTGTCAATTTCCAGCCTAACCTAACAACCTTACCTAACCTAACCTAGTAAGAATGGGGTTAACATTAGCCTAACCTAACAACCTTACCTAACCTAACCTAGTAAGAATGGGGTTAACATTAGCCTAACCTAACAACCTTACCTAACCTAACCTAGTATTATTGGTGGGGGCTGCCGCCCCCACCCCCCCGGTGGTTGGGTACTGGCTGAAAAACTTGTTGTTTTACAGTAGGCCTATGTATTTTATGTTATTTTTGTTCTCCCTTATAATACATTTCAGCTCTTAATGATATATATAGCAATGATGTATAGCCAGGGTGCCAAAACAGAAATTATCCAGTTCTGGATCATTTTTCTAAGCTTACAAGGATCAACTTTGCGCGGCGTCTGTGGGGGGCGCAGCCCCCCGCTTCATAACAGGGGGTCCCGGGGGCGTAGCCCCCCGGCCGCCGGAGAAATTTTGAGATGTGAAGGTAAATATATGCACAATACATGCTCAAAATTTATTAAAAGGAATGAATAATATTGTAAGTAAAAGGGATGTTATGTATGTTTACTGGTGTTTAATCAGGATACTAGGGGAGCTGGCTGCCTGTACTTCAGTCTCAAAGAGATGCACTTCAGGTCCACTAATATAGGCATTGAAAACAGGTTTTTAAATTATTCTTAGCAGTCCCTGTTTTAGTTTTGTAACTTTTGTCCAATAAAGATTTCATGTATATTTGTTGTTGCATTCCAAGAACTATTACATACTTAATTTATATCCTTTCATATGATACATGAGTTACTATAGAGTACTGGTTAAAATACATACCGGTACCAAGTTTCAAGAATAAACTTTGATTAGAACATTTGTTTGTCTATTATTTTCCCTGGGCCGAGTAAAAAATACCTGGGTAGGCTATTCCCATCTCGGGTTAAGTACAATCAGTAGGAACGTAGAAACTTACTTTAATTTTCACAACTTTAAAAGACTCGAGATTCTGCGAGGCTAATTCCGAAAATATTCAATCAAGTCTCCGTTACCCCCATGAAGTCAGGTTATAGTAATGACAAGACATACCAATAATATATGTTAGTTAGCGGGTGTGTGGACTGTGGGGATAGTGGCAGCCCCCACTTTGGACACTAAGACTAAGTAAAGTTAGGTTAGGGTAAGGTAATGCAAATTATCTACTCATAACATGATAAACAATTGAACAATAAACTACTGTACTATATTCCTTGAAGAAATAAAAACAAACAATTGTACATAAGGCTGCGGAAAGATTCTTTAGTGATACCCAAGTCATGGCCGGGATTCCGGGAAATCTATAAATGCACTGTAGGCGGTAGGCCTAGCTGCTGGCTGTACACTTATTAAATTGTACCGGTAATCTGGCTAAAAAGTTACCGGTATACAAAATGAGAACATAGAGGCAGGGTGCAGATCCCACTTTGGACACTAAGTTTGGACTTTGGTTAGGGTAAGTTATTGCAAATCTTCCACTCATAATATAAACTACAATAAAATAAGATACCAGTAGATAAGATACTACTGTAGCCTATTCTGTCTATAGCCTATACCTTGAAAACAAAAACAAACGGTAAGACTGCGAAAGTATTCTTCAGTGACAGGTCTACCCCTATAATCCCACGGCATGACGGCAAACTGTTATTGTCATAGGCTATAGCCTAGCCAGGGTGTCGAATGACGCTGTTTTTTTGAGTGATACAACTTTCTGTATAATGATAAAAAAAAATTAATCCTAGCCTAGGCCTAGCCTACGTATTTTTATATTATTATTTTAAAAGTTAGACATCTAAAATAGGCCTAGGCTTAGGCCTACTGTGTTCCAAAACTCAAGAGTAGCCTAGGCTAGGTTAGCCTAGCCTAGCCTTACAAAAAAAAAAAAAAAAAATACAGGAATGTTGGTCTAGGCTAAGTTTAATATACACTTCCCAGGTCATTTTAACAGTTCTATTGCTTCTATATATCATATAATACACCATAGAGTAAGTTTTTAATAACTAGAAAAAAAGGTCATCTTCTAAATAATTACCATAATTGAGGACCTTCGCCATTCCCGGGTTAAGAGTGGGCTCTGAGTCTTAGCCTACCAGAACCAGATTCCCAGCTGCCTAGCTAACCTTATTTTTTACTGTCTTTAACCTCAAATCTTCCTTGATCTTCATTAGCCTATCAATACATTATACATAGCCCCACTAGTGGGGGCAGTCCTAAGATTGTTGGATAATGGGTTATCCTAAGCCTAATATGCCTAGCCTCAGCCTAGGCTACTCATTTCTGCTTCAAATCATCATTATCATCATAGGCCTAGGCTAATACAAGTAGGCCTAGGCTTATCTGAAAAAAATAATATGCTTGGCTACTTACAAAATTGCTGCTTGGTGCTTGCTAGAAGTCAGGTTTATCCAAAGTATCACCTTGAACTTATACCTTATATATAATGAGTTCCCCAAGATTAATATGCACAATTTTAGAATGTGTAGGGCACTCGCACTTCACATGAAGTCAATGTTATATTCCAGCCCCTTAATTCACTCTATTTTTCCACAAATATATCGGTAAATAACAGCTAACACATTTCCAAGTGTTCCACAGTTGATTGGCGGCAAGCTAATTTGACGTCATCATTGGATTATTCTCGGAAACACCACAATGGAAAACAGTGCTGATATTCGTTCGTTGTTTTCCATTAATCCAACCACATATATACCCCTGAAAAACCAATAATTCATCATAAAATCGTACTAATTTATAGCTTACCTTATGCCTCAAGGTCTTGCGCTCTTTGTCAAACACATAAAATTTATATTCATTCACTATTTTTAAGAAATTAGAGACCCCATAAAATTAGCACATACGAAAAAATATCGTGTATTTTGTAGGAGTTTAATTAAGATCAGATCAGATCAGAAAATTAACATTCAAACTTAAATTAATATTTTACATTATTCATTTCAGTGAAATTTAGTCAATATATTAAACACATGGAGTAGTTTAGTTATATATACATAGTTTTAGATAAATACCTATTATTATCCTTTAATCTACATATTATTGAGCATTCGAGTGCCAATAAAATTACGGTAGTTGTGTTCGTCTTGACTCAGCCTTCGGCGCAATATAACATCGGAGTGTAGGAGTACATTGGTTGTTTGTTTGTTTGTTTGTTTTAGCGGACTCTCCCATCCAGGAGTTCGTTCTATGAACGATGGCTGTTTCCTTATTGTAATATATATTTGTTATATTGGTGCTAAAGTCAGTCACCTCATCCGAACCGAACAAGTTGTGTTTTCACAGTGTAAACAAATCTCTCTCATGACTCGAGCTCTGGATTTATCCGTCTATATTTACATTAGTAGCTGCATTTGAACTTCAATACAGGTGATATATAATAGTTCTAAGATCATAGCCAATGTAGAGTACAGTGTAGAGCAAAGCAACTATCGTTTGATGAGTGTAATGTAGAAATAGAATGGCAGGTTTAGCGGGGCTCCCGGCCGCCCCGGGACAGTCACAGGCTCTTAGCCTATTTCAGTATCAATATTTTTTCAATGTTAGGTTCGGGATCACGAAGAAAATGGGCGAATTTTGGCACACTGTGTATAGCCTATGCTCTACCGGACCTATTAGGCCTAAAAAGATCGATGGGCTAACTGTCGGTCCAAAACATCAGTATGGTAACCAACTAGCCCTTGCATGCCAGTTTAATCCTATGCGAAAAAATCTTTTACTTTATGTTACTTTGCGATGACCCATTAAGATTCCCTAGCTAGCTGTGGTCCGGCTCCTTTATGTTGTCCCAACCAACCAACTAACCTTAATGAACAGAGGAGGTACTGGGCTGCCTGGCTGGCCGCTGGAGGCTCGATCACCACTCATCTTGGTCAACAGCTGGTGGATTTTTGTTTCGAATTTTTCCATGTAAAACAAGTGTATGTGCATTTCAAAACCAGCTGTCCTCGTCAGCTGTATTTGGAACACTGGTTATTGCACTTTGGACAGTTTACACTTATTGGAAGGCGAAAAGGTCTTAAGCAGCCTCAGTGTTTTTAAAGACGGTGGAAAAAGCTTTGATCGGCTCACACCCTCTACACAAGCTGGCCAGAGTCAAACTGACAGCTTATATCCTGGGCCACCTGTTTTCCAAATCATGGCATCACCTGATTGGTCGATAGACATCACGTGTCAGTGAACTCGAGTACTCTTGGCATGAATTAGGTAGGGTGATTACTTTGGCTACGACGCCACCAGTATAGTTCATTGCATTCGCCACCAGATGTCTCAGTTGTTGACTGACAGTCACGAAAAAGAAGTCTCCCAGATGAAGACGAAAAAGAAGAAGTGTAAACAAACCCTTAAAACGTAAATATCCATATACAGTAATATGTATTATGTTAGTTTCCCGGGAATGACACCTACATCAACAATTTGGAGAAAAATCGCTTAATCACATGCTATTGAGCTTAATTTTTTACCAATATTGTAGCGCCTCCTGTATATTGACCAAGGAGACTCCTGCAGGACTCTTCTTCTTACCTCTGACCGGGTATAGGCTATCCTAGTGTTTACTAGCCTATACCCCTTTGAAAGGACATTAGCCTAACCTAACAACCTTACCTAACCTATCCTAGTATTATAGGTGGGGGCTGCCGCCCCCACACCCCCGCTTTGACTTAGATTTTTGGTGTATTTGTCTGTGAAGTGGGTATTTTTCAATTTGTTGATAGCTAAAATCAGTACCGTAAAATGCCGTAACTTCGGACATTTTTAGCGTTTTCAATTATAATAACAATGTGTAGAATGGTACCAAATGTTTTATGTTGGTGTCATTGAGTAGCCAGGGAGATTACCTGCTCCGACATACAGGACTCCAGCAGCAATTGAACCCACAACCACAAGAACAGGTGAGGCGAGTGCTGTAAATTCAAATCCATGGAGACCTAGGACCAGAGCTGAAAACAAGGGCACTTATACTAGGAGGAAAAGAATGGAAGTATGCAATTTCTACCTAAGAAATGAATGCCGATATGGAGTAGTTGGCATGGGATGCAAAGAAGACCACCCAAAAATATGTGCAAGATTCATGAAGCACGGGCTGGATGAAAGGATCGGTTGCAAGCGTGGATGGAAGTGCATCGACTACCACCCATATGTATGCAGAATCTCGCTCAACAAAAGGGCATGTACTATCAGAGACTGCAATCTTCCACACATCAAGGGAACCAAAACACTGACGCCCAGAAACAATGTCAACAATCCAAGGGAACATGCTACAGGACACATCCAAAGGGAATTTACCTACACACCAACACATGAGGAACAACTAGAAAGCCAACGCAATGCCCTCAGAAGCTGGCCAACCATCCAGCAAACTCACAAGGTCATACCAGCAGCGGTACACACGGCTATGCCTGACCAAGGTGCTTTTTTAGAGGTAATAATGGGACGTCTTCTGGAAGTGGAAAAACGGTCTCAAGTGATAATGGAGAGATTCCTAGCCCAAACCGAGGGGCCAGACATGAACCACAGAGGAAGGTGCAACTACCACTAACTAGTTTTTTTGTGGGCAACATCAGAGGACTTTACCCACGAAACAATCAATGCAAAGTCCCCATGTTGGAGGAAATTGCAGAGGAAGATAACTCAATTTTTCTAGCCCTCACAGAAACACACTTGAACGAAAACATTTTGGATGCAGAGATCAATATCCATAATTTCACTCTATTCAGAGCCGACAGAGAGGACAGAAGCCATGGAGGAGTAGCACTCTACCTAAGGGAGGATATGGCTGCAAATACCGAAACTTTAGTTGCATTCTCAAACGGCACAACAGAGCTACTAGCAGTACACATAAGACAAACCGACATGCTCATCATAATTTTGTACCGACCTCCAAACACCACAGGGGAAATTTTCAAGGAGGTCACAGAGAAGATACAATCACTCCTACAAAATCTGCCAACTCCCGCTACAGATGTCATCATCACAGGAGATTTCAACCTGCCCATCATCAATTGGGCAACCATGAAAATAGACGGAGGAACCAGGGATGAAAAACAGCAAGCCAAGGAACTAATGACTATCATGGACACTGCATACATGAAGCAATACATCGAGGAACCTACAAGAGGCAACAACACGCTGGACTTACTATTTGGCAACAACTTCGACCTGGTACACTCGTACGAAACTGTAAAAACTATAATGTCCGACCACAGCCTCATCAAAGTTAGAACCCCCACACCAGCCGCCACACCACCAAGAAGATGTCAACAGGAATCAAGCCAAATATCCTGCACCTCTCTGAAAGATCTCAACTTCTACAGCAAAGATATAGACTGGGACAGACTGAGAGCAGAACTGGCAGTAACTGATTGGAGGGCACTATTCGAAGATAAAAACGTCGACGAAACTCTCAGTATCCTCCAGAAACAATGCCTGGAGACCTGTAAAAACACCATACCACCTAAATCAAGCAGGAAGCAGATCAAGCAGATTCCCAGAGATAGAAAAATACTAATGAAGAAAAGGACATACTTGAGAGCCAAGCAAAGGAAGACCAGCTATGCGCACAATATCACCAAACTACAAGAAGAGCTCGATGAAGTTGAACGTAAACTCATCCAGTCACACCAAGAGCAAAGAACACGTGAAGAACTACAAGCAGTTGCAAACATACGAGTAAATAGCAAATTCTTCTATGCATACGCAAAAAGGAGACTCAGGAACACCTCAACAATAGGACCACTTGCAAAACCTACGGGCGAACTTGAGAGTGATCCGACCGAAATGGCCAAGATACTCAAACAGCAGTACGAATGTGTCTTCAGCCCGCCAAATGAAGACAAGAAAATCGATAATGCAACGACCTTCTTTGACAACGCTCCAGGGACACCACATCAACTCTCCTCGGTAACAGTATCAACAGAGGACATAATAGCAGCCATCGACAAGATTGGACCAAACTCTGCGGCAGGACCAGACGGCTTTCATGCCCAACTCCTAAAAAACTGCAAACATCAGCTAGCCTTGCCTCTAAAACTGCTGTGGAGCAAGTCCCTCCAAACTGGATATGTACCACAATCCCTAAAAGAAGGTACTGTCACACCAATACACAAAGGGGGCAGTAAAGGCATAGCCAAAAATTACAGACCAGTGGTGCTGACGTCACATCTTATTAAAATCATAGAAAGAACAATACGAGCTAAGATGGTCAGCTACCTGGAAGATAACGAGGCATTCAACGAGGGTCAACATGGCTTTAGACAAGGCCGCTCCTGCCTTTCACAACTACTATCACACTACGACAAAATCCTACAGGATTCTCAAGACGGAGAAAATTTAGACGTCATATATCTAGATTTCGCCAAAGCTTTTGACAAGGTGGACCATGGGATCCTTCTACATAAACTCAAATCACTGGGAATAGGGGGAGACCTTGGAAGATGGCTCCACAGCTTCATCACCAACAGAAAACAAAGAGTCACAGTTCAAGGAAGCCTATCAGAAGCAGGTGGGGTCATCAGCGGAGTACCACAAGGATCAGTACTGGGACCTCTCCTATTCCTCATCATGATAGGAGACATCGACAGGGACCTGGAACACTCAACAGCCTCATCGTTTGCAGACGACACCAGACTCATGAAGAAAATCACCTCACAACATGATGCACAGCTACTACAACAAGACTTGGACAAAATCCTGAAGTGGGCAGAAGAAAACAACATGGCCCTAAACGGAGACAAGTTCGAGCTTCTAAGGTACGGGAACAAGAGAGCACTACAAAACGACACCAACTACAAAAGTGGACAGCAAGAAATTACCGCCAAAGACACAGTGAAGGACTTGGGAGTAAATATGAGCAGTGACGCCACTTTTTCCCAGCATATTACCAAAGCCACAACAACAGCAAAACAAATAGCAGGCTGGATCCTGAGAACCTACCACACAAGAAATGAGAGGTGTATGTTAACACTGTGGAAGTCACTGGTCCTACCACGACTGGAGTACTGCTCTCAGCTCTGGTCTCCCCAAAAAGTAGGAGAAATAACAGAAATCGAAGCCACCCAGAGGACATTCACCAGTAAAATCCATGGGTTTCAACACTTTAACTACTGGGAGAGACTCAAGGAGCTGCAGCTGTACTCACTTCAAAGACGTAGGGAGAGATACATCATCATCTACGTCTGGAAGATTTTGGAAAAAAAGGTACCAAATCCAAACATCCAAGAGACTCAACACCAAAGGCGAGGGAGGCTGTGCTATGTGAGGACTACGCCGGATCAACACAAAAAATCAAATCCCTGATCCATCACAGCTTTACATACAATGGAACCAGACTGTTCAACTGTATACCAGCCCCTCTCAGGAACATGACCGGGGTGTCTCCAGACACCTTCAAGAAACACTTGGACATGTGGCTGGCCAAAATACCGGACCGGCCACCAACACCAGGATACCCCAGCACCAACTCCAACCGACTTCTAGAATGGAGAGTGGAAGAAAGGGAGCTGCCTGGTCGCAGTGGAGCCCCAGCTCAACTGTGTCACTAACGGACGGAATACAACAAAGTGTAACAAGTGTAACCTACTGAATCCATAACAAAAAAAACATCTATACCTTCACCTTGCGTAGCATATAAACTATTTTGTGACGTCCGAGGTTAGGATCATAATTCCTATATTCGGACGGGTGTTCCTAACCTCGGACACGCGTATATTTGCCCTTTAAAGAGAGTACTGTTCACACTACCCTAACATCGTACACCAGTAACCAAACTTCGGATATTTCGGAGGTTTAAAAAAAAAAATCCATAATTGCACATTCCTGTGTAGACTTATACACATGTATATACATATAACCAAACATATCTCCTTTCTTTGGCACATGATTTCATATCACAGTAATAGGGATTATATCACATTACAGCAGGGTGTCAAACGACGCTGTTTTTTTGAGTGATAACGCAAATGAACTTTTTGTATAATTATAACAGAAACTCCCCCCAACCCTTTTCTTTTTTAAGAAACAAAAAAGGTAAATTGACATAATTTTGGTCTCCATATTTTCCATCTTGATTGCTTTTAGATTGCAGGAAATACTATTTTAGACACCTAAATTCTCAAAAAAATCACGGGGGGGGGGCATGCCCCCGGACCCCCCTAGAGCTCGCGCCTTCGCCGCTCCGTCGCGCTATAATGATAACAAAATAATAAACCATAGGCCTAATGATAACACAATTCATATTTTGTGGATTGACACCCTGCATTACAGACATGTATTTATGTGATGATATGAACACACTAATGTTCAGGAACTTTTGTAAACGTATTTTTTTTGTTTTTGTGTATCACATATGCCTCAAATTATATAAAATAGTTGTTCTTGAATGCAAAACATAACTTCACATAATTAGCGATATGCTACTTACTTAACCTTACTTAAGGTTGCTGTATGCATATTGTAATACACTAATACTTATAAGAAGACCTTTACACATATATTGGTTTTACCAATACACATATACCAACAAACATGCACATATACTAACAGGCACACATATCACAGACACATATAACCAAACATATCTCCTTTCTTTGGCACATGATTTCATATCACAGTTGTTGTTGTTGTTGTTGTTGTTGTTCCCTAAGCTGCCTGGCCGAACAGCCCCGAGTCCCTGAGAAAGGCCATGGCCACGATCGGGCTTTCCCACAGAGCTCTCATTGAGTGTAGATTGTGTTGTTGGCGTAAGTGGTTGTGTGAAATGCAGTCTTCTATGATGTGTTTAATGGTATGGGGTGCTGTGTTACATCCCGGGCAGGCGTCGACAACGGAGTCATCCAGTCTCTTCTGATAGCTCAGGAGAGCTGGATGGTGTCCGCATCTCAGCCTGGCCAGGTGGACTCTGTCCTCGCGAGGAAGGGAGGATTCGGAAGGATGGATTTCGGGAGGTCGTGCATGCAGCTGTGTGTTGTCTGTGAGTGAGTGGATGGATCGGTGAGAGATATGAGTATGGATGTGCTTCTGGATGTTGGTTCGGGGTGGGCAGGGAGGGAGAGAGGACAATAATTGTGTGTGATACCGTGTGCTGGGTGTTGTTTTGATATTTCTTGGTGTCTGTGGGTGTGTTGCCATGTAGTTTAGTGGGTGGTCTTGGTTCGTGGAGGCTGCTGCCAGGAATTGAGTGCCTCTCATGTCCAGATGGTCTTTGACTTTGAGGATTTTGGTTTCTTGATGTAGGTGATCTGTGGGTGCAGTAGCTGTGCAGCCTGTAATGATCTTCAGGGCTTTGTTTTGAATAGTCTGTAAGGTCTTATGATGTGTTTCAGCTAGGTTAGAAGCCCAGGCTGGGCTTGCGTATTCCATCACTGATCTTATGTATTGTTTATATACTGTGGTGGTAGTTTCTTTGTTGTGTCCAAATTTTGTGTGAGCAAGTGACCTGAGGGCGTTAAGTCTGGGTGTCAGTTTCTTTTTAATGTTTGTGGTGCTGTTTGAATGTCATATGAGTATCATATGTTACTCCTAGGATTTTGGGTGTGTGTGTGTAGTGTTAGGGGTGTGTTGTTTATGGTGAGTTGAGGGATGTATTCGTGTTCTCCTGTCCAACTTGTGAGCAGGGTTGCGGTGGATTTGGCTGGGGCTAGATTAAGTCTGTTTGTAGTGCACCAGCCATGTAGTGTGTTGAGATAGGGTTGAAGGAGATCTGTTGCTCTTTTTGGGTCATGGTGTGTGCATGTGAGTGTTATGTCATCTGCATAGGAGGCTAAGTTTATTTGGGGCGTATTGGGTGTAGTTATATCGTGCATGTACAGATTGAAGAGTGCGGGCGATAGGACGGATCCTTGTGGGACTCCGTTTGGAAAGTTTCTGATTTTAGATGACTGACCGGCAAAAGATACGTGTGCACATCTGCCTGCTAGGAAGTTGGCCAGCCACCGTTTTGTGTTGTTGTGCATGTTTGTGTTGTAGATTTTGTTTGTTAGGTTGTGGCGGGGGATGGCATCGAAGGCTTTACTAATGTCGAGTGTGGCTAATAGTGATCTGTGTGGTGGTCTAGCTGAATTGATGCCGTCGAAAGCTCTTTGTGTAAGGTCTGTGAGAAGAGTGTTTGTGGAGTGCAGTGGCCTAAAGCCATGTTGTGTTGGAGCTAGGGGTAGGTCAGGTGTAATTAGTTGTAATACTAGGCGTTCCATGACTTTGGAGGGGGAGCAAAGGAGTGTGATGGGGCGGTGCGAGGAGGGTAGCGTGGGGTCTTTGTTGGGTTTGGGGAAAGTGATGATGATACCATGCTTCCAAATGTCTGGTATTGTGTTGTGTGAATAGCTGTAGTTTGATATGTTAGTGAGTGCTTGTATGCCTTGTGGTCCCAGGTGTCTGAGGTGTATGTTGCTTATGTTGTCTAGGCCACAGGCGGGTGAGTGCTTGAGATTGTTGATGATATGCTTTGTCTGGTGATTGGTGAAGGGTGTATAGTCAGGGTCTGTGGGGAATTGTCTCTTACGTCGGATGACACGTCGGTCGTCTTTGTGAGGTTTTAGGTGGCTGACATGTGAAAAGTGATTGATGAGAGTGTTTGCTTGTTGTTTACATGAAGGAGTAGAGTCTGTTGTTGTGATTGCAGCATGTGATTGTGTTGTGTTGCTGTTGGAAAGTGTGATGCTGTTTAGTGTTTTGTATAGTTTTTTGGGGTTTGTTTTGTGATCAAGTGTTTGTAGGAAGTTATTCCAATTTAGTTTTTGTTGTTCTTGTATTTTGTTGTTAGTTTGGGTGTTGAGTGCTTGAATTTGTTGTGTGATGTCTTGTGTGTGGGGTGCTGGGGAGTGTTTCAGTATGTCGCGTTGTCTGATGAGGTTTTGAATTTCTGGTGTGAAGTTGGGGTTGTGTCTTTTTCTGTTACCTCTTGGAATGTGTTTCTTGTCAGCGTTTTGGATAGTTTTATTGAGTATGTGTACAGCATTGTTGATGTTAGTGATGGGTGTACTGTTTAGAGTTGTGAAGTGTTGTTCTGTCTCATTTGTGAATGCTTCCCAGTTAGCTCTTTTATAATTGGTGTATGTGTGTTTGTGGCTAGCTGGGGTGAGTCTGGTTTTGGTGGTGATAATGATCGGGAGGTGGTCAGAGCCTAAGGTTCTGACCACCCTCCAGGATGTTGTGGGGGCGAGTTCTGGGGAGCAAAAGGTGATGTCTGGAGATGATGGGTTATAGAGGGCTTGGTGAGGAATATGGGTATGTTGATGGATGTCGTTAAGGATGATGAGGTTATCGGTTTGGTTTTGTAGTACCAGCCCTCTGTCTGTGTCGGGGTTGTCGACAAACCAGGCCGACGTCTTGGCGTTGAAGTCACCACCCAGGATGATGTGTGGGGTGTGTGGGGTGTTTGTGATGTGTTGTAAGTGTGGTCTGTATTCATTTGTTACTGTAGGGGATGTTTGGGGAGGGATGTATGTGTTTATGATGGTTATGTTGGAGTTGTTGCCAGTGCGTATTTTAATTGACTGTATTTCTGTTGTGTTATCATTTGGGGGGAGGAGTGATTTGGTTTGTACACTGGTTACTATGTATGATATTTCTTTGTGTACCAGGGTGATGAGTCCACCGCCCCCGCCGACAGCCCGGTCTTGTCTGATGGTGGTGAAATTATGAAATGTGGGTGTTTTTTGTGTTGTGCGGAGTTTTGTTTCTTGTAAGATGGCAATGTGTATGTTGTGTTGTTTGATGAAGTGTGAGAGTTCGTGTTTCTTTGTGTTGATGCCATCTATGTTCAGTTGAAGAATGTTAATGTTATGTGCACGATGTACGTTGGGTGCTGCTGCACGAGGAGGGGGGGGGGGGGGGGGGGTGGGGGGGGGGGGGGGTGAGGGAGGGGCTGGGGGTTGGGATGGGTGAGGTGGGGGTGGGGATTGGGGAGCAGGAGATGGGGGTTGGAATGGATTAGGATGGGGTGTGGTGTGTTGAGTTGAGGATGTGGATGGTATGGGAAGGTTAGGTGGGTTAGGGAGGAGAGGTGGACGGGTTTTAGGGGGGGGAGTGGATGATATGGGAAGGTTAGGTGGGTTGGGGAGGAGAGGTGGACGGGTTTTAGGCGAGGGATTTGACTGGGAGAGGGAGGGGCATGAGGAACAGGTCCAGGTGTTTGTGTAGTGTTTCTTGGAGGCAAGTGTTGTGCAGGTGAAGTGGGTCCAGTTCATGAATTGCAGAGAACTGAACCCTTAGTATGGCGACTCGAAGTGATGGGTTTTGAGCAAGTTGGACATATGTATGTGAACGTGGGTCCTGGGTTGCTCTCAATGTCTCCGGCTAGAAGAAGTCTTCGAGAAATGACAGCCGGAGAGTCATTTCTCGGTGTAGGAAAAACTGTGTAATGTGTGTGTGTGGTGTGAGAGGTGTGGAAATTCCCGGCGCGACCGAAGCCGCTCCAAGGACCCGTGCCCCCAGGGAGGGGGCAGGGGATGGTTGTGACGGTTTGGCTCCCGAAACTGCTCCCCGCGGCCGGCATCCGGTTTTCCTCCACTGGTCGTTGATTTTGTCTTCGGCTGTGGAGGGTCGGCAGCCATCCGCGGTTGGCAGCCTCGGGAGGTGGCCCCACGGCGTAGACGCCGCCACATCAGGACCTATATCAGGACATCATATCACAGTAATAGGGATTATATCACATTACAGACATGTATTTATGTGATGATATGAACACACTAATGTTCAGTAACTTTTGTAAAAACAAATTTTTTTTTTTGTGTGTATCACATATGCCTCAAATTATATAAAATAGTTGTTCTTGAATGCAAAACATAACTTCACATAATTAGCGATTTGCTACTTACTTAACCTTACTTAACCCAGGAACTGCGGGGAGACTCTTAAGAGTTCCCCCGGCGGACTGCGGGAAGACTCTTAAGAGTCAGAAAACAAAAATCAACTTAAAAAAGAAAAAAAAAAAGAAAAACAAAACAAAAAATTGGGCCCCTGGGCCATGCAAAATATCACTCCTCTACCTCCCCTCCTTCCCCACTTTCCTCCCCTCCTTCCCCACTTTCCTCCCCTCCTTCAGTTATCACCTATTTTCCCTGTTATTCCCTTATTCTGAGGTATATTTTCGTGCTAACATTAGCGAGTTGCAAGCAGGGCATTGTCATCAGTGTTAGCAAGCGAGTGCAAAAGAGAGAGAGAGAATATCGATCGACTGTGTCTCAGTGGCCTTGGGGGAAATTGGCGGGAAAGCAGGTTGCCTCACCCATACATTATATAACTCGCGGCCTATATCTCCGATTTTGACCATCCAAACGCTGTTTTCACTCGTTTTATTGTTGTTTCAGGTTAATACCTTTATAATCAACCCATAATAGGCGCGTATGGATAAGTATTAATGCTATTTATGGTAAAATGAATATTTTAGTGATGGAAACAGCTCAAATACGTCAGCACAGGGGGACGTTTCTAATTACCCCCATGCGCACTTGTTAGGTTAAGGTTGCTGTATGCATTTTGTAATACACTAATACTTATAATAAGACCTTTACACACTATATTGGTTTTACTAATACACATAGCCTATACCAACAAACGTGCACATATACTAACAGGCACACATATCACAGACACATGTTGTAGAGAGATGAACCCAAATAATATAATCATGTTATCACAATGGTACCAGGTACTGCACTGTTCATTAGGTACGTACGTAGGTACGTAAAATTTTAACATGTCCGAAGTTTAGGTTAGTTTTTTACCTGTCCGAAGTTAGGATTCATTTCTAAAAAAAATAGAAACAGTCACTATTAAATTAATTACAAAATTATGCATGAATAAGTAATAAAATCATTTATCGGGTATTACTGACAACACTTTTCTCTGTATTATCATACTTACCACTATCATACAACCACATTTGTTTGTCCTAGGCAGACAAAGTTTTGCAGGGTTACAATTAACATAATTTTTTTCATCGGATTCAAGAATTTTTTTCATCCATATATTTTCGTGCTAGTTCCATAATAGTTATACACAATAGTCTTTGAATATTACCCAAACTACCCATATATTTATTTTTCGCATAATAATAAACCATCTTCCAATAACCGTGAAGTATTACATATTTTCGCGAAATGTCCGAAGTTTGGGTGCAGTCCGAAGTTACGGCATTTTACGGTAGGCTATAACTAAATAAGTTGGTCACCAATTATTTTGGGTTTAATGTTATTTTAATACCACAAATTTTGTTGATATATTTGAAGATAGGGCCTAAATAATGAATCTATATGCTCTAAAGATCATAAGAAAATTTGTTTTAACCCTCGGCAAAACCTAATAAAAAAGTATGGTACTAAAATTTAATTTTCGTAACAAGGTTGTCAATACGGTACTTTCCCGTTATCAATGTACAATCAAGCTGAAGATTGCAGAGTAAACACCGTAGACTTCATCGACTTTTCTTTCTCCTTCGTATAATCGACAGCCAATTTTTTATTTTTTTATTAAGGGATTAGTACTCAACCAGCGGGGGTGTGGGGGCGGCAGCCCCCACCCATAATACTAGGTTAGGTTAGGTAAGGTTAGGCTAATGTCTTCAAATCACTATCGGGGAGCGAGCGTGTCTCAACATTGATAGATAGGCCTAATGGGGAAAATAGGTTTTCCCGAGATTTCTAATTAATTTCAAACACTATATATTGATGCAAATGACCAATTTTGTTTATAAAACACACTCGAAAAATTTGTGGTATTAAAATAAAAAAAATCCTTATTTTGCAATATTTGAAAACAAATATGGATTTTATATGCTCTAAACATAATATGAAAATGTGTTTTAAGCCTCGGCAAAACCTAATAAAAATATATGGTACTAAAATGGAATTTTGTCGTAACATGGTTGTCAATACCTTCCTATAGACGGCACCGATTCGTACACACGCCATTTTCACCTGTCTCCCGAGGTCTGTCCACCAGCTTTTTAGTCCACTCCACCTGCCCATCTCTGTCGATAGGTTGGGTTGTTTGGTTAGGTTAATATACTAGGTCTCAGAAACAAGATTCGTAGTTGTGTAGTATTTACGGTATCTGGACACTTCGAGCGGAGGCGCATTTAGGTTAAGTTAAGTTAAGTTAAGTTAAGTTAAGTTAAGTTAAGTTAAGTTAAGTTAAGTTAGGTTAGGTTAGATTGTGCATCCGCTCGATCAGGAATTCGTTCGAAGTGACTCGCATTCGTATTTACAGATACGGCCGAATACCGGTAGGCTACTAAATGGGCGCCGGCCCAACCGCCATGTTGTATCCCACGTAGGCCTACTAGGTAGCCTACTACGGACACATTGTAGGCGTTAGGTGTGGATTAGGCTTGTATCCAATGTACTAGGTCTATGTTACTGGATATTTATGATTTAAATAAGTGCTACATTTTCGATAAATCTGGTTATACGGCTTTGCAATTAGGGAAATCATGAGCCGATTTCCGACATTTAGTTAGTCTTTTTCGATTCTCAAAATACGATCCAAGTTTTGCCAAAAATTGGCTCGGGTTTTCCAAAATTATGCTTATTGGGGTTTGCAATTTCGGGAAACATGAGCTAAAATTCTAAATTAGGTTACTGTAATTTGTTTACTCTTAAATTCCCAAAATCCGAGCCAAGTTTTGCCAAAACTTGGCTCGGATTTTCCAAAATTCGGGTTTTATGGCTTTGTAATTTCGGGAAACCTGAGCCAAATTTCTAAATGAGGTTACTGTCATTTTGTTGTCTACAAACTCTCAAAATCCGAGCCAGCTTTGGCCAAAACTTGGCTCAGGTTTTCGAAATATTGGGTTTTAGGCCTTAGAAATACCTTAACCCTTGGGATCCGGGGGGCCTCATATGAAGTTTGGTATTTTCAAACTTCATAATTCAGTAGCTACTGATTGAGACCACCTAGAGCAGTCAATTTTTTTGCAAATTGTAGAACGTTTTCTTGTCTGTAAACTGCCATTGAGATGACATTGCTACGTTGCGTGGTTGCCGAGTTCTGATGATTATATCGGCGACTTTTTAGCCGTGCATTTTGCCTCATATGAGGCCTCCCGGATTCCAAGGGTTAAAACCCGAGCCAAGTTTTGCTAAAATAAGTTTTAATCGCCGTTTTACGCATTTAACCCCTCATTTTCCCTGTACTTCATAGCCCTCCCCACTATCGGGCGGCGTGTCTTAAGATCGTTGTATAATGGGGAAAACGGTTTCGCCGAGGGTTGTAATTATTTCCAAACACTATATATTGATGAAAACTAACAGGGAAAAATAAAAAAATCCATGGGAAAATTGGTGACCATCTTATTTAGTTTTTCCCTAAAATCCTCCATGCGGACTAGGCCCCCTATATGGAGAAAAATATGACGAATCTATTGGTGCCTATTTTCCCTAATAAATTGTTTCTCATAACGTCGCACTAGGCCTACTGTCCTTGAATATTATCCATATAATATAGGCCTAGCCTATGTTTCAACTTTCGGAAAAAACGTTTTCCCCATTATCCAACAATCTTAAGATACGGCCCCCGATAGTGGGGACGGCTATGAAGTACAGGGAAATTGAGGGGTAAAAGACGAAAATAAGGGGTAATATTAGCCTAACCTAACAACCTTACCTAACCTAACCTAGTATATTAGGTGGGGGCTGCCGCCTCCACACCCCGCTGGTTTGGTATGTAATTAGGCTAATAAAAGGTTAACGGTCGCCAAAAAAAACTTGAATGAAGTCTACGGTATTTACTCCGCAATCTTCAGTTTTGGCTGTGGATAACAGGAGGTAGGCCTAAATATTAACTTTTTCAAAGTAGGCCTAGGCCTAATTGAAAACGTTTTTTCCGAAAGTTGAAACATGGGCCTATATTAATATGATGTATAGGCTAGGCCTAGGTTATGTTCATTTAATGGGTGACTTCCAAATTTCCAGGAAAATTCGTGGCCGGTTTCCTTGATAAATACCGGCTATGAAGTTCAGGGAAAATGAGGGGTTAAAAGCGTAAAAATACAATAATAGGCCTAGGCCGATAGCGTTTTGTATAAAAACTTGGGGTAAAAATTTAAGAGACCCCGGACAGCCTTTTTACTAGTTAATTTTAGTTTTGTGTTTATTTTTCTTTGATATAGGCCTACAGTGTTGTTTAACCCGGGAACTGCCGGGAGACTCTTAAGAGTTCCCCCGGCGGACTGCGGGAAGACTCTTAAGAGTCAGAGAAAAAAAAAATCAACTTTTGACATCGAAAAAAAAAAAAAACATTTTTATTTTTTTATTTTTTTTTTGGCCCCTGGGCCATGCAAAATCTCAGTCCTCTACCTCCCCTCCTTCCCCACTTTCCTCCTCTCCTTCAGTTATCACCTATTTTCCCTGTTATTCCCTTATTCTGAGGTATATTTTCGTGCTAACATTAGCGAGTTGCAAGCAGGGCGTTGTTATCACTGATGGCAAGCGAGTTCAAGAGAGAGAGAGAGAGAGAGTATCGATCGACTGTGTCTCAGTGGCCTTGGGGGAAATTGGCGGGAAAGCAGCTTGCCTCACCCATACATTATACAACTCGCGGGCTATATCTCCGATTCTGACCATCCAAACGCTGTTTTCACTCATTTTATTGTTGTTTCAGGTTAATACCTTTATAATCAACCCATAATAGGCACATATGGATAAGTATTAATGCTATTAATGGTACAATGAATATTTTAGTGACGGAAACACCTCAAATACATGCGCACAGGGAGAGGTGTCTAATTACCCCCATGCGCACTTGTTAGGTTAATACCGAGGACCATCGCATTTTAGTATTTTCAACATTAACCTAACCTAACCGAAAACTAACCGACGGTCTAAACCCAGCTCACGTTCCCTGTTTATGGGTGCGCGACGGTCTAAACCCAGCTCACGTTCCCTGTTTATGGGTACGCGACGGTCTAAACCCAGCTCACGTTCCCTGTTTAGTTTTCGGTTAGGTTAGGTTAAGTTAGGTTAGGTTAGGCTAATGGGTTCAATGTTATTTTAATACCACAAATTTTGTTGATATATTTGAAGATAAATATTGAATATATATGCTCTAAAGATCATAAGAAAATTTGTTTTAACCCTCGGCAAAACCTAATAAAAAAGTATGGTACAGTACTAACATTTATTTTTCGTAACAAGGTTGTCAATACGGTACTTCCAGTTATCGACAGCTCTAAAGATCATATGAAAATGTGTTAAACCCTCGGAAAAACCTAATATAAAAGTATGCTACTAAAATTTAATTTTCGTAACAAGGTCGTCAATAAGGTACTTTCCCGTTATCAATGTACAATCAAAGCTGAACATTGCAGAGTAAACACCGTAGACTTCATCGACTTTTCTTTCACCTTCGATTAATCGACAGCCATTTTTTTTTTTTATTTACTAAGGGATTAGTACTCAACCAGCGGGGGTGTGGGGGCGGCAGCCCCCACCCATAATACTAGGTTAGGTTAGGTAAGGTTGTTAGGTTAGGCTAATGTCTTTCCAAATCACTATCGGGGGGTGTGTCTCAACATCGATGGATAGGCCTAATGGGGAAAATAGGTTTTCCCGAGATTTCTAATTAATTACAAACACTATACAGTAAACCCTCGCTATCTCGGACTAATTGGGGGGAGACCCAGTCCGAGATGACCGAAAATCCGAAATGTCCGAAGTCCGACTTATATCCGACTTAACCTGTGGAGCCCCGGCTAGTTTTGTAATGTTTGCGCACCAGAACCCGGCCGGTTTTCAAAAAATGGTTTTATTCCAGAAACAATAGCGAATGGGTTAGGAATGAAGGAAAAACCACGAAAAACCGCTCAAAAAGCTTAAAAAATGGTCCTACAGAGCCCCCGAAAACGGATTTTACAAGAGTAAAAAATTGAAGGCAATTATCCCAAAAAAACAGGTTATTGCGCGCTCGCGCGCACGCACGTGGACTTTGAGAGTTTTCAACCATCGGCACGGTTGCGTGGGATACGTACACAGTTCCCATACAAATCTGAGCCCTCTTGAGTAGCTACACCTGAGGTTACGGTCGGCGCAATTAGGGTGACGCGTCAGGCGCGTCTCTGGGGCTGTGCGTTACATACATCGCCGACGCGTCAGACGCGTCGCTGGGGCTGTACGGGTTAAGAGAGGGAAAATGCCGAATTAGAAGAGGAAAGTCTGCGTCATCAGAGAAATTGAGATTTTTTTTTTTTTTTTTTTTTATCTATCTATTTAATGCATCTATCTCCCTTATACATATATATAACTATGTCTTATTTGGTATTTTTTTAATCTATGAATTAATTCTAATACGATGGAATTGAAAACAATATTACCCTTCTAACACACAAATAATAAAATGAAAAAGAGAGTAAATAAAAATGTCTCCTTTGTCTTTCAGAAACATAAGTCCGTCTCGTATATATTAGTATTTTATCGCTCGCTCGCCCCTAGCCACTCTCTCTATATTTCCAGGTAGTAGGGGTAGGCAGCCCCGCCCAGGGAAATACTACCGCCAAGGTTTCGGGAGACTCAGGGAATAGCCAGAATTCCATTTTCTCTCCCAGGCCTTGGTAGCTGGATACATATCTTTCTGCCTCACACATCAGGGGTATCAGGAAAACCCTCTTTATTTAACATACGCATCCAACTTCACGACATTGCCCTACATTGCTATCCTCTATCCATAAAACACTACTCTTCCCACTACATATCATACATGTAACACCATACACCTTACCCAATAAATATGGCAGTACAATTGTTTAGAGCAAACCTGGTGGTCCCTCGGATATCCACCCCCGGCAGGGTTGGGTCATTGACACAGGGCCCTCCCGGTCGTCATCATGCGACTGTGTCGAGAGCATTGCAATGTCCCAAAGCTGCTCGTCGGTGCAGCTTTTTCTTTAGCAATATAAGGGGACTTCACTCTAACATCAATTCTGTACACCAATTTCTTCAAGCAGAATCCCCTACTCTCCTTTTTTTGACAGAGACTCAAGTAACATCCACATCTGACACGTCTAGATTTAATTTTCCAGGTTATCAACTGCTCGAAAATTTCAGACCTAAAGGAGGTGTATGTTGCTTCGCAAAATCTGAAATTGCCCTGGAGGAGGTTACTAGTTTCAATTGTCCCTATTTTGATTATTCTATATACAAATTAATTTCTGATGGTAAATTTAAATACATATGCTGCATCTACCGTTCCCCAAATACTCCTCCAGAGCAAAGTCTTTTTGATTCTCTGTCCTCACAACTCAGTGTCCTCAACTTAAATGCTTCTTCTGAAATAACTGTGTTGGGTGATTTTAATGTCCATAATGTTGAATGGCTCACTCATTCAGCCAGGACTGATGATGCTGGTCTTGAATGTGACCTATTTGCAGACTCATTTAATCTCACTCAACTAGTCAACCAACCCACCCGTGTACCAGATAATCCTAATCATAATTCCCACCTACTGGACTTATTTTTAACAACCAATTCAGAAAATTATGATGTTACAGTGAGGTCCCCGCTTGGATCTTCTGATCACTGTCTGATACAGGCCACCTGTCTATCACCTACCACACCTTCCCACTCTGAACCTGTTTTGGTGACTAAATGGCATTACGATAGGGCAGACTGGGAGGGTCTTCAAGGTTTCTTTATTGATATTCCCTGGACCTCTTTCTTTTCTAATGATGCACACTCCACCTTGAGCCACATACAAGATTTTGTAAAATTGGAATGGAAACTTTTATTCCTCATCAAAAGTACAGTAAAAGATCTAATTCACCTAAATGGTTTGACCATAATTGTGCTAGAGTAACTGAACAAAAAGCAATAGCCTACAATGCATACACAAGATCAAAAACTCATGAAGCCTTTAATTACTTTAGAAACATCAGAAATCATGCCAAAACAGTATTAAACCTAACTAAATCAAACTTTCGTCACAAGCAGGCAAATAAACTTCTAAATAATCCAAATGATAACAAAATATTTTGGTCTACTCTTAACTCATTTAAATCCAACTTCACTACTGCTTCATCCATTCCACCATTAAAATCTCCGACTGGCAATCTTGTAAGTGACCCACGAGGTAAAGCTAACCTTCTTGCGGATATTTTCTCCACCAACTCAACCTTACATGAAATAAATCAAGATGTCCCTGTACTTAATTTTAATTCGCCTGAAATTCCCTCACTTAAGATCCACACCAGACATGTCAAAACTATTTTGCAGAATCTCTCAGTAGATAAGGCTCTGGTCCAGATGAAATTCCTCCAATAGTACTTAAGAATTGCTCCTTGGTGCTCGCTCCTGTATTGGCAAAAAATTTCCGTCTGTGTACTCATACCTCATGCTTCCCAGTACCCTGGAAAGAAGCAAACATCCATCCAGTTCCTAAAAAAGGTGCCTCTTCAGATCCATCAAACTACAGACCAATAGCTATAACTTCCACTCTTGGTAAAGTCTTTGAAATTATATTAAATAATCACATAATTAAGCATCTTGAGAATAATAAATTAATCAGTGATAGGCAATATGGTTTTAGACGATGTCGATCAACTGCAGACATGCTTTGCCTTCTTACGCATCAAATCAACCAAGCTACAGACCAACATGGTGAAACACATACAATAGCACTGGATATATCAAAGGCATTTGATAGAGTCTGGCATCAATCCTTATTGTCGAAGATGTCACACTACGGCCTTGCATCATTAGTTCCACTAATTTCTTCTTATCTTCATAACAGAAAAATATGTGTAATGGTAGATGGCCTTTATTCTCAATTTCACTCAATAAATGCTGGTGTTCCCCAGGGATCAGTTTTGGCCCCAATTCTGTTCCTCATTCATATCAATGATCTCATATCTACCACTCATAATCCAATACATTCCTACGCAGATGACTCAACACTCCACAGTTCCTTCACATTTACCAATTCTTTCACCCAACCCGATCTTATAAATTCAAAAATAAACACTGCAATTTCTCTGAACCAGGACCTTTCTAGAATTAATGGATGGGGACAAAAGAATCTAGTTTCCTTTAATGCACAGAAAACCAAATACATTCAATTTTCTAACCGACAGAATCTCACTGACTCCCATATATTTGTTAATGATGTAAATATTCCCACTTCCCCTAGTATTGACATTCTCGGTGTAACATTAACTACTAACTTGAGCTGGACACATTATGTTAGAAGCATTGCTAAGAATGCCTCTAAAAAACTGGGACTCCTGTACAGTACAGAGTTCGAGAATTCTTCACTGACGAGCAGTTGGCCGTGATATATAAAAGTCATGTGCGTTCTCAGATGGATTACTGTTCACCTCTGTGGGGTGGAAGTGGAGTGGTTGCATTGAGGCAGTTGGACAAAATTCAAAATATAGCTATTAGATTAATCAATAACCCTGCAATCACACAGGACCTTCCTACATTATCCATACGAAGAAACGTTGCATCCCTTGCATTCTACAGATATTTTCACAGCAATTGTTCCGAGGAACTTGCTTCAATTGTGCCGCCTCTCCACATCTTTCCGCGTAGAACTAGGGCAGCTGAGAGCGCCCATGAATTTACACTTTCTCCTCCACAATGCAGAACTTCTGCTTATCAGAATTCATTTATCCCCAGAGCTACTACTCTTTGGAATTCACTTCCCTCGAATTGCTTTCCACAAACTTACAATCTGCAAAGGTTTAAATCCAGTTGTTACAAACATTTTATGAATGGAGGATGCCTTTAGGCACATGGACCTTTTTGTTTTATCTGTGTTTTTCCTTTCTCCGTTCATTGTCTCTTTAAAAAAAATAAAAATAAAAATCTATTTATCTCTCTAATGCATCTAACTAACTCCCTTATACATAAACATAACTATGTCTTATTTGGACTTTTTGTAATCTATAAATAATTTCTAATGCGATGGAATTGAAAACAATATTATCCTTCTAGCACTCAAATAATAACATGAAAAAGAGTCAATATAAAAGTCTCCTTTGTCTTTTCAGAACCAATTAAGTCCGTCTCATAATAGTTTGTGTTTATCGTTCACTTCCCCTTCTGCAACTCTCTTTCTATCTATCTTGTCTTTTCAGAACCAATTAAGTCCGTCTCATAATAGTTCGTGTTTATCACTCACTTCCCCTTCTGCAACTCTCTTTCTATCTATCTTGTCTTTTCAGAACCAATTAAGTCCGTCTCATAATAGTTCGTTTTTATCGCTCACTCCCCCTCTGTAACTCTCTCTTTCTATCTATCTATCTATCTATCTATCTCTCTATCTCTCTAATGCATCTACGTAACTCCCTTATACATTAACATAACTATGTCTTATTTGGACTTCTTGTAATCTTTGAATAATTTCTAATGCAATGGAATTGAAAAATATAATATCGGACATTTTCCGAATACTTATATTTGTTAGTAGTCTTGGAAAATCCAACGTCAAGGCTATTAACCTAATTGCAATGACGACTTGTCTATTTTGACTGCTATGTCGTCATTCCAACCGCGGTTAAAAAGAAAACGTCTAGAGTCTACTTATCTTGCTCTAGGAGACGTTGTACATTAACCAAAACTACCACCGAAGGTGAAAAAAGCATAGAAGAGAAGAAAAAGGGGTTTACCTTAGTTACCGCTTAAGGCCCATCCCGTGTTCCGTCATGTGCAGATCCCTGTCGAACGTGCGCATGAGCGACCCTCTCTTGTCATCATTTTTTCACGCGCTCCATTGAATGAAGTCGCTTTTGTTGTGCTCCTTTAATTCACCCTGTTTAGGTTCGTTTCGGCTTATCTGGCCTTCTTTTTGTTAGACAGATGTTACGTGATGGGCACACGTAAATGGGCTCCTAAGTGTGTTTAATGGAGACGCGTGTGGAAATAGCTACCGAAGGTACGGGGGCGCCTGGCGTTCCTCGTGTGTGTTTTTCATTCCTTTCTCTTTTCATATTCTTTTTTCCTGTTAGTCTGGGCATAGTTTAGCTTTTAGCTTATTTTAGCCTAGCTTGTTTCTCATTCAGGAATTGCTATGCCCCTATGAGTTTTCATATTTTCATAGCCTAGGTGTACGTACAGTTGGTTCACGATCTGAGATTTCGTGGTGGCGGTGCTGTTTGTAGGGTTTGTGTCGGCCGCATTATTAGCGTTATTCCCGAGTCCCCCCTTTCGAGCCTTCACTGTGTCTCAAGGGCCTGGGCGCTTGGTGGTTCGTGATATCCTGGGGTACCCCACGGGGGCCCCTCCCTCACACCACAGGGTTTTTCGCCCCTGACACATTCTCTCCTCACGGCTAGGCCACCCTTTTTCTCGCCAGTTTCATTTACTGGTTTTTGTGTTCCCTTACTGTTTTCACCTCCATCCTTTCATACCCTTTTGCCCAATCCTGGGGTACCCTACGGGGGCCCCAGTTTGTGCTAAACCACCCTTCCTGCCACTTCTCCTCATGGGCTTTGCTCTATCTCTGTGGGTTGGGTGGTTCCTAGGGGATGTGCCTCCTCTCCCCTGGTGTGTCTTCCTTGCCTCTCCCTTGACCGGTTGAGTCAGGATATTATCAAGGAAGACACTGCTCAGCTTGATGGCCATCGTCGCTTGGAGTTCATAAGGAGATGACGCTTTTTTCTGGGCCTCTTTTGGTATTCCCTAGACGCTCCTCTCGCTTTTTCGGCGCCGGACCATCTCGGCCGGTCCCGCAAATTTGCGGGGTGCTCGATTCGGTCCTCTGGGACATTTCGGTTCCCCGCAAATTTGCGGAGATCGTTGGGGGATCCCGCGAAATTGCAGGAGGGTGGTGTCGGTACGGTTATGCCTCCATTGGCCCGCAAATTTGCGGTAATAGTTGGCTTTCACTATTGACTTTTGTTATGTCATCTTGTTGCCTGATACTATATTGGTGTATGCACTTTACTGGTGTTATAGGCCCTGCATGTAAGATGTTGAGTGGTGGTTAACACTTTCTCCATCTTTGCAGGTTCTGCTAGTGCTCTTCCGCCTCGGCCGCCCTCCTCACCTACCTCTGTGCTCCCAGTTTAGGGTGAGTACGGTTACCTGTTTGCATGTGTGTTCCTGTTTCCCCATGCTCCTTCCCTGGTTCTTCTTGGACATTCTCTCCACTTACTCCTTCGACGTGCTGATTATGGTGTGTGTTCTTCTAGTGCAGGTAGGCTGCCTTGCTTTCGCCTTGGTTGTCGCTCCCCGTGCTTGGAGAGCCACAAGTCCTGCTTGCGCCACTCGCTCTGTGTGTCCTCTACGGCCTACCTCCCTGCTCTGGGTGGCACGTGTCTGGCCCTGGTGGTTGTGCTGCTCCATGGCCCTGGTTCCTCGGCGGCGGCTGTGGCCTCCTGCTTCCTTTCCGTCGGTGTGGACTATGGTCTCCCGCCACATTAGGACTGTGGGCCACCGTTCCCCGGCCTTTGTTGCCGACCGGATCCGCGTCGCCCTGGGTATCCCTGACCCGACTGACGGCCATTTACCTGGCCCTCTCCCTGCTCGGGCCCTCTCCCCTGGGTCCCGCAGCCGGTCGTCCCATCGTCGGGGGGTTCCCCGGCTCCGTCCACGCTATCGCTCGCCTCGTCGTCCTCCTGATCGCCTTGACGACGCCCATCGCCCTCGTCATGGTTCTCGCCCTGAGGCCGGGGTTAGCGGCTCTGCCCCTGTGCGCCCTCCCCTGGCCTCTACGGATAGGGGCTCTACTCCCTTCCGCCCGCTTCCCCAGCCCAGACGACTTCCTCTTACGTTGTCCTCTCCGCGCGCGGTTGTTCATGCTGTAGCTGGCCCTCTGCTCCCTCCTCCTACACTGTCCAGGAGGGTCCGCCTGGATGTCGTTGCTTCTCCTACTTCACCTGCTTCAGTGCCTATTCTTCCTTCACGGTCTCGTCCCACGGTGGTGGTCCCTCCCTCCTCCGCCTCGGTGTCGGGCCGCCCTGTTATCTCAGCCCCGGGGATCCTTGCTCTGTTTCCCCCCGCGGCTCCTGGCCTCCTTTCACCCGGCCAGCCTTCCCACTCCCGTCGTCCTGCTCCTCCTCATTCTTCTCTTCCTGACCTTCACTTACCGTCTCGCCAGGGGGGTACCCCTCCTCTTGCCTCGGTGGGGTTTCGCGAGGTTTCGGGGTCCCCTTTCTCAGGAGCTGATGTGTCGCTGGAAGAGGGGAATGGTGCTGTTTCCCCCTCGGCCGTTCGTGATCGGGGACGAGTCCCTCAACGGCGACACAACCGTCGTCGCTCGCCTTCCTTGGGCCGCGACGCTGCAGGTTCGTGTCGTGGGTCTCGCTCCCGCTCACGCTCGCCCCTGCGGGCCGACCAATCTGGGGGGGGGGGTAGCCTCTCTCGGATCAATTGTCGGCTATGCAGGGCTGGGTTGTGTCACGCTTCGACGGGCGCTTGGAGTCGATGGAAGACTCCCTCTTCTCGCCCTTCTTGGCGGTGCCTCACCCTCAGCACCTCACCCTACCTACCCCTGCTTCGGTCCCCCTCCCTTCTGCAGGCCTACGCTCTGGTCAGACTTCAGCCGCCCTGACATCCTTTCGGCTGTTCAGTCCCTGGCTGTGTTGACGGGTCTGTCCTCCTATGGGACAGGTTTGTGCGACGCCGGTACGCCTGGCTTAGCCATCATGCTCGGTCACCCTCTCCCATTGGAGGCCTGGTTTGCTGAGGCCTTCGACTTCACACACCGATCCGTCGACGGCTCTCCTTCCGTCCCTCCCCCGGAGTCGTCCCTGCTTTTGCCTCCTCTTGTGTCTGTCGGCGGGTTGGACGGCGCATTCTGGTCCTGGATGAGCGCGCCCGTTCTTGAACTTTGTTCTATTGCTACCCCGTTCTTCTCTCACCCGGATCAGCCCTCTGTCGCCAAGGTTTTTCCCTTGCGACGGAGGGTGACGGACTTATTGTCTTGTCTTTAGGTTCCCTCCAGACGTCTGTTCACCACCTGCGGCTTTTCGAGGCGTCTGCGCCAGGTGATCTTCGCGAGGGTTTGGACCGCGTTCAGCGGGTCCACCTTCGGCTCGCGGTGTCTTTGGTTCCCGAGCTGAAGGCGGTTTTGTGCGCGGCAACTCGGCACCGCACGACGGTACGGTCTTCGTTCTGCCGGCCGGCCCCCTTGGTTATTCGTCAGGGTTTGTTGTACTCTGCGCTATATACGTCGGGGTTTTTTAAGCAGGATGCTTGGGAATGCTACGCTTCTCTGTCGGCGGCCCCTGCTTCCGACACGCGACGCCGCGCTGTGTCGTTCCGGCCCCTGCTTACGTCACGCACCGACGCGCTGTGTCGCGCGCGGGGTCTTCTCAGTCCCGTCCTTCTGCCGGTCCTCTTCGGGGTGCTGCTGCAAGTGCTGCCGCCTTGCACGGGCGCAGGACTGGGACGTTGCTGGCCTGTGCGTCGGTTCCGCCTCGCACTTCTGTTCTTGCCCCTTTCATCCCCTCTGTGTCGGGGCTGGCCGGCCTTCCGCTTCCGGCCGCCCTTCGAAGGGGTCAGCCCCGCGCCGGCCTGGGGTTGGGGTGGCCCGCCCTTTTCGACGAGGTTGGGGGGGGGGCAGGGGTACTGGAGGTCAACGTGGCGCTCATGCCCGCACGGCTCGTACCGGGGGTACCTCCACGTCAACACAATGTGTAGTTCTCTGGGTCGGCCTCCTTGTTCTCCTTCTCGCCTGGGCGTACCGGGTCGCTCCCCTCCTCTCGGGTGCTCCCTCGGGTTGTTTTCGCCCTTGCGCCCCTCGGTAGCCGCGAGGGACGTTGGGGGCGGCGGGTTGCGCGGAGGGGTCTCACCTGGAGGTGGACGTCCTGACCCCCACTCCGCTCTTGTCACCGACGCCGGCCCATCTCTTCAGAGGTGGCCCACGTGTTCCCTTCCATGCCCGAGCTGGGTGGCGTCGAGGGAGTTGACCGCCGGTCACCCGGTTTTCCTCTCCCGTGTCTTTCTGGTACCGTCGACGAACTGCGACTCGATGCGTCCGGTGGTGGATCTGTCGGCCCTCAACAGGCACATCGTGCACACCCGGTTTCGGATGCTGCCGGTACCCCTGGTACGCCTGGCCCTGTGCCCTCTGTCGTGGGTAGTGTCGCTGGCCCTCCAGGATGCGTCTTGGCTCGTTCCTCTCCATCCTCGCTTCCAGCGCTTCTTGGCCGTTCGGACTTCCGATCGTGTGTTCCTGTTCGACGGCCTTCCCTTCGGTCTCCGCATCGCGCCGCAGATCTTCTCCGCACTGGTGGGGCAGGCTCTGGGTCCTCTCCTCAGGAGCGGGCTCCAGATCTTGTTTTCCTTGGCCGATTGGTTGGTAGTTTCCGACGCCCTAGGACTGTGCATTGGCGACGCCCTCACCGTCGTTCGCAACATCGCACGGTTAGGGTTCCCCTTCGATGTTCCCAAGTCGCGCTTGACCCCGTCGCGTGTCGTGCCATGGGTCGGTCTCGCATGGGTTTTGTCCGGCGCTCCGGTGCCCCGGGGGCTGCCGGCCGCGGTGCACCTTCGGTGGACGGTCTTCGCCGTGTTGCACTCGGTCTCCCTCCCGGGGTGGCTCTGGGACTCGTTCGTGGGTTCGCTGCATTGGGCCGCTCTGCCCCTTCCCTTAGGGAGCCTCTGGCTACGCCGCCTCCTCCTCCTGGGCACCGCGGTGTTTCCGTTGCCCCTATGGATCGGCTCCTGCCGCTCCCGCGTACCGTTCGCCGACGCTTCGGTCGCTGGGTTGCTCGGGGCTCGCTCTCTGCGGCTGTGCCCTGGACCGCCCCCCCCCGCCGACGGTCTGGGTAACCCCAGATACGTCGAGCGAGGTTGGGTGAGGTTCCCAATCGAACCTGGGACGTCCACTTCCCGGCAGATGGGTGGGTCTCCCTCCTCTTACCCGTCTATGCCCTCGGATTGTTGGTTCCTTTGTTCTTCCTGCGGGACCACGCGCTGGCCCTTCGGGGTAAGTCGGTGGCCTTCGGGTTGGACAAGACAAGCTGTCCCCTGTTTCCTTATGCGGGGGTCCTCCAGGTCGTTGACTCTATTGGGGGTCTCGGTGGAGTTGTTCTTCCTCGCGGACCGACACCCCTTCTCCTTGCATGCCTCCTCCTTGCCCGGGCCTGCCACCCTTTGGGCGGCCGCCCTGTCGAGAGGGCAGGGCGTTCCTGTAGAATGGGCGATGAAACGGACTGTGTTCGCCGACCTCGCGGCTTCCTGAGGTGTTCCGGAGGTCGCCTTGTTCGCATCGGGGGTGCCGCGCCAGTTGCCTCTGGACCTCTCCCTCCGGCCTCGCGCTCCGGGGGGGGTCCGGACGCTTTCATGGTCGCCTGGTACGGGTGGCGGTCGATATTCATCTTTCCGCCCCAGACGCGCTGTTGATGTGCCCAGTCCTCGCGGAGCTGCGGCTGTACCTCGGCTGCGTCTGGCTCCTCGCGCCTCTGTGGCCGGCACGGACTTGGTCCGCCCGGTTGCCGCGGTGGTGCCCGAGTCCGGTCCCTCTACCTGTCTCCGGCTTCCACTTGGGCTAGGTTGGGGCCCTGCGGACCTCTTTGGCCTTCGCATCGTGCTTGTTCATGAGGCACGGTGGCTCCCGGTTCCCGGCCGGGCCCTGACTGACTTCCTGCAGCGTTCCAGGCCGTCTTCTCCTTGGGGGACTTACGGGTCCCGCTGGAGGTCTTTTACTAGGTGGCTACAGGCCACTCGCCTGCCAGTTGGCTCTCCTTCCCTCGTCCTACGCTCCTTGTTTCACCTCTTCCGTACATGTCGCTTTCCAGTCGACGCTATACGTACCCACTTGTCTGCCGTCCGGGGGGTTCTTTGGGTCCGTCGCTGGGCTGGTCGTTCCGCCACGGGAGCTGGATTCCTTCCTGACGGCTGCCTTCCGGGATCGACCGCCTCCGCGCCAGGTCCCTCCGCAGTGGGATCTGGGGCGGGCTCTGGTCCTTCTGGCTTCCCCCACGTATACAAGGGCCGCTACGCCGGTTCCGTTGCTCGGGCGTCCACTCTTCCTTGTCGCTCTGGCCACTGGGGATCGGGTGTCTGCACTAGCGGCATTGTCACGGCCCCGGTACTGCGTGCGATTCTCCCCGTCCTTGCATGGCGTCTCGTTCGCCTCCTCCCCTCCTTTTGTTACCACGCATGGGAGGGAGGCCCCCGTTTTCCAGCCTTTCGCCGTCCAGGCTTTACGGCGTGGGCATCCTCGCCATGTGTTGTGCCCGGTGTCAGCCTTGCACTCCTCTGTTGCGTCTGTGGCGCCGCCTTCGGGTACTGCTGTGTGGGTGTCTCCTCGGACAGGTGGGAGGCTCTCGCAGGTGCAGATGGGCCGCCATGTTTGTCGGACCGTTCGTGCCCGTCACCCTTTTTGTAGGGGTTCTGCGCACGATGTCAGATCCTTTGCTGCCTCCTTCCGGTTCCTGCCACGTCGATCCTTCCCTGCCATCGCCTCAGCGGTTTTGTGGTCTTCTATCAATTCCTTCATCTCCTCCTACCTCTCCGTGTCCAGTGTTCGACCCCCTCGGCCGGTGATTGCTCTCGGGGGTCGTGTTTTCTGGTGCTCTGGCGAAGATCCCTGGTCTTCCCCCTTGTCCCTCGTTCTTTTCCTTTGTTTTGTTTTGACAAAGGGGGGGGGGGGGGTGTACGGGTTTGCAACACTGGATTGCAAGTTTGGGATTATGTATTGTTCCAGTACATAAGTGTTTTTGCCACATTGAAAATTGTGTTTTGTTCTTGTGTTCAGTGTTTTTGTTGGTTTTTGAAGAAAAGGGTTTTTGGGTACAGTACCTTTTTGGTTTCAGACAAGTCTATGTTTTTGCATTACTATGAATGACGGGCATGTGTTAAAACTGTTCTTTTTAGCTACTCCTCAGTTTTTCACTCTTTTATTAAACTCTCTTGTTTAACTTGTGTCTTTGTCATTCGTAATTTTGTTTTATGCATTGGTTTTTTTGGGAGGTTGGGCTTGGATGTCCTCCTCCTATTTGTTATGCAGCCTTGACGTTGGATTTGCCAAGACTACTAACAAATTGGGAGGTTTGACGTACCTCCCAACCTACCAAATAGGAAAACCTACTATTTGGTATAGTCTTGGAAAATCCAACGTACATAATACCCTCCCTCACGCCGGACCCCTGCCCATCCGCGTTCTTCTGCTGACGTGAGATGTGATGACAAGAGAGGGTCGCTCATGCGCACGTTCGACAGGGATCTGCACATGACGGAACACGGGATGGGCCTTAAGCGGTAACTAAGGTAAACCCCTTTTTCTTCTCTTCTATGCTTTTTTCACCTTCGGTGGTAGTTTTGGTTAATGTACAACGTCTCCTAGAGCAAGATAAGGAGTAGACTCTAGACGTTTTCTTTTTAACCGCGGTTGGAATGACGACATAGCAGTCAAAATAGACAAGTCGTCATTGCAATTAGGTTAATAGCCTTGACGTTGGATTTTCCAAGACTACTACCAAATAGTAGGTTTTCCTATTTGGTAGGTTGGGAGGTACGTCAAACCTCCCAATAAAGTCCGACAACGTCAGAGACTGTCGGAACGATGACGGAAATGTCCGAAATACGGAAGTGCATGTCCGAGAGGCCGTAGCCAGTCCGACTAGTACGAGTTTCCGACTTCTAGAGGTCTGAGATAGCGAGGGTTTACTGTATATTGATGCAAATGAACAATTTTGTTTATAAAAAAACACTGAAAATTCGTGGTATTAAAATAAAAAAAATCCGGCTAATGTTGAAAATACTAAAATGCGATGGTCCTCGGTAGGCTATTAACCCTCCAGCCCCGGCTATGTATTATATATATATTCCCCAAAACCCGGGTGTTTTGGCCGAAAAACGTCTAGGCTAGGCTACCGTATATTTGTTAATCTGACTGCTTCCCGCATTCCCGCCCATCCCCAAGCGTAGCTGTGTTATTTACCTGTAGAATGGCGTTAAGTAGAGCTCTCTAAGTCAACTGGTTGATTTGTGATGATGATTTCATTGGAGATAACTTTATGGCAAAAACAGCCACTTTACACTACTTTTCGATACTTAACAACAACATACAGGCACACACGAACAAGCGACGCTCTCCTTCTTGTGGCCGGAGATGCGGGGCGTCGGTCCAGCCGGCTGTTGTTTACATGCGTCGGACCGACGCCTCGCACACGAAGCTCACAGGCTTTCAACCACTGGGTGTTCAAGAGCCCTTCCGGGTACCTGTTTTATGATTTTTTATGGGCGTTCAAGAGCCCTTCCGTGTTGTAGGGGTTAAACAACACTGTATATCAAAGAAAAATATACAACAAAATAAAATTAACTAGTAAAAAGGCTGTCCGGTGTCTCTTCAATTTTTACCAAACTTGGCTCGGGTTTTCCCAAATTGCAAACCCATAAAACCCAATTTTGTGAATACCCGAGCCAACTTTTGACAAAAACTGGCTCGGATTTCATGGGGTGGAGTGGGTAGCCTAATATATTAGGTTATAAAAATAGTCAACTTTGGGAAGACATTAGCCGGAATGGATGTATAGTTCGGGCGTACGGTCGTCATTGTTTACATAGGGCGATCGCCACGGTCGCACTTACGTTCCCGTCTATTTCGACGCTATATTTACTGCTATTTGCCCCCCTGTCATTACTACATGAGTACTAGGTTAGGTTAGGTTAGGTTAGGTTAAAATAGACGGAAACATGATGGGAAAGGTCCGACGCCACTACGCATAATGTAAACAAAGATGGCGGTACGCACGCTCACTACATCCTATCCGATTAGCCTAACCTAGCAACCTTACCTAACCTAACCTAGTATTATGGGTGGCCACACCCCCGCTGATTGAGTTAGGCTATTTTTTTTTTTTTTTTTTAAATGTTCTAGGCTATTAGCCTAACCTAACAACCTTACCTAACCTAACCTAGTATATGAGTTGGGACTGCCACCCCCACACCCCTGCTGGTTAGGTTACTTTTTTTTTTTTTTTTTTTTTATAGGCTAGGCCTATACCGGTAGTAGGCCTATGTGCTATTAGCCTAACTTAACAACCTAACCTAGCCTAACCTAGTATATGGGTGGGGGCTGCTGCCCCCACACCCCTGCTGGTTGGGTACTGGCTGAAAAACTTATTGTTTTACAGTAGGCCTAGGCTATACAGTATAGGCTATG
The DNA here is from genome assembly GCA_032716605.1 of Paralithodes platypus. Taxonomy (NCBI): domain Eukaryota; kingdom Metazoa; phylum Arthropoda; class Malacostraca; order Decapoda; family Lithodidae; genus Paralithodes; species Paralithodes platypus. The sequence goes on along the minus strand of CM064490.1, from coordinate 6,250,762 downwards.
TATTATGTATTAAGAGTTTACTGTTGAATGCAAGGAGTAGGCCCTATAATAAATAAGATTCCTGATTTTGAGTGTTTAGTGTATGAGAGGGAACCACATATTGTCCTAATCACTAAGTCCTGGGCAATGGATAAAATAAAGGATGCCGAGCTGAACATAAAAGGATATGATTTATTTAGGAGAGACCGCAGTAATCAGAGAGGAGGTGGATGCATAATTTATTGCAAAACATGGATGAAGGCAACAGTGGAGGAAGAGTTGTCGTGTGTGGAGAATGTTGAAAGTGTTTGGTGTAAGTTCAAGACGGTTGTGGGCGAGATACTGCTAGGTGCCTGCTACCTAGCTCCTATTTCTACAACGGAAAAAGAAAAAGCTCTGTACACTATAGTAACATTGAACGTGCATGTGATATGAATGAACTTGTAATTATTGGTGGAGACTTCAACCATGGAAATATTAACTGGAAGTCACTTTATGGAAGAAAGGAAGATGAAGACCTGATTGATTTGGTGATGGACAAATTTTTAACACAACATGTTACGGAACCCACAAGAGGCGATAGAATTTTGGACTTGGTACTAAGCTCGAACCCTCACCTAATTGATGATGTAACTGTTTTGCCACCACTGGCCTCAAGCGACCACAACATTGTTGAATTCAGTATTAATGTGGAAACAAGCAAATCAGAATGGAAAACAGAAGTCTTAAACTATAGACAGGCCAAGTTTTCGAAAATGAAGAAATTGCTGAGACGGATTGACTGGAAGGACAAATTTGTAGGCAGAACTGAAAGCGGGAAATGGGAAGTATTCAAGAATATCTATAACAACCTGGTTGAGGAGTACGTTCCAAAAATACCCAAGATAAATGTAAAAAACAAAGCCAGTGTGGTGGAACAACAAAATACACAAGGCAACAAGAAATAAAAAACGATGGTGGATGAGATACCGGGAAACGAAGAGGCAAGAATACTATGTAAAGTACAAGCAAGCAATGAACAGATCTAGGAAAGGAATAAGATCTGCGAAGAAGGGATACGAGGCCCGTCTGGCTAGGAACATAAAGGAAGATCCCAAGGCCTACTATCGATATGCGAGGAGTAAGATGACGGTGAAGGAGACAGTGGGTCCGCTAACGAACAGTGATAATATATTAGTATCAGATGAGAAGGAGATGGCCGATATCTTCAACCAACAGTTCGTGAGAGTCTTTACGGTGGAGAATGACCAGTACGGCAGGCGACCAAGGCAGATTTACACTGGTGAGAACATACTGAACTCAGTTGATCTTTCCACTGACAAGGTAAGAATTAAACTTAAACAGTTAAAACCAGAAAAGTCACCGGAAGATGACATGATTCACCCAGTGGTTCTGAAGAATCTGGCAGACGAACTCGCGGAACCACTCAGTGACATTTTTAAAACAAGCATGGCTACTAGCGACATACCTGAGGACTGGCGAAGAGCGAACGTATCACCAATCTTCAAAAAGGGGTCTAAGCGACTTGCCTCCAACTATAGACCGATTAGCCTTACTTCACAGGTAAGCAACATTTTGGAATCACTGATTCGTGATGACGTAATGGAACATCTTCTGACACACAACCTGATACAGGGATCGCAACATGGATTTCTCCCGACCAAGTTTTGCCTGACTAACCTTCTGATATTTCTTGAGAAGATTACAAAGTACCTGGACGAGGGATCACCCGCTGATGTTATCTATTTGGACTTTTCAAAAGCTTTTGATAAGGTCCCCCACAAATGACTTGACATGAAAATTAGAGCCAATGGAATAGGTTCAGGCATCGCCGATTGGATAAAAGCATGGTTAAGCAACAGAAAACAGAGGGTGGTTGTCAGGGAACACAGGTCGGAATGGACAGATGTCCTAAGTGGAGTCCCTCAAGGATCTGTGCTGGGTCCCTTGCTGTTCCTGATGTACATCAACGATATTGACGATGGCCTAGCTTGTGAAATACTCAAATTTGCCGACGACACCAAGCTATTTAGCAAAATCACTGGTCAAGAGGACCTTGACAACATTCAAAATAGCCTACACGTAGTAGAGGAATGGTCAAGAGATTGGCAGATGGAATTTAATGTGGACAAATGCAAATGCCTTCATCTGGGTCACAATAATCCCCAGCATAATTATACGATGGATTAGTGATGTCGACAGTGAGAAAGACCTGGGCGTTATAATTAACAAGACACTTAATCCAGACGAACATATAACTAGTATCGTCAAGAAGGCCAACCAAATAGTGGGGAGTATAAGGAGAACGATAGATGATAAAAGTATGACCAACATTATATGCCTGTACAAGTCCCTGGTGCGTCCACATCTTGAGTACGGTACAGTGAACCCTCAAACTACGCGTGGGATGCGTACTGTGTTGTCGGCGCGTACGTTCGTTTACGCGTACATGGGAGTTAATTAAATATAAATGGGGAAAATAGGTATTGGTCTGGGTCCGACTGAAAGTTGTACTATTTCTACCTTTCATCACCTAAAATCCACAAATATATAACATATTACTGTACAAATATGTTTTCATAACCTAATCTACCACACAAAATACATTTAATGTATACAAATAAGACACAAACGTAAATTAACTCACACTGGTAGTGGTTGAGCAATGCCGGATCTGCGCCATCGATCGATAGCACTGCGCCCGAAACGGATCGACCGAAATAATAGGCCTAGCTGCCTAGGCTTACTGATAAAGTTTTGAGTCGAAAACTAATACACCCTGTATAGCCTATAGTTTCATACAGCCTACATAGTGTCAAGTGAGATAGTTCAATAGCTCATATACATATTAAAGAATTGGCTTCACATCATTTAGCCAGGGGAGAGCAGTGGGCTTTGAAGCGACTTTCGAAAGAAGTGTAAACAATCTCGCCTCCAACTACCGAACAGAAACAGATTTTTCATTTCCGATTTTGTTAGCTCAATAAATTATACATGCAATGTAAAACGAAGAACAGTCTTTTAATAGATTCATAATATCCTGTTGTGCTTTATAATTACATAATAGTTTGGTAAGGGAGATGTGTCTCTCTCCACAGTCAACAGTGACGACGTTGGAGGGTTATTTTTTTTGCTCAGCGCCGCGTACATTTAATATGAGCGTACTTACGTATTTGTTTCCTCAATTGTGGTTAGAGCGTAGTTTTATTTCGCGTAGATAAATTGCGCGTAATTTGAGGGTTCACTGTACTGTGCCCAGACCTGGAGACCATATAACCAGAAGGATGTAAATCTATTGGAGGGTGTCCAAAGGAGAATGACCAAGATGATCCCTGCCATAGCGCAAGATTCATATGAGGCCCGTCTTAAGAAAACAGGTTTAATGTCCCTGGAGATGAGGAGGCTGAGGAGTGACTTGATTGAAGTACATAAAATAATGCACGGTATGGAGGGACTGAGAATTGAGGACTTCTTCACAATCAACACAGGACCAACTAAGGGGCACCAGTACAAGATCTACAAGCAACGATCAAAGACTCAACATTAGAAAGTACTTTTTCTCCCAGCGAGTAGTGGATGAGTGGAACAATCTGCCGGAGGAGGCAGTCTTGGCATCAACAACGAACGGTTTTAAGAAATTAATTGGAAAACTGTTCAGGCACATAGGGAGGCAATACAAGAGCCAGCGAAGGCTTCCTGCCCCAGTCCTCAACCGTCCGCCTGAGATGTGATCACATCCCCAGGCGGGGGTGGTAAGTCTATGGTATTTTAGCGCTTTTGTTTTTATCTCCCTTATAATACATTTCAGCTCTGAATGACATACAGTATATAGCAATGATGTATATGCTCTACCGGACCTATTAGGCCTAAAAAGATCGATGGGCTAACTGTCGGTCCAAAACATCAGTATAACCAAGGTATGTTGCACATTTGCACTTAATTGTGTCTAGTTTTTAACATGTGTCTAGGCCTAGTTTGTAACATGCTAGTTTCTGAGCGATTTGTTTTGATTAATGCTTTTGACTAATATTGATATTAAGGGGTTACTTATTACCGAAACTACCACTAATTATTTCTCAATATTTGAAGGCTATTATAGAATAAGGATGTTGCAAAGATCATATTAAAATGTGTTTCAACCTCCGGAGAAACATTTTATGTGCACTAGGCTATATCAAGTACTGTGGTAAAATTCTAGATCCGGTTTCGGGTGCCAGTGACTTCGGCCCATGGTGACTTCGGCCCAGTGATCTCGGACCACTATCCTCGGTTACCTCGGCCCATTTTGGTGACTTCGGACCAATATATTTTTGGTCCGAAGTCACCGATCTTAAACTACCGCTTTCTTGCGAGATTCGGCAATAGGCAAACAAATGGGAACTTATTATAGCCTAGCTAGCTGTATTATTCCTCCTCCACACCAATTCCTTCTCTATTTATAAAGGATGTCGGGATTTATTGATGTTCTAGGGCACTAATACGCTCGGTGCATGCAGCGCATACTATCGCTTGTGTGTGTTTGTGTGTACTATGTAATATACAGTAGGCCTAGTCTTAACCATAGAAAAATCGTATATATCTCTTGTTGTATTTTGGAACTGTTCATTATGAATTTATGTAGGCTATAGTCTTACTTCAGCCCGGTTCACATTTCTCACAAATATACAGTACTAATATTAAAAGAGCTTTCGACCTTCGTAAAGTACGGTGTAGCCTACCTTATAATGTAATTATTAAAACTTAAATACTTTTAAATTATAACACTCATTCTCTCGTTGCATTTCTTTAACTAATTAAATAGGAATTAGGGCAAGTTGCTTTGTAGGAGTCTGCTTATCAACTGACTATCCATAACATTAAACATAGCCTCATAGGCTAAAGGGAACAGCTATAGGCCTACTTAGAATAATTAAAAGGACTCATTATAATGAAACAATAGGATAAATCAAACAAAGGAAAAATATGATATGACACAGTGAAGCAACAGAATGAGATCGTACAATGGTGAATCATTATGTATGAATCTTTATTATGAACATGATAAATAGATTAGTAGCTGCATTGTGAAAATCATGAATCCAAAACCATAATATGTTGCAGGTTCGAATACAGCCTAATCCAGTTATAATCTATGATTTGTCCTGGCAGGTTGGTTGTAGCGATTGGACATCTTGAATGGATACTGTATATTGTGAAATGGTGACATAGATACAGTGACTTTAGATATATCAAATAGCGAGTTTAGGACTGACATTCACGCATTTATACGACAATCCCACTGACAGACACAGCTGGTTATGGCCACCACCAGCTTTTGCGTTCGTTGCTGCCTTTAAGTACGGGGCCAACAGGAGGCACTGCGGTGTGATTTCTGCAACGAATGGCAACATCGAAAATGTGGTACCGGAATAAATAAATCCCGACATCCATTATAGAGAATTGGTGTGGAGGAGGAATAATACAACTGCCTCCCCAGTGAACTCCGGGACCTCAGTGGAACCAACCCGGAGAATTTCAAAACAAAATTGGACAGGTGGCTGGGTGGACTACCTGACCACCCACCAATACCAGGTTACCCCAGCCGTCATCACAACACCCTGCCTGAAGTCATCCAGGAGGGCGAGTCGGATCAAGGACAACCTGGTACGAGCGGAAGTCGACTTCAGCTTCACCGGTAACAGGCGGAATCCACGAAAGTAAGACGAAAGTAAGTAAGTAATAAGTTCCCATTTGCTAATTATATTATTTAGTAGTAGCCTCTACGTTCCAACGTAGAGCTATATACTTATTGTATAATTCTGCTCCGCTCTAGAGCGGGCAATTATCGAAATCACTAGCGCGATAAAACGATAACATCTAGAGTAGCACCTTACTCTCTACTAGGTACGTTGTACATACTTTGGAGGCCACTATTTGAAAAGGAAAATAAGAAAATATTGATGAGAAAGATTACAGGATTTTAGGCCATCCTATCTGGCTCCTTCAGCCGTCTTGACGGATCCACCCCACTACCCGACAGGGTTCATTGGGCATTCTTTTTCGCGCTACTCAAGCCTTCACACTCGCTGTTTTCTATGCACCCGATTTTTGTGCTGCTACTCCTGTCGCCTACCCTTTGGGTGGGTTGTGGGCCTTATTTATGGTACCTAAGGTTATTAGACAGATGATCTGTGATGTAGGCACGCTTCAAATGGGCTCTTAGGTGTGTTCCTTTGAGTATGGCGTCGAAACTGGTTGGTCACGCTTCTGCGCATGCGTCGCCCTTCGGCGATTGTTATTCTTTAGGCCTTTGCCTGTTTTTATCATCATTTTCACTTGCGGTGGCTTAGTTTTGTTACCTGGTCGGTTCTATTACGCTTTGTGCTTGTTTTGCTTTCATTGCGTGGTGTTTGCGAAAAGTTAGGCTAACTTGTGCACTTTCGTTTGTGATGGAGGGGGCATAGCCCCCCTTGCCTTGACAGGTTATTTTGGCCTTATGTTTTGCTTACCTTCACGTGAATGTTTCGCATTGGAGTGTGCCCTGTGTTTTTTGTTTTTATCTGCCTCTCACCCAAGGCTAGGCCCCCTGTTAATAGCCTAACTTTTAGTTGGAGGGGGGCGCCAGGGCTAGGCCCCCTGTTCCTAGCCTACTTTTTTAGAAGGGGGAGAAGGGACTTTTGGTAGACCGTCAATGTTGCCTCGTCGCTCGTGCTTGCCGATCTTTGGTTTTACTAAACCGCCTTAGGCTCGCAGGGGTATGACGCTTTGGTTTTACTAAACCTTCTGTGGGACACCATTTTTTCGTCTGACGCTCGCTCCCGCGCTGTCTCTCCCTTATTTTGTTGGCGCTCCCCTAGGCCTTGAGTTCATGAGACACAGTCTTCCCCTTAATTGAACTCCCTCATACATTGAGGTCCCCGCAGCACGGTCTTCACCTCCTTTGAGCTCTACGATGCCTTGAACTGTCGTCCCTTCCACCCTTTTTGGTGACGCGGGTCTCTGGGAAGGGCTCCGCGCCCGCTCCAGGTCGGTCCTATGCTTCCGACATGTTCTCTTTTTTGGCTGCTGTGGTCGGGTCACACTGGACCCGCTCCGCCCTAGGATGGACTATCAGTCTCTAGGTCGGTCCTCTGCATCGCACTGTTTTATTTTTGCTCATGCAAGCTCCCCTGCCAGCTGTCCTGCTGTGCACTTGGGTTGAGCCTTTTGGTTGGTGGCGGACAAATCCGCTCTGGAGCGGACGTCTCCGCTCTGGTGAAAGCATCTCCGCTTTGCAGCGATGTCTATTCCGCTCTGGACAGGGCCCCCTTGGGCTCCTTCTTCACTTTGGCTTCTACACTGGGTCTCTCCTCTGCCTGTTCCGCTCTGGAGCAGACACCAGTCCCGCTCCTGGTCAGTCCTAGGCCTTCCCTCCTGCTGCCCTAGCCCTCCTGTTTTCACCTGGTTCTACTCTACGGTTGTTCCGCTCTGGAGCGGACGCCAGTCCCGCTCCTGGTCGGTCCTAGGCCTTCCCTCCTGCTGCCCTAGCCCTCCTGTTTTCACCTGGTTCTACTCTACGCTTGTTCCGTTCTGGTGCGGGCGCCAGTCCTGCTCCAGGTCGGTCCTAGGCCTTGCCTTCTGATGCCCTGGCTCTCTTGTTCGCTGTGCGCTTGCCTTTCTCCTTTGCCTAGACTGCCATTGTCATGCATGCATGCCCCGCTCTGGAGCGGGAGGGTGTAGTCCGCTCTGGAGCGGGTCTGTCTGCTCCGCTCTGGAGCGGACTTTCCCGCTCGAGAGCGGACTTGCCCTCTCGGCCCTGGCACTATTTGTTGGCCAATATTGCCTTGTTTGTACTTGGGGTTTGTCGGTTACTGTGTCTCATAACCTTCTCCTTTACATCAGGCTGTGTTCCCGCTCTGCACTGCTGGGTCCCTTGGCCTGCCATCTCCTCTTCGATCCCTTCACCCTCAGGTACCCTTTTCGGTTCTTATGTGGCTGTCATGCTTTATTTCAGGGTGTTTGAACCTGCACCTTGGTCTTTTCTGACCTGGGTTTTTGGGGTTCTTCGGACTGTTGCTGCTTATGATGTATGCTTGGCCCTCCCACATGGGGTGGTCCGTCTCCGTCCTTCTCCACATGGGGGGGGGGGGGTGTTATTACTTTTATGTACCTATCATAATGCATGGTATCTTTTGTGTGTTTTTTGCGCATACTGTCATACCTTCCTTCCTTTTATGCATCTTCTTTCTCTGAGCTTCGTCTGGGACATCTTTCATTTCTCCCTTCGCTTACTGTGCGGATGTCGCTCCCTGCCTGCGTGCGCCATGGGTGTGCCTGTCCGGCTATGGGAGCTGGGCATCCTGAGTGCCCCGCCCATGCTGCGTGCTACTGCCGTGATGGCTTCCCCCCAGACGGTGTGGCCCGTGTCTCGTCCACTTTATGACGATTGAGTCTCGCCCTACTTCACCGGATGCTGTGACGGCCCGGGTCAACCTCACCGCTGCATGGTCGGGCGTGGCTCGTTCTGTTAACACCTTACGAGCGGCCTAGGCGGTTTATTTATATGTACCGCCCAGCGGGGTGTTTTTACCCAAAATAGGGCTGTTTACGTGATAATTTTCATGACTAAATAAGACCCAGAGCGTAAAACAAGTATCTATCCCTGAAAGGGCATAAACAGAGCTTTCCAATGACACCATAACGATCCTTTTATGATGGCTAGTTTTCTTGCAACAACCGTGCAACGCGAGTGCAAAAAGCATGTAATTCGGCACTTTCCCCATACAATTTCGTATATAGCGAGTTAGAGAGGGAGGGAGGAGGTGGGATTCGTGTCAGTAGGTTCGCCGCGGTGGTCTGGAGCAGTCATACGCTCGCTACTCTCCTGCCACCACTTGTCTCTCTCTCTCAGCAACATTACGTGCTGAAATTGCCACACGACCTATGTCGAGCGCCGCCAGATAGTCCAGATTTATTATACTCGACTTATGTTGCGCCCCGACAGTTATGGGTTAAGGACCTTTTACACCGGGTCCCCCGCTTCCTGGACGACAGGGTTCGCGCCTTGCTGAACCTTCCTCTGGTGTCTCCACGCCCTGTGGTCACCGCTTCGCAGGTCCCTCGGTCTGGTGTGTCTCCGTTTTTGGCGGACACAGCGGGGTCGATGCGGCACCACTCAGCTTCTCCACGTCTTCGACGTCCCGCCGCCCTGCAGCTTCCGACCACACGTCTCTGGGCTCGACGACTTTTCGCCCTCAGATGGCGATGCTTCCCCCGGTCCGTGTTCCTGCTGGTGTTTCGGCCTTCTCACCTGGTCGTCGTCCCACCCATGGGCTGCTCAGGGAGATTGGGGCGTCGCAGGCCGCCGGACATCTACCGTCGGCTCCTCGACCATCGTTGCCGTTGGCTCTGCTTCCACCGTTACCGCCTACTCCACCTCCTCAGACGGCAGGGGCTCTGTTTGCTTCGGCCTCTCCTCTTCTTGTCCGCGATGGTCTCCCAGCTTCTCCTGGCTTTGTCGGGTCTGACATTCCGTGTGGCCTGCCTTCTCCTGCTTGGAAGAGTGGACCCGTACCTCTGGCAGTGCACGGCGCCAGTGTGGTGGTTTTAGGGTCTGGTCAGGTGGGGGCTGCCTGTGACCTCGTGGGACTGAGTGGCGGGAGCGATGACGTGTACGATGACGTCGTGGTTGAGGCCTCGCCACGGGGGTCTTTCTACTATACTCCGTCGCCTCGTCGGTCGCCCAGCCGTAGGAACCGTCGCCGGACCTTCTCTTCATCTTCCTCGTCACCGACCGCAGACCCTGGATGGGTCCTTCCTATTCGGGCCATCCAGGAGGCCCAGGTTAGGGCTGAGGAGGCTAACGCTGCACGGTTTGCTTCCCTGCACGGGATGCTTGCACTGATGGCGGGAGGCTTGGAGCGTCCTCCTCCCATTCCTCCTGTGCTTCACCCTTGCGTTTTGGTTGTTCGACACTCTTGCCTCCTCGGCTTGCTCTTGCTTGCCTGTCTCCGGATTTACTAAACCTTCTTGCAGGGCACCGGTTTTCGTCTGGTTCCGGCTCCTGAGACACAGTCTTACCCTCCATTGACCTCGCCAATGCCTTGAGTTCCTGAGCCGCAGTCTTCGCCTCTATTGACCTCACCACTCCCTTGAGGTTCCTGAGGCGCAGTCTTAACCTACATTGAGCTCCCCTATACCTTGAGGTTCCTGCGACACGGTCTTAACCTACGTTGAGGTCCCCTATACCTTGAGTTCCTGAGACCCAGTCTTCTCCTATTTTGCCCTCGCTCATCCTTTGCGGTTCCTCGGGCACAGTCTTCACCTACATTGAGCTCTCCCCTACCTTGAGGTTCCTGAGGCACGGTCTTACCCTCCATTGTGCTCACCTATACCTTGGGATGTCTTTTTCCTTCCACCCTCCCCGGTGCCGCAGGTCTCTCGGAAGGGCTGTACTCGGCTCGCTCCGCCCTGGTGCGTGGTTGACTCCCGCTCCAGGTCGGTCCTATGACTAGACGCATTCTCTTATGAGACCGCTCCCTTTCTTACTGGAATCTGCCTGACGTCCTTCCCCGGTGTCTTTGGCTTTGTTGAGCGGGTCCCTTTAGGCCTCTCCACTTCAGTTGGGAATGTTTTTCTTACGAGCCTCTGGCGTCTGGGCTAGGGCCTCACGGGGCCCGTTCCGCCTAGGGTGGGCTCTCTCCTCCTCTAGGTCAGGCCTATGCTTTGCCTCTGTTCTTTCCCCACGGATGCTCCGATGCTCGACCATTCGGTTGGGACGCTTGGATGTCCCTGTCTGATTTTTTTACCCAGGGAGGCTCCCTCGTCGGCTATCGTGCTAGACGATTCTTTTGGGACTCTTGGATGTTCCTGGCCTTTCACTTTTACTGGTACCTACGGGCCTCTGACGTTTGGCTGCCCTACGCCCGCTCCTCCCTGGTGCGGCGACTCCGCTCTGGGGCGGAAGATACGCTCTGGAGCGGTGCCTGTCTTTTTCTTTTCGTGGGTGCTTCCACGTCTGCTGTCCTGCTCGACTATTCTGACGGAACTCTTGGGTGTTTTCCCTTTCACCCTTCCTGCTTCCTCACGCCTCTCCCATCCGTCTGCACTACATCTGCCCCGCCCTAGAGCGGACATTCCCGCTCTTGGCCAGTTCTCTTCCATACTTCTCCTGACACCATCCCGGTTCCTCACCTGTCCTATGCCGCTCTCCGCTCTGGGGCGGAGCTTACTTTCTGCTCCGGAGCGGGATATCCGCCCCAGAGCGGAGCGGGTCGTTCGGGGCCCCCTCCACTCTGGGTCGGTTCTCGGTGGACTTTGCCTTACCTCTGGATGGGCCCTCAGTTGCTGTCATTCCTCTTCCTACTGTTGCAGTCATTCATCTTACTACTGGCTCCGTCTCGCTCCCTTGCCTCCCTTGGCTAGGTCATTCATCTTCCTACTGGCACCATCTCGCTCCATTGCCTCCCTAGGCCTCCTGGGCCGCTCCTGCGGCGTGCAACGCTCTCCGCTCTGGTGCGCAGCTTCCCTTCCGCTCCAGGGCGGCGAGGACCCTTCCTCCTACATTCCACTCCAGAGCGGATTTTCCGCCCCGGAGCAGTGGGGACCTTTCTGGCCCACTCCGCTCTGGGTCGGTGCTAGGGTGCTTTGCTTTACCTCTGGTTAGGGACTCAGTTGCAGTTGTTCACGGACTTCTCTTTTTTATCAGGCTGTGCTCCCACTCTACTCTGATGGTGGAGTGGAGAAGGGGCGTCTTCTCCTCTTCAGTGCCTTCACCCTTTGGGTATTCTTTTTATCCTCTTCAATTATAAGGCTTTCATGCCTTCCTTCTGGGGATTTGCACCTGCCCCTTTGTCTTTTCTGACCGGGGTTTTTCGGGGTTCTTGCTCTTGCTGGTTCGCCTGGTCTCTCCCTGACCCTCCGCATGGGGGGTCACTCTTCACCCCTCTCCTCGCACTGGGGGGGGGGGGGGGGGATACTCACTTTCATGAAAGGTGCTCCATTTTCGAGGTGTAGTGAGCACTTTTGTGCGTCCTTCGGCCCTTGTGCCTGTTAATTTTCAGGAGTTTTCTTCCAGTATTTGTGCACCCATGAATAATCCTCCTGTATAACCCTCCGTTCGAAGGGTCCCCCTTTTTCGTCCTTTCCTTCCTACACAAGGGAAGGGGGTATTTTCCGGTCACGGATTTCCCGGTTTTTCACATTATTGTGCTTATACACAATTCCTGTGCTTCCTACATGGGTCGGCAGTATCTTTTTCCTTTCCGATTGCAAGGAGGTTCTCACTTCCTTCCTGCGCACACCATGGGTGTGTCCGTCCTGCCATGCCCGTTGGACGTAGAGAGTGTCCTCCCCTTATCTCTTGCTACAGCCGCGATGGTTTTCACCCTCGGAGGTATAGTTCGTGGCTCGTGGATATTGTCCTTTGTGTCTCGTCCTCCTTACCCGGTCGCGGATGAGGCACGGTCTCGCCTCTGCGCTATGTAGTCGGGAATTGCTCTCTAAGTCAAGGACCCCTTCCATTGGATTCCACACTTCGTACGACGGAGGGGTACGCGCCATGCGTCCCCTTACCTCTGCTGTCTCCGTGGCGCCAGGCCGCCTTTCCTCCTGTGCCTCGTTCGGGCGTCCTCGCGGTTTCCGAGGACGCCGAAACGTCGGTGTGCCGTCGCTCTCCTTCCCCATATCGCCGACGATTCCCGACTCCTACGTCCGGTTCCTGCCATACATGTGGCTCTAGACGAGGCTCGGGGGCCCGTCCCGCTGCTTGCAACCTCCCTGCCCGGGCCTGCCGCCCTATGGGCGGATGCTCTGTCGAAAGGACAGAGCGCCCGGGTTGTATGGTATTCCCAACACACCGTGTTCGACGACCTAGCGGCCTCCTGGAGTGTTCCGCAGGTGGCCTGGTTCGCCTCATGCGAGGCGACCGGGTTGCCTGTGTTCCTGTACCGCTGGTTTACTCCTCCGGCGGGGGTACCGGTCGCGTTCAGCATGGACTGGCGCAGGTGGCGGTCGGTTTATGTGTGTTCCACCAACCGCCGCCCCACAGGCTAAGCGGGTACCAGTGCTTCGTTTGGTTGTCGCGCCCATCCGGCCGGCCCAAGCCTGGTCCGCGCGGCTGACGCGGTGGTACCCGAGTCCAGTTCCCCTAGCGTTCTCCGAATTCCTCTTGGTATCGATTGGTGTCCTAGGGACCTCGTTCTCCTTCACATCGTGGATGTTGTGCGGCGGGGTGGCTGCCTAAGTTTAGTCGATCTTTGAATGTCAAATCCTCTCCCCTGGATTCATTTTACAAGGCAGACTTACGGCTCTCACTGACGCAGTTTTCCTTCTTGGTTCCCTACCCATCCCGGACGCGACCATCGGTGGCGTTCGTGTTTCACTGCCTCCATTGGTTAATATTGAGAAGCGTCCCAACTTCTGCACCACTCTTACGAACCGCCTGTCGGCCATTCGGGTACCGTTTGAGACTTTCACGGGGTTGGTCGTTCCTCCCTAGGACTTGGGTTCTTTTTTGCGATCCTGCTTTATGCTTCGTCCGACGCCGCGTCAGCTTCCTCCTCCGTGGTTTCTGGCGGAGGCTCTCCAACTGCTCTCGTCTGCCTCTTATGCTCATTACCCCACGCCTGAACACTTCCGTGACATGACATTGTTCTTTATGGCTTTGGCGACGGGTGAAGGAGTCCCCGGAGATGACTGCCAGGTCTAGGGACCGTCATTCCTTACATCGTTCTCCCGTCCTTGAGTCAGTTACTTTGGCTCCGTCTGTTCGTTTGGTTGCTACAACCGTACGCGACACTTCCGTTTTTATGCTTTTCCTGTATCAGCTTTCACACATGGTAGGGTTCGTCATCCGTTATGCCCGGTTCAAACCCTGCATCCGTATGTGTACTCGACCAGGCCAGTGTCGGGGTTGCCTTTCCGGGTGGCGCCTACGACCTGTAGGAGACTAGGTCGACGTGCTGTGGGACTTCGCCTGTGTCGGTAGTTTCGGGCCAGTCACCCTTACGTTCTGGACGCCGCTCATGTTGTCCGTTCGTACGCTGCTACGTTCAGATTTTACATAATCTTTCTCGACCGAACGTTGCCGACACGGGGCTTTGGTCTTCCCCCACCACGTTTGTCTCCTCCTCTCTGGCCATGTCCACAGGCAGGCCGGGACGTCCTTGTCGTGCGTTGGGCCAGCAGGTTCACTCAGGGTCTCCTTGCAGCGTTCCTTCTGTCTCTTATCCTTCTCCCTTCTTGTTCTTCTTTTATTGGGGGGGGGGTATTGCACTATACCCATACTTGCACCTACGTTAAAGGGTTAATAACTAGGTTAAGATTTTGATGTAATTTCTCGTCTTAAAGTATACTACGTTCTGTTGGTGGGTCTTGGCCTCATACCACTGAACTCTTCTCATGGCTTTCAGTGCTGGTCACTGTGTATGCTTATGTCTTTTCTCGTCAGCCCCTGTACGGTCCTCCTCTTCGACGTATGTCAGTATTTACTCATTACATTCTGGGTCTTCCTGCCTTCGTCCGGAAGGAGGGGGGGGGGGTATCCTGGACTTCATATTTTATGATGAAATGCAGCATTCTTTGTCTTAGGTTAGTTATCCCATGGCATAAGACTTGACTGTACTTGACCTCTCTTGATATGCACCTGTCAGTACACTCTTTCTATAAACTCTCTTGTTTAAGTCGGTCTTTCCATGGTCCTGATATTTCCTTAGGGCTAAAGTTTGTGTTTTCAGCTTGTATGTCCGCCTCCAATTTGGTACTCTAGCTCTACGTTGGAACGTAGAGGCTACTACTAAATTGGGAGGTTTAACGACCCTCCCAATACCAAATGAGGTAAACCCCCTATTTGGTCGTAGCCTCGGAGTATCCAACGTCATAGTATCCCGCCCTCGCGCCGTACCCCTGCCCATCCAATCTTGTCTCTTGTAACTTGATACCGGGAATGCCCAATGAACCCTGTCGGGTAGTGGGGTGGATCCGTCAAGACGGCTGAAGGAGCCAGATAGGATGGCCTAAAATCCTGCAATTTTCTCTTCTTTCTCATCAATATTTTCTTATTTTCCTTTTCAAATAGTGGCCTCCAAAGTATGTACAACGTACCTAGTTGAGAGAGTAAGGTGCTACTCTAGATGTTATCGTTTTATCGCGCTAGTGATTTCGATAATTGCCCGCTCTAGAGCGGAGCAGAATTATACGATAAGTATATAGCTCTACGTTGGATACTCCGAGGCTACGACCAAATAGGAGGTTTACCTCATTTGGTATTGGGAGGGTCGTTAAACCTCCCAATCTCCCATCCTGTACTCCCAATCCGGCCTATTCACACCTCTTCCCATATTTAACACATGACATTTACTTATATTAAATTTCATCTTCCACTTGGTACTCCATTCGTATATTTTATCTAAATCCCCTTTTGCAGCTCCTCACAACTACTTTTATTTGTTATTTGTCTCATAATTTTTACGTCATCTGCAACATTGACATGTAGGAGTTTATGCCTATTGGCAGGTCATTGACGTACATAAGGAACATGAGAGGTGCCAACACAGATCCCTGTGGCACACCACTCTCAACTTTCCGCCACGATGAGTAAGTTCCTCTAATGTTGGTCCTCATTCCCTATCTGTTAAATAGGTCTCCATCCATTTCAGCAAACTCCCCCTGACACATCCTATCGTCTCAAGCTTAGATAACAATCTCTTATGTGGTACCTTATCGAATGCTTTGGAAAGGTCTAAGTAGACACAGTCCACCCATCCGCCTCTTTCTTGAAGTACATCTATTACCCTACTGTAGTAACATAGCAGACTGGTAACACAAGATGTCCCTTCTCTGAATCCAAATTGCTTTGCAGTTATTATCTTCTTTCTCTCCAACATTTTCATCCATCTCTTCCTAATTAGCTTTTCACAAATCTTGCATACAATACTAGTAAGTGAAACTGGTCTATAGTTTAAAGGGTCCTCAGGGCTTCCATTCTTGTATATCGGAATGATATTAGCTCTTTTCCATTCAACAGGAACCTGTCCTTTATCCAAGGAAGCTTGAATTATGTGTCTCACTGGCTCCATTAATTGCTCTGCACACTCCTTTAAAACCCAGGCAGACACTTCATCCGGTCCCATAGCTTTCCTTACTTCAAGTCCTCTCATCGCAGATAACAGCTCATCTCTAGTTATTTCAATCTTGCTAAGACCACTCTCCAGTACTCCCGCCTGTGGTTCGTCAAAACTTTCATCTTTGCTAAAAACCGACCCCAATTTGTTATTCATTACCTCGCACATGTCCGATACATTTTCATACGTCCTAGCATCTACTCTTAATTTAGTAATTTGTTTCTTTACCTTCAACTTACTGTTTATATATTTATAAAACAATTTAGGGTCACTTTCACATTTATTTACTATGTTCTTCTCATAGTTCATTTTAACTTGCCTAATTATGCTAACATATCTATTCCTCTCCTGTTTATATGTATTCCGATTACTCTCAGTGTTCCTTCTTAATCTAGCCCAAGCTGTATCACGCCTACCCAAAGCTCTTTTGCATTTCAAATTAAACCATTCTTTCTGCTTAGTAAAATTTCCAGTTTTATATCTATTATCTTGGGACAAACAGATTGGTTCCTTCTCTATAAATTTTGAGGAACCTACTATATTTACCTTGTACATCTTGTTCCTTCAAAATAAGATCCCAATCTACTCCCTCTAAATATCTTTTCAATGATACATAATCAGCTTTACTATAATTTAGTCTGTCATTTATATAGCTATTGTCTAATCTATTGGCATTACTCGAGATCAACTTCCATTTCAGTAATATGTGATCACTTTTGCCTACAGGACATAGATAGTTTATATCACTAATTTTGTGAGGATCTTTTGTAAAAATCAGATCGAGTTTCGAAGGTTCGTTATTACCCCTCATTCTAGTATTCTCCTTCACATGTTGTGCAAGTACATTCTCCGTAACCAACTCTAATAGCCGACTTCCCCAGGATCTCTGATTTGGCCCTGCATCTCCCGATTTCCAATTAACCTCACCACAGTTGAAATCTCCCACCAAGATCAATCTATTCTTTCTTAAAAGCAATCTTCTCAACGACTGAATCATATCCTCGACCATCTCCTCAAACTCTATCTCCCTCCATGCTCTGGTCTTTGGTGGCATGTAAACTACTGCTATGTCTTACTTTTTTCCTTTTATATCATTGAGTTCAACTACCATTATTTCTGCCTTGTCATTATTTAACTCCACTTGCATTGCTGTCATAGGGTTCTTAACCCTTAATTAGCGGCGAGCAACATAAGTCGAGTTAAATAAAGCTGGACTATGTGGCGGCGCTCGACATAGGTCGAGTGGCAATTTCAGCACGTAATGTGGCTGAGAGAGAGAGACAAGTGGTGGCAGGAGACTAGCGAGCGTATGACTGCTCCAGACCACCGCGGCGAACCTACTGACACAAATCTCAGCTCCCTCCTCCCTCTCTCACTCGCTACATACTCAATTATGTACCGAAACTACCGAATTACCTGCTTTTTGCACTCGCGTTGCACGGTTATTGCAAGAAAACTATCCATCATACAAGGATCGTTATGGTGTCATTCGAAAGCTCTGTTTATGCCCTTTCAGGGATAGGTACTTGTTTTACGTTCTGGGTCTTATTTAGGCATGAAAATGATCACGTAAACAGCCCTATTTTGGCTAAAAACACCCCGCTGTGCGGTACATATAAATAAACCACATAGGCCGCTCGTAAGGTGTTAAGTAATACTGCCACTCCACCTCCCCTTTTTCCCTTTCTATCATATCTATATACATTATATCCTTCACTAAACACTATATTGCTGTCAAAGTCCTGGTTCACCTTTGTCTCCGTCAAACAGACTATTTAGTAGTAGCCTCTACGTTCCAACGTAGAGCTATATACTTATCGTATAATTCTGCTCCGCTCTAGAGCGGGCAATTATCGAAATCACTAGCGCGATAAACGATAACATCTAGAGTAGCACCTTACTCTCTCTACTAGGTACGTTGTACATACTTTGGAGGCCACTATTTGAAAAGGAAAATAAGAAAATATTGATGAGAAAGAAGAGAAAATTACAGGATTTTAGGCCATCCTATCTGGCTCCTTCAGCCGTCTTGACGGATCCACCCCACTACCCGACAGGGTTCATTGGGCATTCCTTTTCGCGCTACTCAAGCCTTCACACTTGCCGTTTTCTATGCGCCCGATTTTTGTGCTGCTACTCCTGTCGCCTACCCTTTGGGTGAGTTGTGGGCCTTATTTATGGTACCTAAGGTTATTAGACAGATGATCTGTGATGTAGGCATGCTTCAAATGGGCTCTTAGGTGTGTTACTTTGAGTATGGCGTCGAAACTGGTTGGTCACGCTTCTGCGCATGCGTCGCCCTTCGGCGATTGTTATTCTTTAGGCCTTTGCCTGTTTTTATCTTCATTTTCACTTGCGGTGGCTTACTTTTGTTTACCTGGTCGGTTCTATTACGCTTTGTGCTTATTTTATGCTTTCATTGCGTGGTTTTTGCGAAAAGTTAGGCTAACTTGTGCACTTTCGTTTGTGATGATGGGGGCATAGCCCCCTTGCCTTGACAGGTTATTTTGGCCTTATGTTTTGCTTACATTCACATGAATGTTTCGCATTGGAGTGTGCCCTGTGTTTTTTGTTTTTATCTGCCACTCAACCACGGCTAAGCCCCCTGTTAATAGCTTAACTTTTAGTTGGAGGGGGGTGCCAGGGCTAGGCCTCATGTTCCTAGCCTAACTTTTTAGAAGGGGGAGAAGGGACTTTTGGTAGACCGTCATTGTTGCCTCGTCGCTCTTGCTTGCCGATCTATGGTTTTACTAAACCACCTAACTGGGAAGCATTCACAAATGAGACAGAACAACACTTCACAACTCTAAACAGTACACCCATCACTAACATCAACAATGCTGTACACATACTCAATAAAACTATCCAAAATGCTGACAAGAAACACATTCCAAGAGGTAACAGAAAAAGACACAACCCCAACTTTACTCCAGAAATTCAAAACCTCATCAGACAACGCGACATACTGAAACACTCCCCAGCACCCCACACACAAGACATCACACAACAAATTCAAGCACTCAACACCCAAACTAACAACAAAATACAAGAACAACAAAAACTAAATTGGAATAACTTCCTACAAACACTTGATCACAAAACAAACCCCAAAAAACTCTACAAAACACTAAACAGCATCACACTTTCCAACAGCAACACAACACAATCACATGCTGCAATCACAACAACAGACTCTACTCCTTCATGTAAACAATAAGCAAACACTCTCATCAATCACTTCTCACAAAGACGACCGACGTGTCATCCGACGTAAGAGACAATTCCCCACAGACCCTGACTATACACCCTTCACCAATCACCAGACAAAGCATATCATCAACAATCTCAAGCACTCACCCGCCTGTGGCCTAGACAACATAAGCAACATACACCTCAGACACCTGGGACCACAAGGCATACAAGCACTCACTAACATATCAAACTACAGCTATTCACACAACACAATACCAGACATTTGGAAGCATGGTATCATCATCACATTCCCCAAACCCAACAAAGACCCCACGCTACCCTCCTCGCACCGCCCCATCACACTCCTTTGCTCCCCCTCCAAAGTCATGGAACGCCTAGTATTACAACTAATTACACCTGACCTACCCCTAGCTCCAACACAACATGGCTTTAGGCCACTGCACTCCACAAACACTCTTCTCACAGACCTTACACAAAGAGCTTTCGACGGCATCAACTCAGCTAGACCACCACACAGATCACTATTAGCCACACTCGACATTAGTAAAGCCTTCGATGCCATCCCCCGCCACAACCTAACAAACAAAATCTACAACACAAACATGCACAACAACACAAAAAGGTGGCTGGCCAACTTCCTAGCAGGCAGATGTGCACACGTATCTTTTGCCGGTCAGTCATCTAAAATCAGAAACTTTCCAAACGGAGTCCCACAAGGATCCGTCCTATCGCCCGCACTCTTCAATCTGTACATGCACGATATAACTACACCCAATACGCCCCAAATAAACTTAGCCTCCTATGCAGATGACATAACACTCACATGCACACACCATGACCCAAAAAGAGCAACAGATCTCCTTCAACCCTATCTCAACACACTACATGGCTGGTGCACTACAAACAGACTTAATCTAGCCCCAGCCAAATCCACCGAAACCCTGCTCACAAGTTGGACAGGAGAACACGAATACATCCCTCAACTCACCATAAACAACACACCCCTAACACATACACACACACCCAAAATCCTAGGAGTAACATATGATACTCATATGACATTCAAACAGCACACCACAAACATTAAAAAGAAACTGACACCCAGACTTAACGCCCTCAGGTCACTTGCTCACACAAAATTTGGACACAACAAAGAAACTACCACCACAGTATATAAACAATACATAAGATCAGTGATGGAATACGCAAGCCCAGCCTGGGCTTCTAACCTAGCTGAAACACATCATAAGACCTTACAGACTATTCAAAACAAAGCCCTGAAGATCATTACAGGCTGCACAGCTACTGCATCCACAGATCACCTACATCAAGAAACCAAAATCCTCAAAGTCAAAGACCATCTGGACATGAGAGGCACTCAATTACTGGCAGCAGCCTCCATGAACCAAGACCACCCACTAAACTACATGGCAACACACCCACAGACACCAAGAAATATCAAAACAACACCCAGCACACGGTATCACACACAATTATTGTCCTCTCTCCCTCCCTGCCCACCCCGAACCAACTTCCAGAAGCACATCCATACTCATATCTCTCACCAATCCATCCACTCACTCACAGACAACACGCAGCTGCATGCACGACCTCCCGAAATCCATCCTTCCGAATCCTCCCTTCCTCGCGAGGACAGAGTCCACCTGGCCAGGCTGAGATGCGGACACCATCCAGCTCTCCTGAGCTATCGGAAGAGACTGGATGACTCCGTTGTCGACGCCTGCCCGGGATGTAACTCAGCACCCCATACCATTAAACACATCATAGAAGACTGCATTTCACACAACCACTTACGCCAACAACACAATCTACACTCAATGAGAGCTCTGTGGGAAAGCCCGATCGTGGCCATGGCCTTCCTCAGGGACTCGGGGCTGTTCGGCCAGGCAGCTTAGGGAACAACAACAACAACAACTAAACCACCTTAGGCTCGCAGGGGTATGACGCTTTGGTTTTCCTAAACCTTCTGTGGGGCACCCTTTTCTCGTCTGACGCTCGCTCCCGCGCTGTCTTTCCCTTATTTTGTTGGCGCTCCCCTATGCCTTGAGTTCATGAGACACAGTCTTCCCCTTAATTGAACTCCCTCATACATTGAGGTCCCCACGGCACGGTCTTCACCTCCTTTGGGCTCTACGATGCCTTGAACTGTCGTCCCTTCCACCCTTTTTGGTGGCGCGGGTCTCTGGGAAGGGCTCCACGCCCGCTCCGCCCTGCGGCGTGGACAAATCCCGCTCCAGGTCGGTCCTATGCTTCTGACATGTTCTCTTTTTTGGCTGCTGTGGTCGGGTCACTCTTGACCCGCTCCGCCCTAGGATGGACTATCCGTCTCTAGGTCGGTCCTCTGCATCGCACTGTTTTATTTTTGCTCATGCAAGCTCCCCTGTCAGCTGTCCTGCTGTGCACTTGGGTTGAGCCTTTTGGTTGGTATTTACCTCCATCTCCCTTTCCGCTCGAGGGCGGACAAATCCGCTCTGGAGTGGACATCTCCGCTCTGGTGCAAGCATCTCCGCTCTGCAGCGATGTCTATTCCGCTCTGGACAGGGCCCCCTTGGGCTCCTTCTTCTCTTTGGCTTCTACACTGGGTCTCTCCTCTCCCTGTTCCGCTCTGGAGCGGACACCAGTCCCGCTCCTGGTCGGTCCTAGGCCTTCCCTCCTGCTGCCCTAGCCCTCCTGTTTTCATTTGGTTCTACTCTACGATTGTTCCGCTCTGGAGCGGGCGCCAGTCCCGCTCCTGGTCAGTCCTAGGCCTTCCCTCCTGCTGCCCTGGCCCTCCTGTTTTCACCTGGTTCTACTCTACGATTGTTCCGCTCTGGAGCGGGCGCCAGTCCTGCTCCAGGTCGGTCCTAGGCCTTGCCTTCTGATGCCCTGGCTCTCTTGTTCGCTGTGCGCTTGCCTTTCTCCTTTGCCTAGACTGCCATTGTCATGCATGCATGCCCGCTCTGGAGCGGGAGGGTGTAGTCCGCTCTGGAGCGGGTCTGTCTGCTCTGCTCTGGAGCGGACTTTCCCGCTCTAGAGCGGACTTTCCCGTTCTAGAGCGGACTTGCCCTCTCGGCCCTGGCACTATTTGTTGGCCAATATTGCCTTGTTTGTACTTGGGGTTTGTCGATTACTGTGTCTCATAACCTTCTCCTTTACATCAGGCTGTTTTCCCGCTCTGCACTGCTGGGTCCCTTGGCCTGCCATCTCCTCTTCGATCCCTTCACCCTTAGGTACCCTTTTCGGTTCTTATATGGCTGTCATGCTTTATTTCAGGGTGTTTGAACCTGCACCTTGGTCTTTTCTGACCTGGGTTTTTGGGGTTCTTCGGACTGTTGCTGCTTATGATGTATGCTTGGCCCTCCCACATGGGGGGGTCCGTCTCCGTCCTTCTCCACATGGGGGGGGGGTGCGTTTACTTTTATGTACCTATCATAATGCATGGTATCTTTTGTGTGTTTTTTGCGCATACTGTCATACCTTCCTTCAATTTATGCATCTTCTTTCTCTGAGCTTCGTCTGGGACATCTTTCTTTTCTCCCTTCGCTTACTGTGCGGATGTCGCTCCCTGCCTGCGCGCGCCATGGGTGTGCCCGTCCGGCTATGGGAGCTGGGCATACTGGGTGCCCCGCCCATGCTGCGTGCTACTGCCGTGATGGCTTCCCCCCAGACAGTGTGGCCCGTGTCTCGTCCACTTTATGACGATTGAGTCTCTCCCTACTTCACCGGATGCTGAGACGGCCCGGGTCTACCTCACCGCTGCATGGTCGGGCGTGGCTCGGTCTGTTAAGGACCATTTACACCGGGTCCCCCGCTTCCGGGACGAAGGGGTTCGCGCCTTGCTGAACCTTCCTCTGGTGTCTCCGCGCCCTGTGGTCGCCGCTTCGCAGGTCCCTCGGTCTGGTATGTCTCCGTTTTCGCCGGACACAGCGGGGTCGATGCGGCACCACTCAGCTTCTCCACGTCTTCGACGTCCCGCTGCCCTGCTGCTTCCGACCACACGTCTCTGGGCTCGACGGCTTTTCGCCCTAAGATGGCGATGCTTCCCCCGGTCCGTGTTCCTGCTGGTGTTTCGGCCTTCTCCCCTGGTCGTCGTCCCACCCATGGGCTGCTCAGGGAGATTGGGGCGTCGCAGGCCGCCGGACATCTACCGTCGGCTCCTCGGCCATCGTTGCCGTTGGCTCTGCTTCCACCGTTACCGCCTACTCCACCTCCTCAGAAGGCGGGGGCTCTGTTTGCTTCGGCCTCTCCTCTTCTTGTCCGCGATGGTCTCCCAGATTCTCCTGGCTTTGTCGGGTCTGACATTCCGTGTGGCCTGCCTTCTCCTGCTCGGAAGAGTGGACCCGTCCCTCTGGCAGTGCACGGCGCCAGTGTGGCGGTTTTGGGGTCTGGTCAGGTGGGGGCTGCCTGTGACCTCATGGGACTGAGTGGTGGGAGCGATGAAGTGTCCGATGATGTAGTGGTTGAGGCCTCGCCCCGGGGGTCTTTCTACTATACTCCGTCGCCTCGTCGGTCGGCCAGCCGTAGGAACCGTCGCCGGACCATCTCTTCATCTTCCTCATCACCGACCGCAGACCCTGGATGGGTCCTTACTATTCGGGCCATCCAGGAGGCCCAGGTTAGGGCTGAGGAGGCTAACGCTGCACGGGATGCTTGCACTGATGGCGGGAGGCTTGGAGCGTCCTCCTCCCATTCCTCCTGTGCTTCAACCTTGCGTTTTGGTTGTTCGACACTCTTGCCTCCTAGGCTTGCTCTTGCTTGCCTGTCTCCGGTTTACTAAACCTTCTTGCACGGCACCGGTTTTCGTCTGCTTCCGGCTCCTGGGACGCAGTCTTACCCTCCATTGCCCTCGCCATTACCTTGAGTTCCTGAGCCGCAGTCTTCACCTCTATTGACCTCACCGCTCCCTTGAGGTTCCTGAGGCGCAGTCTTAACCTACATTGAGCTCCCCTATACCTTGAGGTTCCTACGACACGGTCTTACCCTACGTTGAGCTCACCTATACCTTGAGTTCCTGAGACACAGTCTTCTCCTATTTTTTTGCCCTCGCTCATACCTTGCGGTTCCTCGGGCACAGTCTTCGCCTACATTGAGCTCTCCCCTACCTTGAGGTTCCTGAGGCACGGTCTTAACCTCCATTGTTCTCACCAACACCTTGGGATGTCTTTTTCCTTCCACCCTCCCCGGTGCCGCAGGTCTCTCGGAAGGGCTGTGCTCGGCTCGCTCCGCCCTTGTGCGTGGTTGACTCCCGCTCCAGGTCGGTCCTATGACTAGACGCATTCTCTTATACGACCGCTCCCTTTCTTACTGCAATCTGCCTGACGTCCTTCAACGGTGTCTTTGGCTTTGGTGAGCGGGTCCCTTTAGGCCTCTCCACTTCAGTTGGGAATGTTTTTATTACGAGCCTCTGGCGTCTGGGCTAGGGCCTCACGGGGCCCGTTCCGCCCTAGGGTGGGCTCTCTCCTCCTCTAGGCCTATGCTTTGCCTCTGTTCTTTCCCCACGGACGCTCCCACATCCGCTGTGTTGCTCGACCATTCAGTTGGGACGCTTGGATGTCCATATCTGATGTTTTTACCCAGGGAGGCTCCTACGTCGGCTGTCGTGCTAGACGATTCTTTTGGGTCTCTTGGATGTTCCTGGCCTTTCACCTTTACTGGTACCTACAGGCCTCTGCCGTTTGGCTACCCTACGCCCGCTCCTCCCTGGTGCAGCGACTCCGCTCTGGAGCGTACGATACGCTCTGGAGCGGTGACTGTCTTTTTCTTTCCGTGGATGCTTCCACGTCAGCTGTCCTGCTAGACTATTATGACGGAACTCTTGGGTGTTTTCCCTTTCACCCTTCCTGATGCCTCAAGCCTCTCCCATCCGACTGCGCTACATCTGCCCCGCCCTAGAGCGGCACTTCCCGCTCTTGGCCAGTTCTCTTCCATACTTCTCCTGACGCCATCCCGGTTCCTCTCCTGTCCTATGCCGCTCTCCACTCTGGAGCGGGGCTTCCTTTCTGCTCCAGAGCGGGATTTCCGCCCCAGAGCGGAGCGGGTCGTTCGGGGCCCCCTCCACTCTGGGTCGGTTCTCGGTGGACTTTGCCTTGCCTCTGGATGGGCCCTCAGTTGCGGTCTTTCATCTTCCTACTGTTGCGGTCATTCCTCTTACTACTGGCTCCGTCTCGCTCCCTTGCCTCCCTCGGCTAGGTCATTCATCTTCCTCCTGGCACCATCTCGCTCCATTGCCTCCCTAGGCCTCCTGGGCCGCTCCTGCAGCGTGCAACGCTCTCCGCACTGGTGCGCGGCTTCCATTCCGCTCCAGGGTGGCGAGGGCCCTTCCTCCTACTTTCCGCTCCAGAGCGGATTTCCGCCCCGGAGCGGAGGGGACCTTTCTGGACCCCTCCACTCGGGGTCGGTGCTAGGGTGCTTTCCTTTCCCTCTGGATAGGGACTCCGTTGCGGTGATTCACGGACTTCTCTTTTTATCAGACTGTGCTCCCACTCTCCTCTGATGGTAGAGTGGAGAAGAGGCGTGTCTTCTCCTCTTCAGTGCCTTCACCCTTTGGATAGTCTTATTATCCTCTTCCATTATACGGCTTTCATGCCTTCCTTCTGGGGATTTGCACCTGCCCCTTGGTCTTTTCTGACCGTGGTTTTTTTGGGGTTCTTGCTCTTGCTGGTTCGCCTGGTCTCTCCCTGACCCTCCGCATGGGGGGTCACTCTTCACCCCTCGCTTCGCACAGGGGGGGGGGGGATACTCACTTTCATGAAAGGTACTCCATTTTCGAGGTGTAGTGAGCACTTTTGTGCGTCCTTCGGCCCTTGTGCCTGTTAATTTTCGGGAGTTTTCTTCCTGTATTTGTGCACCCATGAATTATCCTCCTGTATAGCCCTCCGTTCGAAGGGTCCCCCTTTTTCGTTCTTTCCTTCCTACACATGGGAAGGGGGTAATCTCCTGTCACGGTTTTACCGGTTTTTCACATTATTGTGCTTCCACACAATTCCTGGCCTTCCTACATGGGACGGCAGTATCTTTTTCCTTTCCGCTTGTGTGGAGGATATCTCTTCCTTCCTGCGCACACCATGGGTGTGTCAGTCCTGCCATGCCCGTTGGACGTAGGGAGTGTCCTCCCCTTATCTCATGCTACAGCCGCGATGGTTTTCACCCTCGGAGGTGTAGATCGTGGCTCGTGGATATTGTCCTTTGTGTCTCGTCCTCCTTACCCGGACACGGATGAGGCGCGGTCTCGCCTCTGCACTATGTAGTCGGGACTTGCTCTCTATGTCAAGGACCACTTCCATTGGATTCCACACTTCATAAGACGGAGGGGTACGCGCCATGCGTCCCCTTACCTCTGCTGTCTCCGTGGCGCCAGGCCGCCTTTCCTCCTTTGCCTCGTTCGGGCGTCCTCGCGGTTTCCGGGGTCGCCGGGACGACGGTGTGACGTCGCTCTCCTTCCCCATATCGCCGTCGATTCCCGACTCCTCCGTCCGGTTCATGCCGTGCATGTGGCTCGGGAGCCCGTCACACTGCATGCGCCCTCCCTGCCCGGGCCTGCCGCCCTATGGGCGGATGCTCTGTCGAAAGGACAGAGCGCCCGGGTAGTATGGTATTCCCGACACACCGTGTTCGACGACCTAGCGGCCTCCTGGAGTGTTCCACAGGTGGCCTGGTTCGCCTCATGCGAGGCGACCGGGTTGCCTGTGTTCCTGTACCGCTGGTTTACTCCTCCGGCGGAGGTACCGGTCGCGTTCAGCACGGACTGGCGCAGGTGGCGGTCGGTTTATGTGTGTTCCACCACCCGCCGCTCTTTTTGATGTACAATGTCCTCCACAGGCTGCGAGGGTACCAGTGCTTCGTTTGGTTGTCGCGCCCATCCGGCCGGCCCAAGCCTGGTCCGCTCGGCTGAAGCGGTGGTACCGGAGTCCAGTTCCCCTAGCGATCTCCGATTTCCTCTTGGTATCGATTGGTGTCCTAGGGACCTCGTTCGCCTTCCCATCGTGGATGTTGTGAGGCAGGGTGGATGCCTACGTTTCGTCGATCTTTGGATGTCAAATCCTCTCCCCCTGGATTTATTTTACATGGCAGACTTACGGTTCTCACTGACGCTGTTTTCCTTCTTGGTTCCCTACCCGTCACGGACGCGACCATCGGTGGCGTTCGTGTTTCACTACCTCCATTGGTTAATATTGAGAAGCGTCCCAACATCTCACCACTCTTACGAACCGCCTGTCGGCCATTCGGGTCCCGTTTGAGACTTTCACGGGGTTGGTCGTTCCTCCCTATGACTTGGGTTCTTTTTGCGTTCCTGCTTTCTGCTTCGTCCGACGCCGCGTCAGCTTCCTCCTCAGTGGTTTCTGGCGGAGGCTCTCCAACTGCTCTCGTCTGCCTCTTACGCTCATTACCCCACGCCTGAACACTTCCGTGACATGACATTGTTCTTTATGGCTTTGGCGACGGGTGAAGGAGTCCCCGGAGATGACTGCCAGGTCTAGGGACCGACATTCCTTCCATCGTTCTCCCGTCCTTGAGTCAGTTACTTTGGCTCCGTCTGTTCGTTGGGTTGCTACAACCGTACGCGACACTCCCGTTTTTATGCTTTTCCTGTACCGGCTTTCAAACGTGGTAGGGTTCATCATCCGTTATGCCCGGTTCAAACCCTGCATCCGTATGTGTACTCGTCCAGGCCAGTGTCGGGGTTGCCTTTACGGGTGGCGCCTACGACCTGTAGGAGACTAGGTCGACGTGCTGTGGGACTTCGGCTGTGTCGGTAGTTTCGGGCCAGTAACCCTTACGTTCTGGACGCGGCTCATGTTGTCCATTCGTATGCTGCTACGTTCAGATTTTACATAATCTTTCTCGACCGAACGGTGCCGACACGGGGCTTTGGTCTTCACCCACCACGTTTGTCTCCTCCTCTCTGGCCATGTCCACAGGCAGGCCGGGACGTCCTTGTCGTGCGTTGGGCCAGCAGGTTCACTCAGGGTCTACCTGCAGCGTTCCTTCTGTCTCTTATCCTTCTCCCTTCTTGTTCTTCTTTTATTGGGGGAGGGTGGGGGGGTATTGCACTATACCCATACTTGCACCTACGTTAAAGGATTAATAACTAGGTTAAGATTTTGATGTAATTTCTCGTCTTAAAGTATACTATGTTCTGTTGGTGGGTCTTGGCCTCATACCACTGAACTCTCCTCATGGCTTTCAGTGCTGGTCACTGTGTATGCTCATGTCTTTTCTCGTCACCCCCTGTACGGTCCTCCTCTTCGACGTATGTCAGTATTTACTCATTTCATTCTGGGTCTTCCTGCCTTCGTCCGGAAGGAGGTGGGGGGGGGGGGGAGCATCCTGGACTTCATATTTTATGATGAAATGCAGCATTCTTTGTCTTAGGTTAGTTATTCCATGTCATAAGACTTGACTGTACTTGACCTCTCTTGATATGCACCTGTCAGTACACTCTTTCTATAAACTCTCTTGTTTACGTCAGTCTTTCCGTGGTCCTGATATTTCGTAAGGGCTAAAGTTTGTGTTTTCAGCTTGTATGTCCGCCTCCAATTTGGTACTCTAGCTCTACGTTGGAACGTAGAGGCTACTACTAAATTGGGAGGTTTAACGACCCTCCCAATACCAAATGAGGTAAACCTCCTATTTGGTCGTAGCCTCGGAGTATCCAACGTCATAGTATCCCGCCCTCGCGCCGTACCCCTGCCCATCCAATATTGTCTCTTGTAACTTGATACCGGGAATGCCCAATGAACCCTGTCGGGTAGTGGGGTGGATCCGTCAAGACGGCTGAAGGAGCCAGATAGGTTGACCTAAAATCCTGCAATTTTCTCTTCTTTCTCATCAATATTTTCTTATTTTCCTTTTTAAATAGTGGCCTCCAAAGTATGTACAACGTACCTAGTAGAGAGAGTAAGGTGCTACTCTAGATGTTATCGTTTTATCGCGCTAGTGATTTCGATAATTGCCCGCTCTAGAGCGGAGCAGAATTATACGATAAGTATATAGCTCTACGTTGGATACTCCGAGGCTACGACCAAATAGGAGGTTTACCTCATTTGGTATTGGGAGGGTCGTTAAACCTCCCAATCTGTGGTTGATCCTTTCTTAATATATCATCTAACTCTACCTTTTTACTGTTTATTCCATCTATATTAGTGTAGTAGCACAGTATATTGGAATCCTCCTTGTTTCTCTTCCCTCTCTGCCTCCTACCAGGTTCACCTCCTCCTCCATCCCTTCCCTGACCTAACTCCACATTCCCTGCTAGTTCTATTCTCCTCCCCCCCCCTCCAATCTCCAGTACCCCCTCTCTCTCCGGTCCCCTGCTCCCTGCATTATCTCTCGCTCCGACTTGGTACTTGTCTCTCTGCCTCTTTCACTATCACTCCTCTTACTTTCGGTTCTTGGTGGCTCCTGATGTACCACTTCCTTAACCCTTGTCGAGCGGGGGGTTTTGGGCTTATTTGGGCATATTCAGGCCCTCCTGAATGATAAATCAAGTATCTGCATGAAAAGAAATGTATTCAGCAAAAAACTAGGCGCTAAAAGCTTCAAAATGAGACCAGAACGAGCTACGTAGCACTCGTCGTTCTCAGGCAGTGTTACCACCAACATGGGAGTTTAGCATATAGCGGCATATTTTTTCCCACTACGCTCACTACTGGCAATGCTGCCGGCCTCTCGAGAACAGAGGGAACATGAGTCAGTGGGCGGCGGTAAGCCCTGGGAGTCGGCTGTCTGGCCCGCTGCGCTCCCGGCCATTTGCACTCGATTTTAACCCTTTAAAAGCCTTAACCCTTATTTAGCGGGTGGCAAGGTATTTTACATTGTACCGCTCAGCGGGCATAATCCCAAAATATTCGCTCAATTTCACTCGCCCTAGTGCCGTTACTATGGCTCCAATGCGAACGAAACGATATTTTTTGGAAAGAGCAACTCTTCGTCTCCCCATATAAGTCTATTATGGATGTTATGAGCGAGTGTGGAGGGTGGGAAGAGGAGGTACTTTTTGGTCTATTTCCCAGGCGCGTTCGGTTGCGTTCCCTTTGGCCTGACTTCGGCCTCTCGCGCGTCTACTATTCCTTCGGTAATCGGTCTTATTTTTCTCTTATTTCTCCTTATTTCTGTATTCTCTCTCTCTCTCTCTCTCTCTCTCTCTCTCTCTCTCTCTCTCTCTCTCTCTCTGTCTCTGTCTGTCTGTCTGTCTGTCTGTCTGTCTGTCTGTCTGTCTGTCTCTCTCTCTCTCTCTCTCTGTCTGTCTCTCTCTCTCTCTCTGTCTGTCTCTCTCTCTCTCTCTCTGTCTCTCTCTCTCTCTCTCTCTCTCTCTCTCGCTTTTCCTCTCTCGCGCACTCTGTCTCTCTCTCTCTTCCTCATCCGTATATGTAATTCTCATTATTATTTTCTCTAATCTCTCTCACTCCTGTCTGTCTGTCTCTCTCTCTGGCTCGCATGCTTTCCCTCTCTCGCGCTCCCTTTCTCTCTTCCACATCCGTAAATGTAATTCTCATTATTATTTTCTCTAACTAATCCCTCTATTTCATTTATTTGCTTGTAATATTTCTGTATTATTATATTTTTTTCACTCTTTCTTCAGTTCAGTTTCTGTATTCTCTCTATACGGTGGGAATGGTATTTCGTATGAGGGATGTGCAGCTCAAATATTCAATCTTTCGTTGTTTGGTTGTTTGTATTACCGTAAGAAATTTACTGAACGCCTGCAAATAATACGCTATAAAATGCTTGCAATCAAACTCTCAAGCAATTTCAAGGTCACATGCAATTATAAATGTATAGGTAGACCCAGAGAGGAAGAGACAAGAGAGAGAGAGAGTGTCGTGATAATATAACAATGTTACATATGTATCATATATATGAACAAATAATATATACGGTAGGCCTACATCTGTTCCCCACAATCATATAATGCCAAGCACAAATATTCAATCTTTCATTGTTTGTATTACCGTAAGAAATTTACTGAACGCCTGCAAATAATACGCTATAAAATGCTTGCAATCTCTCTATTTTCTCTAATCTCTCTCACTCCTCCTGTGTCTCTCTCTCTCTCGCTCGCTCGCTCGCTTTCCCTCTTCCTCATCCGTATTATGTATTTCTCATTATTATTTTCTCTAACTAATCCCTCTATTTCATTTATTTGCTTGTAATATATCTGTATTATTATATCTTTTTCACTCTTTCTTCAGTTCAGTTTCTGCATTCTCTCTCTCTCTCTCTGTTTTGCTTGCTTTGCAGGAATTTTGTTTTTGTTTTATATATAATATATAATAATTTACTTATCATTACTTACTATATCGTATAAACAATAGTAGGTAGCCAACTTACCATAATACCGATACACCAAACCGACACGCATGCGGTTTTGTTTATTACCTGTTTACTAAAGTGCCACCATTATCGATTTTCTTGGAGCCGACTCGAGCGGGAGGGTTACCAATTGAAGTTAAATCCGCTAGCATATATTGTTAGATGTAAGACATGATAAATACCACTAGAAATATGAATTGGCAAAATCCATATATCACTTCGAAATTGTTTTGAAATTTCAAAACAAAACTGCTAGTGTAAGTCATTGCTGCTAGATCGAAGTAAAGGTCTCTAGATCTAGCCGAAGTCGATATACGTATTGGCAGTACTGCACACTCATTAATTTCATTCATTCATTTTCTATTGAGCTCGTCCTGGAATCCTTACGATTTTGAATCTTACGATTGCCAACAGCGATACGTTGTTGACATTGTTGTTGATGTTCCAGTGGAGGGATGAACAAAATATTTTCCTTGTCCAATAATAGCTATTTCATAGTCCCACAGGACTTATTTTGATATATTTATCAAATTTACTGAACGCCTGAAAATAATACGCTATAAAATGCTTGCAATCAAACTTTCAAGCAATTACAAGGTCACATGCAATTATAAAAAGGTATATTGTAGACTACAATCTTCGCCAAGCTTCGTTGTTGCTTGTATTATCGTGAGAAATGTACCATATACCCTGGTTATCGTGCAAAATTTACCAAACGCCTGCAAATAATACGCTATAAAATGCTTGCAATCAAACTCTCAAGCAATTTCAATGTCACATGCAGTATAGGTAGACCCAGAGAGGAAGAGACAGACAGAGAGAGAGAGGAGGTCAAGAACATCTGCTAGGTGTGATTTCCCCTGGGAGGGAAGAGATTAGTTAGGGGCATGCCCTGGCCTACATCAGACAAAGAGAGTACAAAGGAGTACAAACAAAGAGAGTGAGACAGAGAGAGAGAGAGAGTGTCGTGATAATATAACAATGTTACATATGTATCATATATATGAAAAAATAATATATACGGTAGGCCTACATCTGTTCCCCACAATCATATAATGCCAAGCACAAATATTCAATCTTTCGTTGTTTGTATTACCGTAAGAAATTTACCGAACGCCTGCAAATAATACGCTATAAAATGCAAAGGAAATTTCTTGTAGAGTGCAATTTTGAGGACGTAATGTGCTCTGAGAGAGAGCGGAGCGGTGATTAGGAGCATAAATTACCTCAAGACCGCTCGCCACACAGGGAATTATATAAGGAAATTACCGTATTTTAGGGTTTTTGCACTCGTGTTGCACGATCGTTGAAAGACAACCAGTGATCGTAGAAGGATGGTTCGGGTGTCATTGGAAAGCTCAATTTACGCCCTTTCAGGGATACATACTTGTATTACGCTCTGGGTCTTTTTTATGCATGAAAAAGAGCACGGAAACAACCCCATTTAGGGTTAAAAAAAAAAACCCGCTGGGCGGCACAGTGAAATATACTCCACCAGCCGCTCGTAAGGTGATAAAATGCTTGCAATCACATTTTCAAGCAATTATAAAATGTAAATTGTACTTACCAACACCCACACCAGTATGTTCTTCATCAGGAACGTCTCCAATTTGCTCAAGGGTCTGTCCAATATCAACCACAACATCCACCCCACGCAAATTATGCTTGGGGTGAAAGCCTATGATCGGGTTATTTTCGTCTTCCGAGTCATCCACACTACCAAAACTCTCACCCAGACCTTCGACGGTTTCATCCAACAGCTTATTAGAAAGTTCTGAAGAGTTCAGCATGATATCTAGTTCCTGGGTGGTAAGCCGGGCGTGGTTAGTAGGGTGGCGCGACGCACTAGGGATGGCGGCCACCGAATCGAACACGGGCAAATCTTGACCTTCCATTATGGCTGCTTGAGGGTCACTGAGTCACGGTCACGCAGTGGGAATGTGTGGCTGGGCCCTTGTAGTACACCGCCTGACCACCAAGTTTCGCTTTCCACCTAAATCAGGGCGGGAATACGCCCACGGACTTAAGTCCGATCCCGCCATTTAGTCCAATTTTCTCGTATCGGACTTAAGTCCGACCCCGATCTTTAGGGGTTAATAATGCTCCTAACTTGCTGCAAATTGGAGGCGGACTTAAGTCCGCCCCCGCTACGAATGGGTTAATTGCCATTCCCATATTCTCCAAAAAAAAAATCTTCTTTTGTTCTTCAGACAACTTTCCATTCTCTTCATCAGCCTTAGCTTGTAGTTCCCTTAACTGTTCTCGTTCTTCTACACTTAGGTCCTTTTTTACCCTTATATGCTTCAGCTCTGTCGAATTTAATTTCCAGCTTACATTGGCTACTGCTTCTGCCGTTGACCTAGACTTAAGTTCTACTCTTAGTGGTCTCATCTCGCCCTTCTTATACTTTCCTAATCTTCTCACCTCCTCCACTTCTTTCACCCATCCATAACCATCATCTAAGCACTCCAGTATCCCCTCAACTTTCTATTCATCACTTTCCTTTCTTGCCTTCATATCTGCCAGGTGCTCTTCTACATCTCCAAAAATGATTAAACATTTACCTCTATCTATTGTCTCTCTCACTACCTTCTCTTTCTTCTTTAAAACTTGCACTAAATTTTTTTCAAACTCTTTCTTTTCCTTTTCTCTCTCTTCCTTCTGCTCCTTCACAATTTCTTCAAGGGCTATGAACCTTTGCACTCTCCACCCTCGTCCACTCATTTTTTACCTCATTAATTACCCTGACTTCCTCACCCAGGTGGCCCTCATATTCCCTAAGCTGCACCTTGAGTGCCGCATTCTCCGCCACTAACTCATCCACCTTCGCCATCACGGCCTCTAGGCTGTCACTCACTGGCCTATCCACTCCACCACTAGCGCCACAAATCTCGGTCAAAGCCTCCACCTTCACCCCCAACTCCCTTCTCCAATTCTTCACCACTCCCCTCCACCTCACCAGATCCATCAACTGCTTTTTAATAAAGACCAACTGCTCCTCATTATCATCGTTGGAAAAACCCTCAAACTCAAAATCCTCCTCGTCTCCCACCAGGCTCTCTCTTCTTCTCTCCATCGCCGGTTTCGGTTAAAATGAAATAATAAACTTCTCTTAAAAAACAAAATTTTGAAAAACTACCTGGGACAGGCCCCAGGTAGCGCCGCCCCCATCTGTGCCACCCAAAATGAAAAAAAGTGAGATGGAAAAAGGAAACAAAAAACTACTGGGTGTCTGCGAGGATACCACGGGCAGGTGGGGTGCGACTTGGCTACCCTTTGGGGGTAGCCCAACCGAGGTGTGCGGAAGGAGATGGTAAATTAGTAACTTTAACCAATATTTTCTGTTTCGAGCCTTGTTGCAGAGCCTTATCCTCATTGGTTACGATACTGCCACTGCGCAGAAATGAGTATTTACCCATTATCCAACAGTCTAAAAATACGCCCCCCACTCGTGGGGAGGGCTATGAGTATCAGGGAAAATGAGGGGTTAAAGAGGATATAAGACGAAAAATAAGCTGTATTTAGCTATAACCATTTGCCGTGGGATACGTGGTGAGGGGGGGCAAGCCCCCCTCACCCCCCCCAGGATTTATTGAAATCCTCATCTATGTAGACAGCAGGGGGCAAAATCATAATTTTCCCTAACTAACCCTATTACAGTACAGTAAACCCTCGCTATCTCGGACTAATTGGGGGGAGACCCAGTCCGAGATGACCGAAAATCCGAGATGTCCGAAGTCCGACTTAAGAGAGGAAAATGTCCGAATTGGAAGAGGGAGTCCGAGCCACCAGAGAAAACGGAGACTTCCCTATCACTAACAACGTTGATTCAAGATAAATTACAGTACCTGTACAGTATCCAGCAGACATATATTATAAATATCACTATCCTTCTCCATTTCACTGTCCTTCTCCACCTCACTGTAGCCTTAGATCTCGGAATTTGCCCTTAGATCTCGGAATTTTCCGAGATATATGACACCTGTCCGACAGACCATGTGGGCCCTCGGAGTATTCCCCTTACATCTCGGAATTTTCCGAGATATAAGGCGAACTTTCCGAGAGGCCGATGCCAGTCCGAGTAGTCCGGGTTTCCGACTTCTAGAGGTCCGAGATAGCGAGGGTTTACTGTATTGGATAATGGGTGTATACTGTAAAACCGGGTCGCTGCGGACTTGGGTCGTAACTTCGGACATCGGCGATAATAAGTAGTTAGCCATTGTCATTATATAATGGAAACGCTTTTTATTGGTTTTTTTGAGGGGTCCGTTTAGAGAAATGGCAAAGGAAGAGCATGTAAACGCCCTAGGGAACTGACATGAGAATATGTACACAAAACAAATATTATATATATGACGAAAAATTTTACATTTTTCGCTACCCTGCCAAGCTTCTATCACCCTGAAGAATTTTTTTTGTATGAATGATGTTGTGACTGATATAATTTTGTAGTAAAATTACCAGAGACAACATCCACCAAAGGAAATTTGTTACACTTGTATAACGCTCTAGCTAGAACACTATCATTTAACCTATTGTGTTTTCCACACAAAAAAATTGTAACTTCGGACATGGAACAAACAAATCGTTTGTTATCATTTGCCCTATGAAAATAATTCATAATACTTGTCCATCATTAAAATGGTGGTTAAAGATCAAATAATCATTCTCTGAGTCCAAAAACCCATAAAAATATGATAATGGGAGGTTTGACGTACCTCCCAACCTACCAAATAGGAAAACCTACTATTTGGTAGTAGTCTTGGAAAATCCAACGTCAAGGCTATTAACCTAATTGCAATGACGACTTGTCTATTTTGACTGCTATGTCGTCATTCCAACCGCGGTTAAAAAGAAAACGTCTAGAGTCTACTCCTTATCTTGCTCTAGGAGACGTTGTACATTAACCAAAACTACCACCGAAGGTGAAAAAAGCATAGAAGAGAAGAAAAAGGGGTTTACTTTAGTTACCGCTTAAGGCCCATCCCGTCTTCCGTCATGTGCAGATCCCTGTCGAACGTGCGCATGAGCGACCCTCTCTTGTCATCACATCTCACGGCAGCAGAAGAACGCGGATGGGCAGGGGTCCGGCGTGAGGGAGGGTATTATGTACGTTGGATTTTCCAAGACTACTACCAAATAGTAGGTTTTCCTATTTGGTAGGTTGGGAGGTACGTCAAACCTCCCAATTTGTTAGTAGTCTTGGCAAATCCAACGTCAAGGCTGCATAACAAATAGGAGGAGGACATCCAAGCCCAACATACCAAAAAAAACAATGCATAAAACAAAATTATGAATGACAAAGACACAATTTAAACAAGAGAGTTTAATAAAAGAGTGAAAAACTGAGGAGTAGCTAAAAAGAACAGTTTTAACACATGCCCGTCATTCATAGTAATGCAAAAACATAGACTTGTCTTAAACCAAAAAGGTACTGTACCCAAAATCCCTTTTCTTCCAAAACCAACAAAAACACTGAACACAATAACAAAACACAATTTTCAATGTGGCAAAAACACTTATGTACTGTAACAATACATAATCCCAAACTTGCAATCAAGTGTTGCAAACCCGTACTCCCCCCCCCCCCCCTTTGTCAAATAAAACAAAGGAAAAGAACGAGGGACAAGGGGGGAAGACCAGGTATCTTCGCCAGAGCACGAGGAAACACGACCCCTGAGAGCCATCACCGGCCGAGGGGGTCGAACACTGGACATGGAGAGGTAGGAGGAGATGAAGGAATTGATAGAAGACCACAAAACCGCTGAGGCGATGTCAGGTAAGGATCGACGTTGCAGGAACCGGAAGGAGGCAGCAAAGGATCGCACATCGTGCGCAGAACCCCTACAAACAGGGTTACTGGCACAAATGGGCCGACAAATGTGGCGTCCCATCTGCACCTGCGAGAGCCTCCCACCTGTCCGAGGAGACACCCACACAGCAGTACCCGAAGGCGGCGCCACAGACGCAACAGAGGAGTGCAAGGCTGACACCGGGCACAACACATGGCGAGTATGCCCACGCTGGAAAGCCTGGACGGTGAAAGGCTGGAAAACGTGGGTCTCCCT
The DNA here is from genome assembly GCA_032716605.1 of Paralithodes platypus. Lineage (NCBI taxonomy): Eukaryota > Metazoa > Arthropoda > Malacostraca > Decapoda > Lithodidae > Paralithodes > Paralithodes platypus. Next base: position 6,213,111 of record CM064490.1, on the reverse strand, counting down.
CTCATTCGTGGCAACAAAATGAGGGGAGGAGGCGAACGTGACGCCATGCAAGGACGGGGAGAATCGCACGCAGTCCCGGGGCCGTGACAATGCCGCTAGTGCAGACACCCGATCCCCAGTGGGCAGAGCGACAAGGATGAGTGTACGCCCGAGCAACGGAACCGGTGTAGCGGCCCGTGTAGACGTGGGTGAAGCCAGAAGGTCCAGAGCCCGCCCCAGATCCCACCGGGGAGGGACCTGGCGCGGAGGCGGGCGTTCCCAGAAGGCAGCCGTCATGAAGGAATCCAGCTCCCGCGGCGGAACGACCAGCCCAGCGACGGACTCAAAGACCCCCCGGACGGCAGACAAGTGGTTACGTATAGCGTCGACGTGAAAGTGACGTGTACGGAAGAGGTGAAACAAGGAGTGGAGGACGAGGGAAGGAGAGCCAACTGGCTGGCGAGTGTCCCGTATCCACCTAGGAAAAGACCTCCAGCGGGACCCGTAAGGCCCCCAAGGAGAAGTCGGCCAGGAACGCTTCAGGAAGACAGGCAGGGCCCGGCCGTGGACTGGGAGCCACCGTGCCTCATGAACACCCACGATGCGAAGGCCAACGAGGTCCGCAGGGCCCCAACCTAGCGCAAGTGGAAGTCGGAGACAGGTAGAGGGACCGGACTCGGGCACCACCGCGTCAACTGGGCGTACCAAGCCCGTGCCGGCCACAGAGGCGCGAGGAGCCAGACGCTGCCGCGGTACAGCCGCAGCCTCGCGAGGACGTTGCACAGCAACAGTGCGTCTGGTGGCGGAAATATGTATATCGACCGCCACCTGTTCCAGTCTACCATGAAAGCGTCCGGACCCCCCTCCGGAGTGCGAGGCCGGAGGGAGAGGCACCGAGGCAACCGGCGCGGCACCTCCGATGCGAACAAGGCGACCTCCGGAACACCTCAGGAAGCCGCGAGGTCGTCGAACACAGTCCGTTGCATTGCCCATTCGACAAGAATGCCCTGTCTTCTCGACAGGGCGTCCGCCCACAGGGTGGCAGGCCCGGGCAGGGAGGAGGCAAGCAGGGAGAAGGCGTGGCAGTCCGCGAGGAAGAACAACTTCACCGAGAACCCCAAGAGAGTCAATGACCTGGAGGACCCCCGCTTTAGGAGACAGTGGACAGCTGTCTGAGTGTCCATCCCGAAGGCCACCGACTGTCCCCGAAGGGCCAGCGCGTTGGCCCTCAGGAAGAACAAAGGAACCAACAGTTCGAGGGCATAGACGGGTAAGGGGCGTGAGTCCCACCCATCCGCCGGGAAGTTGACAGCCCAGGTTTGATGGGTAACCTCACCCTACCACGCTCGACGCATCTGTGTCTACCCAGATCGTCGGCGGGGGGGCGATTCAGGGCACAGCCGCAGAGAGCGTGCCCCGAGCAATCCAGTGTCCGAAGTGTCCGCTAATGGCACGCGGGAGCGGCAGGAGCCGATCCATAGGGGTCAACGGAAACACCTCAGTGCCCATGAGGAGGAGGCGGCGTAGCCTGAGGCTCCCGAAGGGAATGGGCAGAGCGGCCCAATGCAGCGAACCCACTAACGAGTCCCAGAGCCACCCCGGGAGGGAGACCGAGTGCAACACGGCGAAGACCTTCTGCCGAAGGGGCACCACGTCCGGCAGACCCTGGGTCACCGGAGCGCCGGACAAAACCCAGGCGAGACCGACCCATGGCACGACACGCGACGGGGTCAAGCGTGACTTGGGAACATCGACGGGGAACCCTAACTGTGCGACGTGGCGAACGACTGTGAGGGCGTAGCGTACGCACAGTCCGAGGGCTTCGGAAACAATCAACCAATCGGCCAAGGATAACAGGAGCTGGAGCCCGCACCTGAGGAGAGGACCCAGAGCCTGTCCCACCAGTTCGGAGAAGAACCGCGGCGCGATGTGGAGACCGAAGGGAAGGCCGGCGAACAGGAACACACGATCGGAAGTCCGAACGGCCAAGAATCGCTGGAATCGAGGATGGAGAGGAACGAGCCAAGACGCAGCCTGGAGGGCCAGCGACACTACCCACGACAGAGGGCGCAGGGCCAGGCGTACCTGGGGTACCGGCAGCATCCGAAACCGTGTGTGCACGATGCGCCCGGTGAGGGCCAACATAGCCACCACTGGGCGCATCGCGTCGCAGTTCTACTCCGGTACCAGAAATACACGGGAGAGGAAAACCGGGTGACCGGCGGTCAACCCCCTCGACGATACCCTGCCCGTGCATGGATATGAACACGTGGGCCACCTCTGAAGAGATGGGCCGGCGGCGGTGACAAGAGCGGAGTGGGGGTCTGGACGTCCACCTCCAGGTGAGACCCCTCCGCGCAATCCGCCCCCCCCCCAACATCCCTCGCGGCCACCGAGGGGCGCAAGGGCGAAAACAACCCGTGGGAGGTCCCGAGAGGAGGGGAGCGACCCGGGCGGCCAGGCGAGAAGGAGAACAAGGAGATCGACCCAGAGAACCTACACATTGTTTTGACGTGGAGGTACCCCCGGTACGGTCCGTGCGGGCATGAGCACCATGTTGACCACCTCTACCCCCCCCCCCCAACTTCGTCGAAAAGGGCGGGCCACCCCAACCCCTGGCCGTCGCGGGGCCGACCCTGGCAAAGGGCGGCCGGAAGTGGAAGGCCGGCCAGCCCCGACACGGCGGGGATGAAAAGGGGGCAAGAACAGAAGGGCGAGGCGGAACTGACGCACTGGCCTGTAACGGCCCTATCCTGCGCCCGCGCATGGCGGCAGCACTTGCAGCAGCACCCCAAAGAGGACCGGCAGAAGGACGGGACTGAGAAGACCCCGCTCGCGACACAGCGTGTCGGTGCGTGTCGTAAGCAGGGTCCGCCGATAGAGAAGCGTAGCGGACCCAAGCATCCCGCGCAAAAAAGCTCCGACGGAGAGAGCGCAGAGGACAACAAACCCTGACGAATATCCAAGGGGGCTGTCCGGCAGAACGAGGACCGTACCGTCCGGCGTTGCCGAGGCGCCACGCACAAAACCGCCTTCAGCTCGGGAACCAAAGACACCGCGAGCCGAAGGGGGATCCGCCGAACGCGGCCCAAACCCTCGCGAAGATCGCCTGGTGCAGACGCCGCGAGAAGCCGCAGGTGGTGAACAGAAGTCTGGAGGGAACCAAAAGACAAGAGAAGAAGTTCGTCACCCACCGCCGCAAGGGAAAAACCCTGTCGACAGAGGACGGAACTGGGTGATAGAAGAACGGGGTAGCAAGTGAACAAAGTTCAAGAACGGGCGCGCTGAACCAGGACCAGAACGCGCCGTCCAACCCGCCGACAGACACATGAGGAGGCAAAAGCAGTGATGACTCCGGGGGAGGGACTGAAGGAGAGCCGGCGACGGAACGGCCGGCGAAGACGAAGGCCTCAGCAAACCAGGCCCCCAACGGGAGAGGGTGATCGAGCAAGATGGCCAAGCCAGGCGTACCGTCGTCGCACAAACCCGTCCCATAGGAGGACAGTCCCGTCAACACAGCCAGGGACTGAACAACCTGAAGGATGTCCCGGCGGCTGAAGTCTGACCAGAGCATAGGCCTGCAGAAGGGAGGGGGACCGTAGCAGGGGTAGGTATGGTGAGGCGCTGAGGGTGTGTCACTGCCAAGAAGCGCGATAAGAGGGAGTCTTGCATCGACTCCAAGCGCCCGTCGATGCGTGACACAAGCCACCCCTGCATAGCCGACAATCGATCCGAGAGAGGCGACCCTCCCCCCCAAGAATGGTTGGCCCGCAGGGGTGAGCGCGAGCGGGAGCGAGATCCACGACACGAACCAGCAGAGTCGCGGCCCAAGGAAGGCGAGCGACCACGGTTGTGTCGCCGCAGAGGGACTCGTCCCTGAACACGAACGCCCGAGGGGGAAACAGTACTATCCCCCTCTTCCAGCGACACGTCAGCCCCTGAGAAAGGGGACCCCGAAACCACGCGATACCCCACCGAGCCAAGAGGAGGGGTACCCCCGTGGCGAGACGGTAACTGAAGGTCAGGGAGAGAAGAAGGAGGAGGAGCAGGACGACGGGAGTGGGAAGGCTGGTCGGGTGAAAAGACAGCATCCGGTGTTCCCAGGCGGTCACCCATCCAAGTACGAACCAGACCCTACGTTGCTTAACTTCGCTGATCGGACGAGAAGCGGTTCATTCAACGCAGTATGGCCGTTGGCTGAAAAGAGGTCAGAAGTAGCCGCGGGGGGAAACAGAGCAAGGATCCCCGGGGCAGAGATAACCGGGAGGCCCGACACCGAGGCGGAGGAGGGAGGGACCGCCACCGTGGGACGAGACCGTGAAGGAAGAATAGGCACCGAAGCAGGTGAAGTAGGAGGAGAAGCAACTACATCCTGGCGGACCCTCTTGGACAGTGTAGGAGGAGGGAGCAGAGGGCCAGCTACAGCCTGAACCTCCGCGCGCGTAGAGGACAAAGGAAGAGGACGTCGTACGAGCAGGGGAAGCGGGCGGAAGGTAGTAGAGCCCCGACCCGGAGAGGCCAGGGGAGGGCGCACAGGGGCAGAGCCGCTAACCCCGGCCGCAGGGCGAGAACATGACGAGGGCGATGGGCGCCGTCAAGGCGATCAGGAGGACAACGAGGGGCAGGAGAGGACGGGCGACGAGGCGAGCGAGAGCATGGACGGAGCAGGGGATCCCCCCGACGATGTGACGACCGGCTGCGGGACCCAGGGGAGAGGCCCCGAGCAGGGAGAGGGCCAGGCGAACGGCCTTCAGGCGGGTCAGGGATACCCAGGGCGACGCGGATCCGGGTGGCAACAAAGGCCGGGGAACGGTGGCCCACAGTCCAAAAGTGGCGGGAGACTATCGCCCACACCGACTGAAGGGAAGCAGAGGCCACTGCCGCCGCCGAGGAACCAGGGCTATGGTGCACCACATCCACCAGGGCCAGACACGGGCCACACAGAGCAGGGAGGTAGGCCGTAGAGGACACACAGTGCGAGTGGCGCAAGCAGGACTTGTGGCTCACCAAGCACGGGGAGCTACAACCATGGCGAAAGCAAGGCAGCCTACCTGCACTGGAAGAACACACACCATAATCAGCACGTCGTAAGAGTAAGTGGAGAGAATGTCCAAGAAGAACCAGGGAAGGAGCATGGGGAAACAGGAACACACATGCAAACAGGTATCCGTACTCACCCTAAACCGGGAGCACAGAGCTAGGTGAGTAGGGCGGGCGAGGTGGTAGAGCACTAGCAGAAGCTGCAAAGATGGAGAAAGTGTTAACCACCACTCAACATCTTACATGCAGGGCCTATAACACCAGTAAAGTGCACACACCAAATAGTATCAGGCAACAAGATGACATAAAAAAGGTCAATAGTGAAAGCCAACTATTACCGCAAATTTGCGGGCCAATGGAGGCATAACCTTACCGACACAACCCTCCCGCAATTTTGCGGGACCCCCCAGCGATCTCCGCAAATTTGCGGGGAGCCGAAACATCCCAGAGGACCGAATCGAGCTCCTGCAAATTTGCGGGACCGGCCGAGATGGTCCGGCGCCGAAAAAGCGAGAGGAGCGTCTAGGGAATGCCAAAAAAGGCCCCCAAAAAGCGTCATCTCCTTATGAACTCCAAGCGATGATGGCCATGAAGCTGAGCAGTGTCTTCCTTGAAGTTACCCTAACTCAACTGGTAAAGGGAGAGGCAAGGAAGACACACCCGGGGAGAGGAGGCACATCCCCCAGGAACCACCCAACCCACAGAGATAGAGCAAAGCCCATGAGGAGAAGTGGCAGGGAGGGTGGTTTCGCACAAACAGGGGCCCCCGTGGGGTACCCCTGGATTGGGCAAAAAAGAACATGAAAGGATGGAGGTGAAACAGGAAGAGAAAACAAAAACCAGTAAATGAAACTGGCGAGAAAAAGGGTGGCCTAGCCGTTAGCAGAGAATGTGTCAGGGGCGAAAAACCCTGTGGTGTGAAGGAGGGGCCCCCGTAGGGTACCCCTGGATTATCATTAACCACCTGTCGCCCAGGCCCTTGAGACACAGTGAAGGCTCGAAAGGGGGGACTCGGGAATAACGCTAATAATCCGGCCGACACAAACTCTACAAACAGCACCGCCACCAACGAAATCGCAGAATGTTTACCAACGGTACACCTTAGGCTATTAAAAAATGAAAACTCATAGGGGCATAGCAAGTCCTGAATGAGAAAACCAGCTAGGCTAAATTAAGCTAAAAGCTAAACTATGCCTAGACTAACAGGAAAAAAGAATATGAAAAGAGAAAGAATGAAAAACATATACGAGGAACGCCAGGCGCCCCCGTACCTTCGGTAGGCTATTTCCACACGCGTCTCCATTATACACACTTAGGAGCCCATTTACGTGTGCCCTAGATCACGTAACATCTGTCTAACAAAAAGAAGGCCAGATAAGCCGAAACGAACCTAAAACAGGGTGAATTGAAGGAGCACAACAAAAGCGGACTCAAGCAATGGAGCGCGTGAAAAAATGATGACAAGAGAGGGTCGCTCATGCGCACGTTCGACAGGGATCTGCACATGACGGAACACGGGATGGGCCTTAAGCGGTAACTAAGGTAAACCCCTTTTTCTTCTCTTCTATGCTTTTTTCACCTTCGGTGGTAGTTTTGGTTAATGTACAACGTCTCCTAGAGCAAGATAAGGAGTAGACTCTAGACGTTTTCTTTTTAACCGCGGTTGGAATGACGACATAGCAGTCAAAATAGACAAGTCGTCATTGCAATTAGGTTAATAGCCTTGACGTTGGATTTGCCAAGACTACTAACAAATTATGCTAACCGATTTATGTATTTAGGATAATTCTGGATATATAATACCTGTATATATAATTTATTATATATATTATTATTATCTGCCGTAAGAAACACCAACACATACGTTATACCTATAAAAATGCTCAAATTCATAAAAATGTATATGCAGTGATGGAGTATACATACCTATATATTTTCACTAGGCCTAGTTAATTTTCGAGTTACTGATTTGACAGCATTGGTTATTTTTCCTGCTCAATATTTTCTAAGAGTGAGTTCAATGCCTAATGAGAACAGATCCAAAAAGAATATTTGTTAAACATCCTATATAACCCCCTCCTATACTAATTATACAGGCCTAAAAGTATTGACTGTGCATTTCCCAGTAAGACATCGGACAGGAATAAGCAGCAATAATAAAATATTCATATAAAATAGTAGGAGCCGAAAAATGAATGAAATAAAACCACGAACGTACGTCCGAAGTTCCCCTCCGCTTGTCCGAAGCCATCCCAGCTTTCTTGGCAATCATTTTCCATAAGAAATCACTGTATGTCCGAGGTTATCCATACATGTCCGAAGTCAGCCACTTTTCAAGATGACTTCGGACACCATTTAGGATAAGGATAGCTCTCTTATTATGGGGGATAATTTTAGGAGGCTTCCTGGATTACCGCGCACTATCACCACACATCACATGACCTAGTTATATGTCTATAATGTGTTTACAGTCAGGAGATATCGTTAAAAAACCTCGAAAAATTTCCGAAGTTACACGGTTTTATGGTACTGTACTCACTTCCGAAGGTCCTTGGATAATAGGTAAACACTCACTTCCGAAAGTCCTCAATAGCCTATATAAATCCACTGGATATGAATGAAAATCTCGTACACACAACAAATCGAAAGACGTATGAGAGTCATCCAGCTGAAGACGCCATTGTTGGTACACTAGTCAGACACCCTCACCTTCTCCAATATATTGCATTATAGGATGTGCGCAGCTGCGCGTGACAGGTGATTGGCTAAATGGGTGTGACATCATCCAGGGAATTCCATTGCTATTGGTTGATTATTTCACATCACTTTCAAGTCAGTAGACAGTGTCCAGCCATACGACTGTAGTGAAGATGGTGGCCGGGCCGTTTATAGGGAGACTATTATTATCGTATTATATAAATCCCTTATTATACATTTCAGCTCATAATGACATATATAGCAATGATGTACATGCTCTACCGGACCTATTAGGTCTAAAAAGATCGATGGGACTACTGTCGGTCCAAAAGATAACCTTTTCCTTTTTTTTTTAATAAATTATCCAACAGCCAGCTAGGTCAATATGCAGGATGCACGACACTATAGCCTTAGGTAACAAATTTATAATATTTGTTTGGGGTTCCTATCATCATATGCTTCATTGCTACATAATTTGGCAAGAATGTTAAGTGCGGGCGTACCGCCAGCCTTGTTTACACAATGAGTAGTGGCGTCGGACCTTTGCCATCATGTTCCCGTCTATTTTGACTGCCTTTGGATACAATAATATGTTGAGGGGGGGGCTTTGCCCCCCCTCCCCCCTCACCCCCCATGACATATTGTCATCATCATATATATTGCCAGTAGGGGGCAAATTACCGAAAAAAATTGACGTAAAAATAGACGCGAACTTAACCACGGCGATCGACAAATGTAAACATGACGGCGGCGGCGGTGGGGGAGGCGTCGAACCTTTGCAATCATGTTTCCATCTATTTTGAATGTCATTGGATACAATAATATGTTGAGGGGGGCCCCTCACCCCCCCATGACATATTGTCATCATCATATATATTGCCAGCAGGGGGCAAATAACTGAAAAAATCATCGTCAAAATAGATGCGAAGTTAACCGCGGCGATCACCCTTGTAAACATGACGACCATACGCCCGAACTCTACATCCATCCCCATAATTTTTATCCTCGGTAATTTTTTTTGTTTTCTTGGGATTTAAAAACAAATTCTTGGGATATTTTTTTTTTTTGGGGGTCATTTAACCTCTCCGCTGCGTAGGTGGGGTATTGGCCACCCCTCCCTGTGCAGAGGTATTTAGACTGTTTCCTAAACTCAAATCGTCATCGTACCATAAATATCATTAATACTTATACATATGCACCTATTTTAAATAGATTATAAAGGTATTAACCTGTTACAACAATAAAACAAGTGGAAACAGCGTTTGGATGGTCAAAATCGGCGATAGAGGCTGGGAGTTATATAACTTATGGCTGAGGCAGCCTGCCAGCCAGCCAGCCGTTACGACGGCTGGAGAGACACTGTTGCGTGGTAGTCTCTCTCTCGCTCTTTCCCACGCTTGGTAACACAGATGACCACACCCTGCTAGCAACTCGCTAATGTTAGCACGAAAATATACCTAAGAATAAGGGAATAACAGGGAGAATAGGTGATAATTGAAGGGGAGGGGGGGGGGGGGAGGGTGGAAGGTGGGGATGTGGGGGAGTGATATTTGGCATGGCCAAGGGGCAATACAAAAAAAAAAAAAAAAAATTATACTGGGCTGATTTAAATGTGGTTTTTTTAGGCCTTGGATTATATGAGGAGTTCCGCAGCGCAGCGGTAAAACTCTTATGATGAGATCTGCACTTGCTGGGTTAACCCTTCCAACCCAGGCTGCCTTACAAACGGACGGAGCTCGTATCCGGAGCTCGGAGGTCGTAGTGACCATGCCTGTATAAGCTTTAGTTGTAACATTAAATCAGAGAGGGATAATAGAAGCAATAGAAAAATATACATGTATGATAGAGCAGATTATGAGCTGCTGAGACGGTGTTTGGACATTGACTGGGGGGAATACTTGAACGGTGAAGACGCTGAAGGAATGTGGAGGAAAATTAGAGTCAAACTGGAGAATGCTGTATCCAAAAGTGTACCAGTAAGGGAATATAAGGATAAAACAAAATTGAGGAAAAGAACTAACCCAGAATTGCCAATGAAAAGAAAGCTTTGGATATTGATTAGAAGAAAGAAACGATTGTGGGAAAGATTAAAATTGTTAAAAAAGAACAGGGGGTCTAGTATAGAGGCTAAGGAAGTGGATCTGGAACGCAGACAAATAAACAATAAAATAAGGTGGGAAACAAGGAGGGGGGTGAAGGAGAGGGAGAGAGAGATAGCTAGAAATGTGAAGGATAATCCAAAAATATTCTGGAAGTACATTCAGGAAAAGTTAACAAGAAGAGTAGGGATCCCAGAGCTGGTAGGGGGTTGAATGATGGGAGTAGAGCGGAGACTGATAAGGAGAAAGCAGAGGTGCTGGGGAAATACTTTGGGGGGGTACTAACAGTGGAGTCGGAGGATGCAGTGCCTACTACTCCCATCAAACAGGCACCGGCACTAGAACTAATAGAGTTTTCCCATGCTAGAATAAGAAGGGCTATAGAAAAAATGAACAGAAGTAAGTCACCGGGACCGGATGGGATACACCCAAGAATCATAAAGGAAGGAGGGGAGATGTTAGTAGAGCCATTGAAAATGTTATTTGAGGTATCGTTTAATACAGGACAAATCCCGATGGACTGGAGAGAGGCGAACATAACAGCTATATTTAAGAAGGGAAAGAGAAATGACCCAGGGAATTATAGACCAGTCAGTTTGACAAGTGTTGTGTGTAAACTAATGGAAACGGTAATTAGAGAAGGAATAATGGATCATATTAAGTCAAACCAACTTTTCAGTGGGAGACAGTTCGGATTCTTGCCGGGGAGGTCGACGGTACTACAGCTAATTAAGGTGGTAGATGATTGGATGCAAATTCTAGAAGATGGTGATGTAATAGACGTGGTATATTGCGATTTTATGAAGGCCTTCGATAAGGTCCCACATAAAAGGTTAATAGAGAAAGTTAGAAGCTATAATATAGGGGAGAAATGTGTGAAATGGATAGAAGCCTTCCTGAAAGATCGGAGACAGAGGGTACTGGTGAATGGAATAGGCTCGGGGTGGAGGGAAATTACAAGTGGGGTACCTCAGGGATCTGTGTTGGGACCACTGCTGTTCGTTATATTTATCAACGACTTGCCTGAAGTTATAACTAATGGAAGTGAGGTATACCTGTATGCGGATGACACTAAACTGTATAGAAGAGTGAGGAGTAAGGAAGATATGGGTTTGCTTCAAGGAGATGTGGAGGGCATGAAGGGATGGTCTGAGCATTGGTTAATGCCTTTTCATCCAAAATTTTTTAAGTACATGCGGATTGGAACCAGCAAGATAGACAAGGTAGGATACAGTATGTATGAAGCGATGGAGGAAGTGAGTGCAGAAAAGGATATAGGAGTAGTGATAGACAATAAGTTAAATTTCTCAGAACATTTAGCGGAAAAGATAAACAAAGCCAATAGAATTGTAGGGCTGATAAGGAGGACATTTGTGTCACTTGACGAAGAAATCTTCAGGAATCTCTATACAGCGCTGGTTAGGCCGCACCTGGAATATGCTAACCAGGTGTGGGCTCCATATATGGTAAAGGATATAGAAGCAGTGGAGAAAGTGCAGAGGAGAGCTAGCAAGCTGGTACCAACGTTGAAGAACGCGGGCTATGAGCAGAGGTTGAGGACACTGGGGCTTCCGACACTGGCATATAGGAGAAAGAGAGGGGATATGATAGAGACTTTTAAGATAGTGTCAGGAAAGTACGATGAGGATGTGTGTGAAGGTATCTTCTTGATGCGGGAGGGAACAAGAACGAGAGGACACTCGAAGAAAATTTACAAAGAAAGAAATAGGCTTGAGAAGGCAAAGAACTAATTTTGTGATAGAGTGGTAAATGAGTGGAACGCACTGCCCCAGTATGTAGTCGATTCCGAATCAATAAGGGAGTTTGAAAGTAATCTTGATAAAGCATGGGGAAGACAAGATTTGAAGTTTGATTATAAAACAAAAATACAGAATAGTAAAAATGTTACGTCTGCTACCGCCGCCGCCAACACCGTGAACGACCGCAGCAGTGCAAGTACTGGTACTGAGCTGGATACACAGGCATAGTTTGCCTTTTTCCAGAGGATCTACTGTAAGAAACTGTAAGAAAAACAAAAATCCCAAGAATTTGTTTTTTCCCGAGGATGAAAATTAAGCTATGTAGGTCTACCAATGAAGAAGATCCTGGTGTGGCGGCGTCTACGCCGTGGGACCACCTCCCGGAGCTGCCAACCGCAGATGGATGCCGACCCTCCACGGCCGGAGACAAGATCAATCGACCAGTGGAGGACAAACCGGATGCCGGCCGCGGGGAGCAGTTTCGGGAGCCAAACCGTCACAACTATCCCCTGCCCCCCCCTGGGGGCACGGGTCCTTGGAGTGGCTTCGGTCGCGCCGGGAATTTCCACACCTCTCACACCACACACACACATCACACAGTTTTTCCTACACCGAGAAATGACTCTTCGGCTGTCATTTCTCGAAGACTTCTTCTAGCCGGAGACATTGAGAGCAACCCAGGACCCACGTACACATACATATGTCCAACTTGCTCAAAACCCATCACTTCGAGTCGCCACACTAAGGGTTCAGTTCTCTGCAATTCATGCAGGAACTGGACCCACTTCACCTGTACAACACTTGCCTCCAAGAAACACTACACGAACACCTGGACCTGTTCCTCATGCCCCTCCCTCTCCCAGTCAAATCCCTCGCCTAAAACCCGTCCACCTCTCCTCCCCAACCCACCTAGCCTTCCCATATCATCCACTCCCCCCCCTAAAACCCGTCCACCTCTCCTCCCTAACCCACCTAACCTTCCCATACTATCCACATCCTCAACTCAACACACCACACCCCATCCTAATCCATTCCAACCCCCATCTCCTACTCCCCAATCCCCACCCCCACCTCACCCATCCCAACCTCCAGCCCCTCCCTCACCCCCACCCTCACCCCCACCCCATCCTCGTGCAGCAGCACCCAACATACATCGTGCACATAACATTAACATTCTCCAATTGAACATAGATGGCATTAACACAAAGAAACACGAACTCTCACACTTCATCAAACAACACAACATACACATTGCCATCTTACAAGAAACAAAACTCCGCACATCACAAAAAACACCCACATTTCATAATTTCACCACCATCAGACAAGACCGGGCTGTCGGCGGGGGCGGTGGACTCATCACCCTGGTACACAATGAAATATCATACATAGTAACCAGTGTACAAACCAAATCCCTCCTCCCCCCAAATGATAACACAACAGAAATACAATCAATTAAAATACGCACTGGCAACAAATCCAACATAACCATCATAAACACATACATCCCTCCCCAAACATCCCCTACAGTACCAAATGAATACAGACCACACTTACAACACATCACAAACACCCCACACATCATCCTGGGTGGTGACTTCAACGCCAAGACGTCGGCCTGGTTTGTCGACAACCCCGACACAGACAGAGGGCTGGTACTACAAAACCAAACAGATAACCTCATCATCCTTAACGACATCCATCAACATACCCATATTCCTCACCAAGCCCTCTATAACCCATCATCTCCAGACATCACCTTTTGCTCCCCAGAACTCGCCCCCACAACATCCTGGAGGGTGGTCAGAACCTTAGGCTCTGACCACCTCCCGATCATTATCACCACCAAAACCAGACTCACCCCAGCTAGCCACAAACACACATACACCAATTATAAAAGAGCTAACTGGGAAGCATTTACAAATGAGACAGAACAACACTTCACAACTCTAAACAGTACACCCATCACTAACATCAACAATGCTGTACACATACTCAATAAAACTATCCAAAACGCTGACAAGAAACACATTCCAAAAGGTAACAGAAAAAGACACAACCCCAACTTCACACCAGAAATTCAAAACCTCATCAGACAACGCGACACACTGAAACACTCCCCAGCACCCCACACACAAGACATCACACAACAAATTCAAGCACTCAACACCCAAACTAACAACAAAATACAAGAACAACAAAAACTAAATTGGAATAACTTCCTACAAACACTTGATCACAAAACAAACCCCAAAAAACTCTACAAAACACTAAACAGCATCACACTTTCCAACAGCAACACAACACAATCACATGCTGCAATCACAACAACAGACTCTACTCCTTCATGTAAACAACAAGCAAACACTCTCATCAATCACTTCTCACATGTCAGCCACCTAAAACCTCACAAAGACGACCGACGTGTCATCCGACGTAAGAGACAATTCCCCACAGACCCTGACTATACACCCTTCACCAATCACCAGACAAAGCATATCATCAACAATCTCAAGCACTCACCCGCCTGTGGCCTAGACAACATAAGCAACATACACCTCAGACACCTGGGACCACAAGGCATACAAACACTCACTAACATATCAAACTACAGCTATTCACACAACACAATACCAGACATTTGGAAGCATGGTATCATCATCACATTCCCCAAACCCAACAAAGACCCCACGCTACCCTCCTCGCACCGCCCCATCACACTCCTTTGCTCCCCCTCCAAAGTCATGGAACGCTTAGTATTACAACTAATTACACCCGACCTACCCCTAGCTCCAACACAACATGGCTTTAGGCCACTGCACTCCACAAACACTCTTCTCACAGACCTTACACAAAGAGCTTTTGACGGCATCAACTCAGCTAGACCACCACACAGATCACTATTAGCCACACTCGACATTAGTAAAGCCTTCGATGCCATCCCACGCCACAACCTAACAAACAAAATCTACAACACAAACATGCACAACAACACAAAAAGGTGGCTGGCCAACTTCCTAGCAGGCAGATGTGCACACGTATCTTTTGCCGGTCAGTCATCTAAAATCAGAAACATTCCAAACGGAGTCCCACAAGGATCCGTCCTATCGCCCGCACTCTTCAATCTGTACATGCACGATATAACTACACCCAATACTCCCCAAATAAACTTAGCCTCCTATGCAGATGACATAACACTCACATGCACACACCATGACCCAAGAAGAGCAACAGATCTCCTTCAACCCTATCTCAACACACTACATGGCTGGTGCACTACAAACAGACTTAATCTAGCCCCAGCCAAATCCACCGCAACCCTGCTCACAAGCTGGACAGGTGAACACGAATACATCCCTCAACTCACCATAAACAACACATCCCTAACACATACACACACACCCAAAATCCTAGGAGTAACATATGATACTCATATGACATTTAAACAGCACACCACAAACATTAAAAAGAAACTGACACCCAGACTTAACGCCCTCAGGTCACTTGCTCACACAAAATTTGGACACAACAAAGAAACTACCACCACAGTATATAAACAATACATAAGATCAGTGATGGAATACGCAAGCCCAGCCTGGGCTTCTAACCTAGCTGAAACACATCATAAGACCTTACAGACTATTCAAAACAAAGCCCTGAAGATCATTACAGGCTGCACAGCTACTACACCCACAGATCATCTACATCAAGAAACAAAAATCCTCAAAGTCAAAGACCATCTGGACATGAGAGGCACTCAATTCCTGGCAGCAGCCTCCACGAACCAAGACCACCCACTAAACTACATGGCAACACACCCACAGACACCAAGAAATAGCAAAACAACACCCAGCACACGGTATCACACACAATTATTGTCCTCTCTCCCTCCCTGCCCACCCCGAACCAACTTCCAGAAGCACATCCATACTCATATCTCTCGCCAATCCATCCACTCACTCACAGACAACACGTAGCTGCATGCACGACCTCCCGAAATCCATCCTTCCGAATCCTCCCTCCCTCGCGAGGACAGAGTCCACCTGGCCAGGCTGAGATGCGGACACCATCCAGCTCTCCTGAGCTATCAGAAGAGACTGGATGACTCCGTTGTCGACGCCTGCCCGGGATGTAACACAGCACCCCATACCATTAAACACATCATAGAAGACTGCATTTCACACAACCACTTACGCCAACAACACAACCTACACTCAATGAGAGCTCTGTGGGAAAGCCCGATCGTGGCCATGGCCTTCCTCAGGGACTCGGGGCTGTTCGGCCAGGCAGCTTAGGGAACAACAACAACAACAACCAATGAAGAATATAATGATAGGAACCCCAAACTAATATTATAAATTTGTTACCTTTATTGTCGCGCATCCTGCATATTGACCGCCGGCGCCAGCTGTTATTTGCCCCCTGCTGGTAATATATGTGATGATGACTAAGTCATGGGGCATGATGGGGGTGAGGCTCTGAGCCCCCCTCAACCTATGCTTGTATCCCATGGCTGGTAACGAAATAATTTACCCAACATCTGACTGTAGGATACAATAATTTGTTGAGGGGGGCTTTGCTCCTCATCTTGAATCAGTGGAGATTTTTTTTTTTCGGTAGTGGAGCCCCAGCTCAACTGTGTCACTAACGGACGGAATACAACTAAGTGTAACTAAGTGTAAGTGTAAGTGGTAAAAGTTAAGAACTTGGCCCCCTTTTTCCTTCCCCCACTCCCCCCTCCCCCACCTAAAATTGTATTTATCCAGCTTATTTTTAGTATTTTGTCATCCTCTATACTATAGGGTAAGACACCAATAAATGTACCGTCGGCCAAGGAAAGTACCGATTTTCATTTACACATTACGCATATAATAACTTTCTGTATACGGTACAACTTTCATTGGTATATTCGTAAAGAGCACACTCTAAACTATTCATAATTCACTTAAAATACTAAAATCGGCTTACGGCAGCCATGCAATAACATGGTGAACCTTCGTGAAGTTGGCGCGAAACGGCGAATTTAGCGGTGGATAGAAATGAGTGCTTTCGTTCCGCCTCGCGGTACTACCCTTATAACGTTGATAATTTAATTCATCTATCTATTGCCTTTCCTTAAACTCCTACATATATTTCAGAAAGCCTTCAGCTTTTCATACACTGTATATGCATATTTTGTACATATGACACATAATAATACGTACGGTAATTCGAATACTTACCAACAGGTCGCTGTAAGCCCATCAGAATCGTCTCTATATTTTCCTATTTTCGCCATTTTAAGCAGCTCCTCGTTGTCATATCCGACTCATATAAGACGTTCACTTATTCACATTTGTAAATCATGTGTGAAAATGCTGATACTGAAACTACATTTTCCATATTAGCCTGTAATATGACGAGACCGAAAGGCCGCCATTTCTAACCACTGAGTGAGAAAGACTGGCGGTCCTATGAACTGTGACTAAACACCCCCTTACAGGCCTCTATTCTTCAATTATATACGAAAACTATTAGCTTAAATGGTCAACCTACATAAGAGCATGTCAATAAATAACTATAATACTGGGAGGTTTAACGACCCTCCCAATACCAAATAAGGTAAACCTCCTATTTGGTTGTAGCATCGGAGTATCCAACGTAGAGCTTATACTATGACGATGTAATCTGCTTCGCTCTAGAGCGGCAATTATCGTATACCCATAGCGCGAATTAAATCGATAACATCTAGAGTAGCACCTTACTCTCTCTACTAGGTACGTTGTACATACTTTTGAGGTCTTTTTAATAGAAAAATGAAAAGAGAAACGAGAAAGAAAAGAAAAAGTTGTCGACTCGGCCATTCCATCTGGCTCTTCACGCCGCTGTCAGGGGCGTACCTTCTAACCCGGTCCGGAGTAAAGGGCATCTCGATATCAAGCTACAAAAGAGGCAAGATTGGATGGGCAGGGGTACGGACAGCGGGAGGGACACTATGACGTTGGATACTCCGAGGCTACAACCAAATAGGAAGTTTACCTTATTTGGTATTGGGAGGGTCGTTAAACCTCCCAATTTAGTAGTAGCCTCTACGTTCCAACGTAGAGCTTAGAGTACCAAAATTGGAGGCGGACATCCAAGCTGAAAAAACTCAAACATCAGCAATTAGTTAAGGATCATGACAAAGAAAAGACAGTTTATATAAAGAGTGTACGGACAGGTGCATATTAAGAGAGATCACGTACAGTCATGTCATGTTCTTTGAGATCTCAACCGAATCGTATGAATGTTACATATCAGAATGGTGGATATGGATGACAGGATGCCCCCCCCCCCCTTTTCATGATATGGAGTAAGTAGGAAGTACTACACCGGATAATACCAAGTGTAAACATCGCTAACAGCACCGCACACAATGAAAAAAGTGCCGGAGGTGATAAGTGACACCCAGTAGATAAGTGACTGAACACTTAATTTTGTGGACTACTAGTAAAAACAGTAGGACAAACACCCCAATGACAATGCATTAACATGACACAAGCGGGTGATGCATAACGAACAGAATGTGGTGATGGGAAGAAATTAATGAAACATACAGTAACATCTACATTTCAAACAAATAATTTATTAATGAAGGAAATGAAAAAACAATATCCTTAAGCCGAGGTAAGGTCCTTAACCCTAGGTGACATTATATACATATATGTGCAACCCATAGCCCCACCCCCCTCCCCCCAAAATAGGAGCGGACATGATAGGAGAAAAACAGTAGGGGGAAGGACAAGCATAGAGGAATACCCCTAAGTAACTCTTTGGCCCAACGCAACACAAGGACGCCCCGGCCCATCCGAGGACATGGACAGATAGGAGGAGACAAACGTGCTGGGGGAAGACCACAGCCCTGTGTCAGTAATGTCCCTGAGGGAGTGATTGTGAAGGAAGCGGAGCGTGGCCGCATAAGACCTGATGTCATGCGCCGAACCCCGAACCAGAGGATTGCTATCCTTAATGATGCGACACAGGCGTAGTCCCACAGCACGTTTGGTTAATCTCCTACCGGTCTTAGGCGCCACCCAGAGCGCCAACCCCGACCCCGGCACAGTGGAATGAACATAAGAATAAAGTGAAAGAACAGGGCACAACGTGTGATGACGATGGCCGCGCTTAAGAGCGGGGACAGTGAAAGGCTTAAACACGTGTGCCTCTCGTTCGTTCTTAGCAATAAAATGAACAGACGGAGCCAAAGTTACCGACCCGAGGATGGGAGCAAAACGCAAACAGTTCTGGGCCGAGAGCATGGCAGCCAACTCCGAGACCCTCTCACCCGTAGCTAAAGCTAGAAGAAACAGTGTCTTGTCAAGTAATCTGTCAGGTGTGGGGTGAAGAGTGTAGGCCGCAGACGAGAGCCTATTGAGAGCCGCCGCCAGAGACCACTGACGGGGAATCTGACGCGGGGGTGGTCTGAGCCGAAAGCAGGCTCGCATGAAGAACTCTAGTTCTTTCTGAGGAACGACCCAACCCCGTGAGGGTCTCAAAAGGCTCACGAATGGCAGACAGGTGGTTCCTAATAGTGTTGTACATGTAGCGACGCTCCTCAAATAAATAATAGAGGTAGTGAAAAACAAGCGCCACTGATGGAGTTGTCTGTGAAGAGGTGTGTAACCAAGACGTAGAGCTGTGCCAGTGAGATTCATATATCTTCCATGTAGATGGTGTCCAATGTAGAGTGAATTTGTCAGTTAATGATCGTCCAAACAAGGGGAGCCACCCCGCCTCACAAACATCCATGATGCGAATGCCAACGAGGTCCCTAGGTCTCCAATCGACCCCAAGTGGAAGCTTGAGACCGACAGAGGCACGGGATCCTGGCACCATCGTTTCAGCTGAGCGTACCAGGCTTGGGCCGGCCAGAGGGGCGCGATCAACCAAACTTTGCCCTGGTACTCTCTCAGCCTGTGGAGGACCTTGTACATCAAAAGTGCATCGGGTGGCGGAAACACGTACAGTGACTGCCACCTGTTCCAGTCCTCGCTGAAAGCGTCCGGTCCCCCCGCTGGAGTGCGAATCCAGAGGGTCAGGAACACAGGCAACTTGGTCGTCTCGTGAGAAGCGAACAAGTCGACCTGCGGAACACCCCAGGAGGCTGCCAGGCCGTCGAATACGGTTTGTTTGAATGACCATTCTACCTGGGTGCTCCGTCCCCGAGACAGAGCATCCGCCCACAGGTTGGCAGACCCGGGCAGGTAGGTTGCATGCAGTGTAATGTTGTAACGATCTGCCTGAAAAAACAGTTTCTCCGCCAGATCCTGAAGCACCGCGGGTCTGGAGGAGCCCTGTTTCTGTATGCAATGAACTGCAGTCATGTTGTCCATCCTGAAGGCCACCGACCTGCCGAGAAGGGCGTGCCCATGATCCCACAGGAAGAACAACGGGACTAACAGTTCCAAGACGTTTATGTGTAGGTGAGTGAGACCTGACCACCTGCCTTGGTTTTGGTGACCCATGTTTGACTGGTAGCCCCATCCCACCTCGCTCGATGCATCGGTGTCTATCCAGATGGTCGGCGGGGGCGAAATCCAAGGCACAGCTCTCGCGAGCTTGCCCCGAACAACCCAGTGTGTCAAAAGTAAATGGATCGAGCGCGGAATCGGCCAAAGCCGATGTGGAGGCAACAGTGGGAATGCCTTGTTGCCCAGTTGAATCAGGCGTTTGATCCTGAGCCTCCCTAGGGGCATGGTCAGACACGCCCAATTGAGCGACCCGATCAGCGAGTCCCAGAGTTTCCTGGTGATGGAGACCGAGTGCAACACAGCGAAAAATTTCCTTCGAATCTTCGATGCGTTCACCCGACTCTGTCTGACAGTCGCGCTCGCCATGTCCCAGTCCAGGCCCACCCATGTCACGTCTTGCGACGGGGTGAGGCACGACTTGGGAATGTTGACCTTGAAACCTAAATGTGTGATGTGTTGGATGACAAGGAGAGTGTGTTGTGCACATTAAGTGGGAGAGTCTGCGGAGATGAGCCAATCGTCCAAGTAAAACAGGATCTGAATCCCCTGATGGAGCAGAGGAGTCAGAGCCTGCTTGACGAGTTTCGTAAAGACTTGTGGTGCGATATTGAGACCGAAGGGCAGCCTGTCGAACGTGAACACCCTTTCGTGCAGCTGGAGCGCCAGATAGCACTGGAACCGAGGAGCAATCGGTACATGCCAGTATGCATCCTTGAGATCCAGGGATATCACCCAGCAGCCGGGACGGAGCGCCAACCGCACCTGACTGATGGTGAGCATCCGAAAACGGTCATTCACGATATGCAAATTGAGGCAAGACAGGTCGACCACCGGTCTCATCGCATCGCAGTCCTTCTTCGGGACCAAAACACACGTGAGAGGAAGACCCGCTTGAGCGGGGAGACTTCCCGAACAATCCCATTCTCGAGCATTGACAATATAACCTTGGCCACGTCTGGAGAGACGTGCCGATGTCGGGGAGGACGTCTGAGAGGAGGCCGTGACCGCCACCTCCAGGACAGACCCCTCTTCACAACCTGACGCGCCCACGATCGGCGAGGCCATTGCCGATAGTGGGGGCAAAAGAAGCCGGTAGAGGCTCCTTGTGTGAGCCTCAACACTCGTTCAGGGAGCCGGTCGGGAGAGAAGGGGGAAAAACCTGGAGGAACTAACGTTTTTTTGATCCGGCATAGTCGTCAGTCTTGCCGCGGCTAGACTCACCTCCACGGGCACCCCCTCCCCTGTAGCGACCGCGTCCCTGAAACCTGCGCGGAGGATCCTGCGCTGGGCGGCGATGCTCCTGCCTCTGGTCGGGACGCCACGAGGACGCCTCAATGGCGAGCTGACGAGATGGGCGAAGAAGTGAGCGGCGAACATAAGGGCGCAAGGCCCGTCCCCAGCCCCCTTGGCGTCGCCCATCGACGGCACCTCTCCAAGGCTGGCGTCCCCTCGGCGGACCGGCCTTCCTCCCACGACCCTGGGAGGAAGCGGCTGCAGGAGGCCGCGACGCCCCAGAAACACGAGGCGCGAAGCGTCCCGCAGTCGCAAAGAGGTAAGCCTCTTGCCACGCATCATCGGAGAAGAGACCCTCAGTTGCGAGCTCAGAGAGGAGCAGCTTAGTCCTGATCTCCGCGGGCGCCTTCTTACAGAAGGCCACCCTCAGCGACTGCATACACTTAGCAGCCTCATGGACGGCACTCTGAAGGTCACCCACCGAGTTCAGGGCGAGCTGCAGCTGCACGCGCCGCAAGGTCTCCCAACCCTTCTTGAGGTCACCAGCCGGCTCGGCTTCAAGAAGCCGGAGGTGAATCCTCGCCATTTGGAACTGCAAGAGGAGGGTGGAGAGCAAGCGAGCGGCGCGTTTCCGGAGCCGGTGATCCCGATCCAGGGCACTCTTCTCCATGGCACGAAGAAAGACGTGGGTAACTGGTCTAACACAATCTTAGGGGCATTCAGTCATGACCAATACTTGGGAGAGACCCTGGATGATGACAGGACTAGCCCAGACACAAGAGTGTTGTCAGGCAGTGGGAGAGAAACAAAGCCCTCAGCCGACCTGACGCCAAAATCAACCCCTTCCACAAGCCACCGATCCCACGGCCCGTCCTCAAGATTGGTGAGCTCGAGCATGACGTTGCCTTCAGCATCGCGAGCACTCTTAACCAGAGGAAGACCGGCAATGGCTGACAGAGCGGGCGCATCAGCTAAGATGTCATGGCGGGTGTAGTCCGACCATAAACGTGTAGACCCAGAGAGAGATACCCTAGAACGGTACGTAAAAAAATGCATATCCGACCTACTGGGGTGAGGCCGGATATCGACCTCTGGGACCAGGCCGTTCGGAGTCAGAGCTCTGAAGACACCCTTAGCACTAATCTGTATAGCCCAATTCTCAGCAACCGGCCGTTCCCCCCGTGCATGAGTGGCGGCAAGTTCCGGGTGAGTAGCCACCATATTCTGCCAAGATGTAGGCTCGCCATACAAAGAAGGGAGGACACATTTGGGGATCTTAAACTTAGACAGTGGGGGAACACTAACGGGTTGGCCAACCATCCCCAGCCCGCTCCCAGGCAGCACGACAAAAGACGGCGAGGGAGTCGGAGAGGGGGCAGGCGCAGGCAGAGCTGCGGCCGCCACCACAGGGGTTGCTGGGCCAGTAGGCAGTAGATCTTCAAATGGAGGAAGAGGGGTAACGACAGGAACCACCGTAGGAAGCTGAGATGGCTTAACCATAGCCTCGGTATGCCGTTCCAGGGTTGCTTGCAAGGCCCCAAACCTGGCACAGTTCTCCTCCTTGAGGGAGTTGAAGGCCTCAAGCCACTCAGGGGCTGCGGCCGAGCGATCTGGCGACGTCGATTCAGGGGAAGTCGACACGTCGACGCGCAGCCGATTCCTCCGAGCAGGGAAGCGAGGGGGAGGTGTATAGTGCAGATCCGGACGAGGGGAGTCTTCCAGGACAACTATGTCAGCGTCCTCCTCAGGCTTCATCCAAAC
The DNA here is from genome assembly GCA_032716605.1 of Paralithodes platypus. Lineage (NCBI taxonomy): Eukaryota > Metazoa > Arthropoda > Malacostraca > Decapoda > Lithodidae > Paralithodes > Paralithodes platypus. Next base: position 6,190,053 of record CM064490.1, on the reverse strand, counting down.
TCCCTTGTCGGAGTCCTCAGGATCCTCAAAATCCTCCTCCATGTCAGTCCACTCGTCCTCCTCACCGGCGTCTGGCACTGCCGGAGGAGGCGATTGATCACGACCCACATTAGAGGACTGGGCACAGCAAAACGCCGGATCGACAGGACCCGGGGACCCCAGAGGCGACAGAGGTGGGGCGGGTACATTGACGGCCGGACCAAACAAAGAGACCACCCGTGGTGAAGGTGTCGATGTGCTGGCAGGCGGGGGAGGAACAGGTTGATATCCCGCAGCCTGAGACACCTCAATCTCCCTGATCAAGTCGTGTGTAGTCTTCCGAGGTGGGGCAAAGTGAGGGGACACAACACGAGGCACAGGTGGTACAGTGTGCTTCGCCCTAAAGGTAGTCGTCCCTGATGGCCGAACAGGTGAAGGTGGAGACTTCCGCTTCCTTCCGTGGTCCAAAGACGTCGTAGAGAGGTCCGCAGGAGGCACTTGAGGACGGGCGGCCTGGAGCCCTGACGTATGAGCAGAAGGAAGGCGGTGCAGTAGCCGAACATCCTCGTCCTTGAAGTGAGGGATGCAGTGTAGGGTCTTCCCAACATATCGGGAAATGCCCTCCCACGTAGTCAGGAGGCGCGCCGCAGCCTCCGCCGCCGCAGGTGACGAGGGTTGAGACTCCACTGCCATGACATTAATGAGGCAAGGGCCGCACCTCCTGGGAGAATAACCATCCCTGGAGTAACAATCCACGTGGGTAGGGCATTCCAGATGGTCGGGACTGACCACAGGCTTACCACATCCCCGCCTGGTGCAGAGAGGGATCGGCATCACACCTGCAACCGGAAGAAAAAACCAGTCTTGAGCCACCAAACAGGTAGGTAAAAAATACTAGCAGACAGAAGAATCCCTTAAAAACAGAGACAGGCACAAAGGGAGAAAACCACCCGCGAGTGGCCCCTACCCTTGAAGCTGTAGCATTCCCCAGACAAGGATAATAACCCCCCACCCCCCTTGAAAAACCCCAAGGAAGGACGAAGGCCAATAATACACCACTATAGACAAAAATAAGAAAGTCGCAAGGTAAACCGATCACAAGGGAAGGGAGACGCCCAAAAGCACTCACTAGACCTTGAGAAAGAAACCTCCGCCGCATATCGGAGAGTGCAGATTTCCCCCCCCCCCCCCAATGTGAACCCCAACCCCAACCAGGTGAACAAATAAGGCGACATTACCTGTAGGCCTTAGGCGGAAGCGAGGGAGGCACAGGAGAGCACCCAAAGTGGAGCGTAGCACAGCCTGGGAAAAAAGGGAGAAGAGCATTAAACACCAGAACCGATGCACCACTTACTAGTATTGTATGCAAGATTTGTGAAAAGCTAATTAGGAAGAGATGGATGAAAATGTTGGAGAGAAAGAAGATAATAACCCCAAAGCAATTTGGATTCAGAGAAGGGACATCTTGTGTTACCAGTTTGCTATGTTATTACAGTAGGGTGATAGATGTACTCCAAGAAAGAGGTGGATGGGTGGACTGCGTCTACTTAGACCTTTCCAAAGCATTCGATAAGGTACCACATAAGAGATTGTTATCTAAGCTTGAGACGCTAGGATGTGTCAGGGGGAGTTTGCTGAAATGGATGGAGAGCTATTTAACAGATAGGGAAATGAGGACCAACATTAGAGGAACTTACTCATCGTGGCGGAAAGTTGAGAATGGTGTGCCGCAGGGATCTGTGTTGGCACCTCTCATGTTCCTTATGTACGTGAATGACCTGCCGATAGGCATAAACTCCTACATGTTAATGTTTGCAGATGACGTAAAAATTATGAGACAAATAACAAATAAAAGTAGTTGTGAGGAGCTGCAAGGGGATTTAGATAAAATATACGAATGGAGCACCAAGTGGAAAATGAAATTTAATATAAGTAAATGCCATGTGTTAAATATGGGAAGAAGTGTGAATAGACCAAATTGGGAGTACAGGATGGGAGATAATATAATTAGCAAGGCCGAAAAAGAAAAGGATTTAGGGTTGATTATACAAGATAATTTGTCGCCAGAGAAACATATTAACAAGCTCTTTAGCGGAATGTATGCAATGGCCGGGAATATGAAAGTTGCTCTGAACTACTTGGATGAGACCATGGTAGCGAAAATTATGAAGAGTATGATTAGACCAAGATTGGAGTATGCAGCAGTGGTGTGGTCCCCGCATCTAAAGAAGCATATTCACAAGTTAGAAAGAATCCAGAGAGCAGTTACTAGATTGGTTCCAAGTCTCAGAGAACTGCCATATGAAGGGAGACTAGACAAATTAAATCTACCGAGTCTAAAAGAGAGGAGAGAGAGGGGAGACATGATAATGATGTACAAATGCACCCGGGGGCTGGAGAGGCTGGATAGGGAGGATATATTAATTATGGATACAGGAATAACTAGAGGCCACAGCTACACAGTAAAAAGGCCTACCTGCAAGAACGATATCAGGAAGTTTAGCTTCCCCTATAGATGTATTGACAAATGGAATGGGCTGGAGGAGGAGGTGGTAGGGGCAAGGAATATCCATATTTTCAAGAAAAAATTGGATAAAAAGTAGACTGAGAGACGAGACAACACGAGCTTAGCTCAACTCCTGTAAACTACAATTAGGTAAATACAATTAGGTAAATACCAACAGGCATGGACAAGTAGCAATGCACTCCCCAACCCAAACCCAGAGAGGAGCGGACCATCAAGGTACCCTCCAGTCGGGGGTGGGATAACAGGACAGCCAAAAAAGCGTGAAACACACACCACCGTAGAGCAGGGTAAACACGCCCTGGAGTGGACACCGATACGCTCCAGAGCGGGCCACAGCCACCAGAACCCTACCAAGGCACCACAAAGACGAGTAGGACCGACCCAGAGCGGGGGAAGAACCCGCACCCTAGGGCGGGAGAAACACGCCCTGGAGCGGACATCGAGACGCTCCAGAGTGGGCCACAGCCACTAGAACCTTACCAAGGCACCTCAGAGACGAGTAGGACCGACCTAGAGCGGGGGAAGAACCCGCGCCCTAGGGCGGGTGAAGACACCAAGAAGAGAGCCAGCCAAAAAACCAAACGAACCGACCTGGAGCGGGAAAAGCCATCGCTCCAGGGCGGGGCGGTCATGCTTGAGCGGGAGGATGATATAGCGGACTCACGCCCGGTCCAGAGCGGCCAAACACACGCTCGAGGGCGGTACAAAGACCGACCTAAAGCGGGGCCGAAGAGGGACAGACCAGAAGCAGTCACCAAAGCAAGCTCAGGAGCGGGAATACCGACGCCCCAGGGCGGAGCTGCGATCACCATATTAATAGTCTGAGGGCTAGGGAAGGTCAAAGTGAAAGAAGACATGCGACGAGTGCCAGACGCTCGCCCTGGAGCGGTAAGACCGACGCTCCAGGGCGGAGCGGCGAGCCAGGTCCAAGTAACAGAGGACCGAAGCGTCACTCACCGACGACACTTAATACAGAAAGTAATGTAATGGAGAAGTGTGTCACGTCTGCCAAGAAGGCCCCCCAGGGACTCGAGAAAAGGAAACGCCAACCAAAGACCGACCTGGCGTGGGACGTGACCCACGAATAGGGAGGAGCAGAGGAAGACATAGCCAAATCGCAAGGCCCCAAGCAGGCAAAATAAGGGTTGGGAGCCTTAATGAATATGTAGAATTCAAATTGGGGATCTGGAAAGCCAGAGGTAGTCAGAAAACTGGTGCGAACCCCACAAAGAAAAAAAAGGGGGTCAAAGGACAATCCCAGGGGCTGCAACAGAATCGAACGACAAAAATCCCCCCGTAGGCTAGGCCATCCAACAAAAAGTTAGCCTAAGCGGCACTAGGCGATAGGAATAATTTGAAAAGAAGGGCGCCACTAGCTACCACACACCCAAAGAGGTATGAGCGCGACATAAAAGACCAACATGGGGCAAATGACATCCCGGGTCGGCGCCCCCCACCATAACATCACCCGAAACACCGAAGTTGTTGTTGTTCCCTAAGCTGCCTGGCCGAACAGCCCCGAGTCCCTGAGAAAGGCCATGGCCACGATCGGGCTTTCCCACAGAGCTCTCATTGAGTGTAGATTGTGTTGTTGGCGTAAGTGGTTGTGTGAAATGCAGTCTTCTATTTATTAGTGGCCCCTCCATCATTGACGAACATGCCTATTACATAAGGCACCCTCTTCAAACACTCATCCGCCGTAGTTTGAATCTACCGCGCAGAGCATTTAAAAAACTGAGGAGCCTTCATCATGAGCGCACGCGACCTCACTCATGGCTTCAGTCATAATGAATTGGGTTCTCACTACGAAAAAACTTTGTAAAAAATAAAAAGAAAAAGAAAATAAGAATAACTATTCAATAAGCTTTCCATCATATCGTGGATGTACTTGTGTGGATCTTTTGACCAGACGCTACTGCAGGCGTCATTCTTCCTTCTCTGCTCTGCGCTCAGCCTGCCCGGACGTGTCTCCCCACGCTCCGCGGGTTCCGCATTTGTTGCGTCCCTAGTGAGTTTTTTCTCATTTGTTTACTCCGGGATGTATCGAGTAAGGTTAGGATATGCGTAGCAGGAGTGTCCTGGGCTAGTTGCCCGCAGTGCAGTGTATTTTGGGTCGTGTGTTTGGGGCATCTATTTCGGATGTACCCTCGTGGTCCTGTTGTGGACAGGTGAACTTTTTCACAGTTAGCTAGCTTTGTGATGCAGGCGGCTTTCATTACACGTTATTGATTCCTTTTATCTTTCTGATGAGGTAGCGTATTTTTGCTGTCGTTCCCAGCGTATTTTTCTTCACTTAGTGAAGTTTTTTCTGGGTCCCGAGTCAGTTCTTCCCTTTGCCGGAAGTGTTTGCTACAGTGGTGTGTTGGCGGTGGTTCCTGTTGTGATATAATTCAGTGCTTTTTGTTTATATTCCGACATGTTACTGTTATCCGTCTGCCTAGGCCTAGCCAGCCTCTCGTAGCTTTACCACATATACAAGTGTTATATATACAGGCGGCACACCATGGCGGAAGGCGGACGCAAGTTTGAGGCTCCGGCATATGTTATGGGAATTATTATTTATTTATTTATTAATTTTTATTTTGCCAATCAAACATACAATATATGTTAATTTTACAATAAAATAATATGATGGCTGCGCCTTTTGAGAACAATCTCTTTTAACCCTCTCACCACGGAAGGGCTCTTGAACGCCCATAAAAAAGCATATAACAGGTACCCGGATGGTATCTTGAACGCCCAGTGGTTGAAAGCCTGTGAGCTTCGTGTGCGAGGCGTCGGTCCGACGCATGTAAACAACAGCCGGCTGGACCGTCGCCCCGCATCTCCGGCCACAAGAAGGAGAGCGTCGCTTGTTCGTGTGTGCCTGTATGTTGTTTTTAAGTATCGAAAAGTGGTGTAAAGTGGCTGTTTTGGCCATAAAGTTATCTCCAATGAAATCATCATCACAGCTCAACCAGTTGACTTAGAGAGCTCTACTTAATGCCATTCTACAGGTAAATAACACAGCTACGCTTGGGGATGCGCGGAAATGCGGGAAGCAGTCTGATTAACGAATATACGGTAGCCTAGCCTAGACGTTTTTCGGCCAAAACACCCGGGTTTCGAGGAATATATATATAATACATAGCCGGGGCTGGAGGGTTAAAGGCACCTTGAATACAACTCGATGGTTATTTTACATACAGTAAGATTATTAAAACATATAATATTATATAATTATAGCTAATGAGGCACAGCCCCAGCCCCGCAGCCACAGCAAGAAGGGATTCGGAACAGTGGCCAGGTATAATTACCTAGCCACCACCCCGAACCACCCCCCACCCAGACCGCTGTGGGTAGAGCAAACCCCAGCTTTATATACAGTACGGTACCTACATATTGATCAACACCAGAACAGTATCTTAATTTGTTTCCGATATAAAGGTGATTGTAATTTAGGGTTGTGGCAGTTTTATTGTCAAATGTTAAGTAAGATTAATATTTAGACATTAGTGAAGATTTGAGTGATATTTTGAAACTAGGCAGAGTGGGTTTATTTTGTAAGTCAGGAGACAACTGATTCCAAACTTTCGCACCATGGTATTTTATTGATGTCTGGGATTGTCTAGAGGTCATTAGGGGAATATTTAAAGAATTTATATTTCTTAATGCATACCTTTCATTTTCACGATGTCTAAATAATTCCACATTGTTATAGCCATGTAATGCTTTGTATACAAAGATAGCACTGCAAAATATGTTAATATCTTCAAATTTTAAGAGATTAAGTTGTCGAAATAATTCATTGGTGTGAGCATATTTGGATCTAAATGTAATTGTTCGTATAACTTTTCTTTGTGCAACTTCAACAGGTTGTAATTTACTTTTACCCATCGCTCCCCATACTGTATGACAGTATAAGAGAAATGGATAAATTACTGAATAATATAAAAGCTTTAGGGCATTTAAGTCAAGACATTGGCGTGTTAAGTACAGTATACCACATTGTTTATTTAGTTTATTTGTTACGTCCTTTATGTGTAAGTTCCAAGACAGTTTTCTGTCCACCGTTATCCCCAGAAACTTAACGCTCTCCACTTCTCTCACTGATTGATTACCAAATTTAATTGGTTGCATATCATTTGGAACGTTTTTGTTTCTGTGAAAGACTATAAAGTTAGTTTTATTATATTTAGTGTAAGTTTATTGGTAGTTATCCAATTATGTACATTCTTAAGTTCATTGTTTATAGAAACAATAAGAGAGCGCAAGTCCCGGTGACTGGCGTACAGAGTACTGTTATCAGCAAATAATATATATTTAAATAACATACTTGAGTTTACAATATCATTAATAAATAAAATGAACAACAATGGACCCAGTATAGAACCTTGTGGTACTCCGTAGGATATTATTTGCATATTAGATGAATTGTCCTTATATTGTACATACTGTTTTCGATTAGTTAGATAAGAGTGAAACCATTTGCTAATGGTACCTCTAATGCCATAATGTTCGAGTTTCTTTAGGAGGATTTGATGGTCAACAGTATCGAATGCTTTGGATAGATCTAAAAATATACCAACTGTAAAATGCTTGTCATCAAAAGATTTGAGGATATCGTTAGTAAATAATGATAAAGCTGACTCTGTTGAACATCCTTTTCTAAACCCATGCTGAGCCTCATAATAATATTGTTAGTTGAACAAAACTCTGTAATCCTTGTATGCATAATTTTTTCTAGGATTTTACTCATAGCTGGGAGTACAGACACAGGACGGTAGTTATTAAAGATTGAACTATCTCCGGATTTATATATAGGAGTAACTTTTGCAATTTTAAGGCAATCGGGAAAACACCACTGGAAAATGACATGTTACAAAGATATCCTATAACTGGAGACAAAGCTGTAATAACAAACCTTAAAACTTTCATTGGTATTTCATCATAACCAGGAGAGGAGTCCCGTAGTTGTTTTACTGTATTGATTATTTCATCGCTTGTGACGGGAGACATGGAAAAAGGCGTTACTTGTCTATTTTGTAGGTAGGATGTAAAGTCTACGTTTGAAGTATCTATATTTTCTGCTAATTTTTTACCGACATCAATAAAATATGAGTTAAAGTGTTCCACAATATCACTAGGTTTAGTCAACTCGGTATTATTATTAATGAAAGTGTTGTTTATTTTGTGTTTAGTTTTCCTTGCAAGAACAGAATTAATTATGTTCCAAACCTTTTTAGCATTACCAGCAGATTCTTGGAGTTTAGATTTATAATGGTTTCTTTTAGCTGATCTTAAAGCTTCTGTTACCCGGTTACGTAGTCTACGGAACTCCTCTCCAAATGTGATGGGCCTAATAGCATATTTCCTAGCTAGTTTATTCTTCTGTTTAATCATGATTTTTAATTCTGGGGTTATATACTGCTTATCTAGGTAGGCGTTATTTATTCGTTTTGTAATTATTGGAAAATATCTGTTAAAACAAGCAATAGTCAATTAATTCAAGGATATCGAGTACATACGGGGCTAACAAGAAGAGGAAGGATTTAGTGAAGGTTTGGAGGATATATTGGTGTGGTGGAGGGGTGATATATAGTGTAATAAGAGTGTGTAGTGACGGGACAGCGGTAGGGTTGTGAGTTGTTGAGTTTGTAAACAAACATGGCAGAGGGAATTTCGGGTATGACGGAGTCGGAAGGAAGGTTACAACGTTTTCGGGGATTTAAGAGCACAGATAAGAAGTTAGAAGAGGTTAGTATTGTTGTGAAGGATTTGGAAAAGTGGATGAGTGATACAGAGAAATGGAAGGGGGATATTGATGAGAAAGTTAAGGCACTGTGTGTAATGTGTGGTGTGATAGGTGGGGAAGGGAATAGGCCTAGCGAAGGAAGTGAATGCAGGCCTTTTTTGGCAGTTAATGAGAGCCTAGAGATGTTATTGAAAAGGGTAGATGAACTGGGAGCAGAGAATATGGCATTGAAGGAGCAGCTGAAGGAATACGAAGGACGTTTCACGGAAGTAAAGGAGTCGACTGCATGGACGGTGGTAGGTAAACAAAAAGTCAAGGATTTGGAGGATATTATGAAAGAGCAAAAGGAAGAAATTAATATGACCAAACAAAGTTTTGAGAGTGCAGTTGTAGGGGTCATGAAGAACAAGGAGAGTGTCGTGAGGGAGGCCATGGACAGGGATAGGGGTGTAATCTTGTATGGAGATATAGAGACTCATATGAATGATAATGGAGTGAGAAAAGTGAGGGATATGGAGACAGTGAAGGAGGTCTTGAAAGGTGTGGATGAGGACGAATATGGATGGGAAGGGCAGGTGGAGGAGATCAGTAGGATAGGTAGATATAAAAGGGGAGAGATGAGACCTATAAGGGTACAGTTTAAAACTAGGGTAGTGGCGGAGACTGTGACAAATTTTAGTTGGAGGCTAAATACAAATGATAAACTGAAACACATAAGACTAAAGAAGGATTTGAGTATAGAACAAAGGAAAAAAATTAAGGAATTACAAGAAAAGGCTGATGAAAATAATGGAAAGTTGGATGAGGAGGAAAAGAGAAATTTTTACTGGAGATTGAGGGACGGAAAAGTGAGGAAGTGGTTTATAAGAGTAGAAAGGAGGGGGAGATCAGGGAGGGGAGAGAATGTGATGAGAGTTGTGACGGAGGAGGAGAACGGGGTGGAGGTGTCACAGGGAGAGACAGGAGACAAAGAGGCAGACCCAGTAGTGCTAACAGGGGAGTAGGGTACGGACTGGAGGAGCGGGATGGTGTAATTGCTGGACGAATGGTAGATGGATTAAGGATTATGTTTAGTAATGTGGATGTGTTTACTCAGGACAAGAAAAGAGAACTGATATGTAGGTTGCAGGATGAAGAGGAAAAACCTGATATCATAGCCCTACAGGAAGTAAGACCAAAAAATATTAGAATTGAGAGGGAACTGGTGGAATATAGTTTGGAGGGTTTTGAGTTATATGAGAGAAATGCTATTAGAGCAGAGGTTGGAAGAGGACTGTTTATTTATGTAAGAAAAGAGCTCAAGGTTAATGAGGTGGATATGAGACAGCAGTATTGTGAGTATTTGTGTATTGAAGTAAAATGTGTAAGAGGATCAATTCTAATTGCCTCTATATATAGAAGCCCAAATAATAGCAGGGGAGAGGATGATAACCTACTGAAAGCAATGGAGGAGATAGATAATAGAGAGAACAAATATAAAATTTTGATTGGAGATTTCAATTTGCCAAGGATCAACTGGGCAAATTGTACTACTCCAGCGGGACAGGGTAGCATGGAAAATAAGTTTATAGAGAAAGTGAGAGATTGTTTTTTAACGCAACATATTGTAGAGATGACAAGATATAGAGATGGGACGCAGGGGAGTGTACTTGATTTGATTTTTAGCAATGAAGAGGATATAGTGGAACATGTTAATGTGGATAGCCCTATAGGTCGTAGTGACCATGCCTGTATAAGCTTTAGTTGTAACATTAAATCGGAGAGGGATAATAAAAGCAATAGAAAAATATACATGTATGATAGAGCAGATTATGAGCTGCTGAGACGGTGTTTGGACATTGACTGGGGGGAATATTTGAACGGTGAAGACGCTGAAGGAATGTGGAGGAAAATTAGAGTCAAACTGGAGAATGCTGTATCCAAAAGTGTACCAGTAAGGGAATATAAGGATAAAACAAAATTGAGGAAAAGAACTAACCCAGAATTGCCAATGAAAAGAAAGCTTTGGATATTGATTAGAAGAAAGAAACGATTGTGGGAAAGATTAAAATTGTTAAAAAAGAACAGGGGGTCTAGTATAGAGGCTAAGGAAGTGGATCTGGAACATAGACAAATAAACAATAAAATAAGGTGGGAAACAAGGAGGGGGGTGAAGGAGAGGGAGAGAGAGATAGCTAGAAATGTGAAGGATAATCCAAAAATATTCTGGAAGTACATTCAGGAAAAATTAACAAGAAGAGTAGGGATCCCAGAGCTGGTGGGGGGGTTGAATGATGGGAGTAGAGCGGAGACTGATAAGGAGAAAGCAGAGGTGCTGGGGAAATACTTTGGGGGGGTACTAACAGTGGAGTCGGAGGATGCAGTGCCTACTATTCCCATCAAACAGGCACCGGCACTAGAACTAGTAGAGTTTTCCCATGCTAGAATAAGAAGGGCTATAGAAAAAATGAACAGAAGTAAGTCACCGGGACCGGATGGGATACACCCAAGAATCATAAAGGAAGGAGGGGAGATGTTAGTAGAGCCATTGAAAATGTTATTTGAGGTATCGTTTAATACAGGACAAATCCCGATGGACTGGAGAGAGGCGAACATAACAGCTATATTTAAGAAGGGAAAGAGAAATGACCCAGGGAATTATAGACCAGTCAGTTTGACAAGTGTTGTGTGTAAACTAATGGAAACGGTAATTAGAGAAGGAATAATGGATCATATGAAGTCAAACCAACTTTTCAGTGGGAGACAGTTCGGATTCTTGCCGGGGAGGTCGACGGTACTACAGCTAATTAAGGTGGTAGATGATTGGATGCAAATTCTAGAAGATGGTGATGTAATAGACGTGGTATATTGCGATTTTATGAAGGCCTTCGATAAGGTCCCACATAAAAGGTTAATAGAGAAAGTTAGAAGCTATAATATAGGGGAGAAATGTGTGAAATGGATAGAAGCCTTCCTGAAAGATCGGAGACAGAGGGTATTGGTGAATGGAATAGGCTCGGGGTGGAGGGAAATTACAAGTGGGGTACCTCAGGGATCTGTGTTGGGACCACTGCTGTTCGTTATATTTATCAACGACTTGCCTGAAGTTATAACTAATGGAAGTGAGGTATACCTGTATGCGGATGACACAAAACTGTATAGAAGAGTGAGGAGTAAGGAAGATATGGGTTTGCTTCAAGGAGATGTGGAGGGCATGAAGGGATGGTCTGAGCATTGGTTAATGCCTTTTCATCCAAAAAAATGCAAGTACATGCGGATTGGGACCAGCAAGATAGACAAGGTAGGATACAGTATGTATGAAGCGATGGAGGAAGTGAGTGCAGAAAAGGATATAGGAGTAGTGATAGACAATAAGTTAAATTTCTCAGAACATTTAGCGGAAAAGATAAACAAAGCCAATAGAATTGTAGGGCTGATAAGGAGGACATTTGTGTCACTTGACGAAGAAATCTTCAGGAATCTATATACAGCGCTGGTTAGGCCGCACCTGGAATATGCAAACCAGGTGTGGGCTCCATATATGGTAAAGGATATAGAAGCAGTGGAGAAAGTGCAGAGGAGAGCTAGCAAGCTGGTACCAACGTTGAAGAACGCGGGCTATGAGCAGAGCTTGAGGACACTGGGACTTCCGACACTGGCATATAGGAGAAAGAGAGGGGATATGATAGAGACTTTTAAGATAGTGCCAGGAAAGTACGATGAGGATGTGTGTGAAGGTATCTTCTTGATGCGGGAGGGAACAAGAACGAGAGGACACTAAGAAAATTTACAAAGAAAGAAATAGGCTTGAGAAGGCGAAGAACTCATTTTGTGATAGAGTGGTAAATGAGTGGAACGCACTGCCCCAGTATGTAGTCGATTCCGAATCAATAAGGGAGTTTGAAAGTAATCTTGATAAAGCATGGGGAAGACAAGATTTGAAGTTTGATTATAAAACAAAAATACAGAATAGTAAAAATGTTGCGTCTGCTACCGCCGCCGCCAACACCGTGAACGACCGCAGCAGTGCAAGTACTGGTACTGAGCTGGATACACAGGCATAGTTTGCCTTTTTCCAGAGGATCTACTGTAAGAATACTGTAAGAATTATTGATTTATTTTCTAAATATGTACTACTGTGTCATGTGTGTCCTGGTTTAGTTGTGTATTGGCTAATTCCACGGACTATTTATGTGTCCTGGGTTAGTTGTGTATTGGCTAATTCCACGGTCTATGTTGGGCCCGGCGTTAGTTGTGTTTTAGCTACGCCTCGGTCCGGTGTTGCGTTCAGATGGTATCTGGACGGGGTGGGTTATTTCCGGCAGGTTTTTCTCGGTTTCACCTTGATAACCCCGGCTGGTTGCCAAGTTTTGGCCACGCGTGGTTTAAAACAGGCTTGTTTCCCCGGCGAGTGGGTGTCTGTGGCTCCCCAGGACTGCGTCTCTGGGGTGCCTGTTTCAGGCTCCTTCTGATTCTCGGCGGGTTGGCTGTACCCATCTAACAGTGTTCATACGGACACGTGTTGTTTGTAGTTTTTTCGTTTTTGCAAAGCCAATATAAAACTATGCTGTAGTTGTATTTCCTCCCCGGCGATCTGTTACAAAGAAGTGGGGATAGGAACAATTGGGGTTAACTTTTAAACTTTAAATCACCCGGTGGGTGCAACCTGGAAGGGTGGGATGACCGAATTTGCAAAATTCAGTTTAGTTGACCAGACAATTGAGGGATGCATTGTGTATCGCCTCCTTCAACATACGGCGCTTTAGGGCACAATTGGGGTTAACGTTTTTTAAACTATTATTCACACCCGGCGGGTGCTCCTTGGACGGATGGGAATAACTAATTTACAATTCAGTTAGTTAACCAGACAATTGAGGGATACGTTTTGTATCGCCGCCTTCAACATACGGCGATCTAAAAAGATACTTCGGCAGAAGTTAGATCTCGTATATTTGTCAGGCTTCCCAGTTTTTGATCTACGAGATAATTCGGGGGCCGGCGTCTTTTTTAGTTTTTTTTTTCTCCAAAATTTAATCTTGAAACAAACACCACCGGAAAGACTTAATCACTTATAAACGCCATGCTGGTCTTTATATATTATGTCGGAGGGTATTCATAAATCTTTTGGACAAATTAAGATATTCTGAAATCTTTTACTTAGGAAACCCCACCGCGTAGCGAGCTGTGGTCGTTGAGTATTACGTCTCGTTACCCGGCGGGTTATTTAACACTTGTGTGCGAACATGATTGGGTTAACCTTATGAGCATTAATTCCTGGAAATTTTATTTTTTCCAGAGCCGGGTCCCGGCGGGTCTATGCAGAACCTGGAGTAAGTTTCCCACCAGTCTCTGTCATGGCTACCTTTGCCCCGGTTTTTGCTTTATGCATTACGCCCTCCTGTTCAGGTATCCCTATTTTTGCGCACACCCTTTGTATAAAATGTGTTAAAATGTCTCGTTTGGTGGGGGTTACCTTTCCGGCGTTTTTCTCGTTGCTCCGAGAACACCGTTTTTGTTTACCGAGTTTTAGTCAGGATGGCTAAAATAGGTAAGTTACCCCGACGAGTTTGGTCGCTTGAGGGCTCATCAGAAACTGCGTTTTCTGTGGTCGAGCCTGGGATCAGGCTTCCTGTGTTATTCATTGCTTTATGCATTACGCCCTCCTGTAATGTCTCGTTTGGTGTGGGTTACCTTTCCGGCGTTTTTCTCGTTGCTCCGAGAACACCGTTTTTGTTTACCGAGTTTTAGTCAGGATGGCTAAAATAGGTAAGTTACCCCGACGAGTTTGGTCGCTTGAGGGCTCATCAGAAACTGCGTTTTCTGTGGTCGAGCCTGGGATCAGGCTTCCTGTGTTATTCCCGGCGAGGGGGGCTCCACACAGTTATTTTGTTTGGTCTTTCCCTCCCGGCGACCTTTTTACAAAGAGGTCTGGGGCAGGTATAATTGGTTTGACATTGCATATAAAACCCGGCGGTTGTACCTTCGGGTGGTTATATTAACGGATTTGCGATTCGCGATAATTTGCCAAACAATTGATTGATACAATAGGGTATCACGGCCTTCAAGACGGCGATCTATGAGGGCTTCTGGGAGAAGCCGGATTAGAGATTAAGATAGGCTTAGACTTTTTATGGGATAAAAAGATGCCTGAATCTTACTAGTGTTTCAAGTGTAAAGGGATACTTGAAAGACTTCATCTTTAATAAAGATATGCTTCATCTTTATGAGGATTCAGAAGTTATGCTTAATTCTTTTGAACAGGTAAAAGATATGCTGAAATCTTTAATAAACAATTGAAACAATGTTGTTTGTTTGTTTAGTCTTTCCCTCCCGGCGACCTTTTTACAAAAAAGGTCTGGGGCAGGTACAATTGGTTTGACATTGCATATAAAACCCGGCGGTTGTACCTTCGGGTGGTTATATTAACTGATTTGCAATTCGCGATAATTTGCCAAACAATTGATTGATACAATAGGGTATCACGGCCTTCAAGACGGCGATCTATGAGGGCTTCTGGGAGAAGCCGGATTAGAGATTAGGATAGGCTTAGACTTTTTATGGGATAAAAAGATGCCGGAATCTTACTAGTGTTTCAAGTGTAAAGGGATACTTGAAAGACTTCATCTTTAATAAAGATATGCTTCATCTTTATGAGGATTCAGAAGATATGCTTAAATCTTCTGGACAGGTAAATATATCCTGAAATCTTTAATATGAAACTAAAGGAAAACGAAAAGTAGTGGTGGAGTGCTACGGTTCGTTGACCGGCGGTTTTGTGGCACATATTTTGTACCATTTTTTGGGTGTAACCCTATGAGCATTAATCCCCGGAAATTTCTCTTTCCAGGGCGGAGTTCCGGTGTTGCACCAGGTGACCAGGTAGTTCCCGGGGGCGGGGTAGTTTTCCCCCAGTCTCTGTCATGTCGGCACTTGAACCTCTCATTGCTGTATGTTCAACGCCGTTAAGATCAGGTATCCCTATATTATTTTATTTGTTAATGAAATAATTTAATCACTGAATAATAATAACCATATATATTTTCTATGATTATATTATGATAATATTGTGTTTATTTATAGTAATTTATTTTAATACAATTAAATATAAATTAAATTAATTAGTATACTTTATGATTTTGCTCACCAGCTCTGCTTTCAATGTGTTAATGAGCTATGGGAGCTTTTAATTATCATAAACCTTTACAGGGCTCTCTTTCAGAGAGTATACCGAGCTCGCAAGCGAGGGACAGCCACAGCCAAGGTGTATGGCGATACTCACAGTCCTGGCAGGACAGAACACATCCCTTTGTGACTCAACTAGTGCTGACATCCACCGGGATGCCGATGTACCATCTTCTATCCCAGTTTTAACATGGCAACATGTGGAGGTCCCGGCTTCGGCGGGATCTTCCCATGATAAGCCAGACTTAACGGATGAAGAACAACGATCTCTGGTCTCAGAGATGGAGGTTGAAGAGTCCAGTCACCTTCTAGGCGACTCTCAGGGTACTGTCGAATCTCCACGGAGTTCGTCATCGGCTAGGTATGTACCGGCGGAAGAGATTGATGGACTACTATTGAATGCACTTAATAGGTTCTTTGGCCCTACGCCGGAAACTCCTTCTGATACGGGAGATCCCGCGATGTCGACGAATGTGCGACCTCTGGCTACATCCTTTGCTTTAGCTAAAATACCTAACCATCCGCTTGTGTCAGACCCAATTTCCAATGTGCCAGGCACAGCAGCTCTCACTACTTCCACTGTGCGAGTCATATCAGACATATCTCCCCCTCCTTTAGACAAGGCGCCAGTCAAAAAACAGGAGCTATGCCTCTTTTATACGGGCCTGATGAGTCAGGGGTAGCAATGTTACGGAAATGTTTGGGATGTTCATATTAAGGACATTCCAAGTTATTATAACCATGACTTATTCTTCCCACCAAATCCCTCCAGAACGCCATTCTTGGTTCTCTCTTCCGGTTTTTGGTGCCGGCGGAGTCCCCTCTGCTTGGCTGCCACCCCCAAATAATCAATTTGGGCGAATTATAAGCTCCCTTTAGCACGCCTTCCCCAGCTTACCTAGACCGCGAGTTTAGGTTAAGAGGAAAAGCGTTTAAACTGTTTTCGCAATATATGGTTCCCAGCAAGTAACAAAGTCTCTGTTACGCTCTTCTCAGGCAATAGAAGCCGCGGAAGTCAGGAAAGCCATTGAACTTTCCCGGGCGCTTGCTTCTCCAGACTTCCATCCAAGTCTTTAGGAGATATTCGGACGGCCTTATTAGAGGCAGTTCGAGCAAGGCAGGATCTGAGGATGTTCTTAGTGAAGAAACTTCTTGACCGTATTGCAAGCCAAGTAGTTCTGTCTCCAGTTCTAATTCCTTCTTTGATTTCACCAGCAGTTTGGAAGACTGTTTTCAATTTGGCACAAGCATTCAAGCAAGGTCCCCGCAAGCCCTGATGCCCTTGTTAGAACAAGGGATCAGGGTCTGGTGGTATCTGGGCGACTAACTGGTGGTGGCAGAAACAGAAAAGTTACGCATCAGTCATGTCTACGTTACGTTAAACCATCTCATATCTCTAGGATTCAAGGTCAACTTAGTAAAAGTCAAAACCCTTGTTCCCCCACGAGTATTTCAGGGGATAGGGCTGGTCGAGGACACAGCTTCTCTCACTCTGAGTCAGAGTGTGGACACTCGAAACAGATTTCGCAAAAACTGTTTATGTTTCTCCACAGTCTGACTACGACACAGAGACTTTGGGAATCTCTAGTCGGTTCTCTCAACGGGGTTCAGCTAACTGTGAAGTTGGGCCGGTTGTAAGTCTAACGTTTAATCTTGGAGGGCAACAAATTTTTCCCACTATTACCGGCGGGGATAGTATGGCCTATCCCAACGTTATTACACAACTTACTAGCGGTTTGGGCGACGAGAGAAATGTTGCACGCAGTCATGTCATGAACCTCTCCTCCGCCGTCGGTATGGGTGGACATGGATGCGTCAGGCACGATAGGTTGGGGCTTTTAGTCAAACCTCGGGCATCAGGGTCAAAGATTTTTGGTCCCATTTAGAAATCTTCCACATCAATGTCAAAGACTTACTAGTCCCCTTATCTGTCCTTCAGGCTCACGGCTCTGCTTTACGGGGCAAGTCGGTGGCCTTCAGAATGGACAATCTGAATGTGGTTCACTGTATTCAGAAACAAGGGTCAATAAGATCTCGGAAGTGGCTAAACGTGTCAGAAAAGATTTTTATACTAGCCAACAGGCTGAACATTCATCTTCACGCATCTTATCTCCCAGGCGTAGCAAACGTCTGGGCAGACGCTCTGTCTCAGAGACAAAGCACATCAGTAGAATGGGCGCTCTTGCGTGTGCGGAGCATTACCATCCACAAGTGGATTTGTTTGCGTCTGAGAAGACTTGCAAACTCCCACTGTACCTCACCCGCCGGACGATAACGCCGGCGGGCGGACCTGACGCTCTGATGACGGACGAGAACAGGTTGAGTTCCATTTATCTATTTTCCGCCGCCAGACGCGTCTCTAATGTGCCACGTAGTCAACAAACTGCAGGATTAGCGAGGCGTAGTCTAGCTAATCGCGCCCCTGTGGCCGGTGCAGTGTGGTACCAGCATTTGTACACGTGGTGCCCGCACCCAGTGTCACTCCCGGTCGGGTTGTTCCACTTAGAACACAATTGGCAACCTAGAAACCTCGCGGACTTGTTCATTATGGACATTCAGGAGGCCAAGTGGCTAGCACCATATGGTAGCGACGTGACCAAGATATTCACGAATCAATATACCCAGTCTACAAAGCGACAGTTTCAATCGCATTGGCAAGCTTTTATGTCTTGGATTCTTAGAACAAAACAAACTGTGCCCTCGGTGGCGTTGGTTGTTAATTATTTAATGTATCTGTTCATGCAGAAACATTTATCTGAAATTGATTTATGAGGGCAGGTTTTAAACTCCGCCCACCTCCCCGTCAGCTCAGGCCTACATGGTCTCTGGACAAAGCATCGTAGTTATTCTCGTTCCCGTATGTACCAAAGACTGCAGATTTTACAAAAGGGCAGTATTCCTTATGGCTTTGGCTACCGGGAACAGAGTATCTGAGCTGGCGGCGATGAGCAACACACCTAATTGCCTCAGGTTTGATAGGCTTCATGAGTGTATTCACATTGCACCTTCCCCAGGATTCATAGCCAAGAATGAGCACAGTGAACACGTGTTTTCAGAGTTCACGGTGCCGGCGTTAAAAAGGGGAAAGGTGCACCATCTTTTTTTTGCCCAGTGCAAGCTCTAACCAAATATTTAAGAGTGGCACCTCTAAATCACCAGGGTGCTTTATGGGTCGCAAGTCCGGGTGAACGCTTGATGGAGCGTACACTGGCTTCTCTCTTGGTCGAGGACTTTAAAGAGAAGAATCCCGGCGTTGTGGTTAAGACCCACGATTTACGCAAGGGGACAGCCTCTTTACGTTTCCTTAATAATCTTTCGGTGGAAGTTATTAAGTCCACACAGTTGTGGGCCTCTAATCAGGAGTTTTTGACTCGATATCTTTCAGTAGCTCTGGACAAACCTTCCTTGTCATGTATAGCTTTACGGCAGAGGGTCTAGGTGGCCCTTTTAGTCACGTTTTGTTTAATTTCAAGAAAAAGGGGGGGGGGGGGGAGGGTGCAGTCAGTGTGACATAGGACACCCTAGACCCCTCCGGAGTATGTGTTCGGAACATACGAGCTGTGATACTGTTTGTACAGTAGGCATTGTATTATAAAATTTCTCTGTAGTATTCATTGCAGGAAATTGTGCTAAAGGCCAATAGTAGTGTTACAACAATTCTTGTTGTAAGTAGCTTTGGCTGTGAAGCAATAGATTTTTGAGAAATCTCGGTAGTTGCAACTACGACTTTTACTTTTGAAGTAATTACTTCTCCATAAGTACACGAGTTCAGTACTTCTACGAATGTACAAGAATTAATTTATGTTTGGTTATATTTTTAGGAATATATCCACTAGTTAATGGGGTTTATATGTGCACATGTAAACTTATAAGTTTTTAGTTTTCACCACTTACTTTAAGTGGGGTGCCTTCTTAACTAGCAGATCTGTGTACAGAGTCTCAGAGTTAACCCTTTTTCAAGCAGGCTTCTTTGAAGCACGCTCCTGCTTGTACCCCTTTTTGAAGATTTAGGCTGTATAAAGTTTATGCACCCGAATATATCTTTTTTACAAAAGTAAGAATACTATGTGGTTGTTTGATTATCTGCTTTTCTAGAGTTATGATATGATTACGAATGTCCCCCTCCAGTCTTAGAAATCAGGCATGTTCGTCAATGATGGAGGGGCCACTAATAAATTATAGGTTTGACTCCTGTAAGGAGATAAAGAAAACATAATATTTAGTAGTGGCCCCGTAATCATTGACGACTGGGGCCCTCCCGACCATTCGTTGATGTATTCAGGATTTTGGTTTACTTGATATGTCAGTGAAGGAAGAATGACGCCTGCAGTAGCGTCTGGTCAAAAGATCCACACAAGTACATCCACGATATGATGGAAAGCTTATTGAATAGTTATTCTTATTTTCTTTTTGTTTTTATTTTTTACGAAGTTTTTTCGTAGTGAGAACCCAATTCATTATGACTGAAGCCATGAGTGAGGTCGCGTGCGCTCATGATGAAGGCTCCTCAGTTTTTTAAATGCTCTGCGCGGTAGATTCAAACTACGGCGGATGAGTGTTTGAAGAGGGTGCCTTATGTAATAGGCATGTTCGTCAATGATTACGGGGCCACTACTAAATATTAGGTTTTCTTTATCTCCTTACAGGAGTCAAACCTATAATGATGTGTTAAATGGTATGAGGTGCTGTGTTACATCCCGGGGAGGCATCGACAACGGAGTCATCCAGTCTCTTCTGATAGCTCAGGAGAGCTGGATGGTGTCCGCATCTCAGCCTGGCCAGGTGGACTCTGTCCTCGCGAGGAAGGGAGGATTCGGAAGGATGGATTTCGGGAGGTCGTGCATGCAGCTGCGTGTAGTATGTGAGTGAGTGGATGGATCGGTGAGAGATATGAGTATGGATGTGCTTTTGGAAGTTGGTTCGGGGTGGGCAGGGAGGGAGAGAGGACAATAATTGTGTGTGATACCGTGTGCTGGGTGTTGTTTTAATATTTCTTGGTGTCTGTGGGTGTGTTGCCATGTAGTTTAGTGGGTGGTCTTGGTTCGTGGAGGCTGCTGCCAGGAATTGAGTGCCTCTCATGTCCAGATGGTCTTTGACTTTGAGGATTTTGGTTTCTTGATGTAGGTGATCTGTGGGTGAAGTAGCTGTGCAGCCTGTAATGATCTTCAGGGCTTTGTTTTGAATAGTCTGTAAGGTCTTATGTTGTGTTTCAGCTAGGTTAGAAGCCCAGGCTGGGCTTGCGTATTCCATCACTGATCTTATGTATTGTTTATATACTGTGGTGGTAGTTTCTTTGTTGTGTCCAAATTTTGTGTGAGCAAGTGACCTGAGGGCGTTAAGTCTGGGTGTCAGTTTCTTTTTAATGTTTGTGGTGTGCTGTTTGAATGTCATATGAGTATCATATGTTACTCCTAGGATTTTGGGTGTGTGTGTATGTGTTAGGGGTGTGTTGTTTATGGTGAGTTGTTCGTGTTCTCCTGTCCAACTTGTGAGCAGGGTTGTGGTGGATTTGGCTGGGGTTAGATTAAGTCTGTTTGTAGTGCACCAGCCATGTAGTGTGTTGAGATAGGGTTGAAGGATATCTGTTGCTCTTTTTGGGTCATGGTGTGTGCATGTGAGTGTTATGTCATCTGCATAGGAGGCTAAGTTTATTTGGGGCGTATTGGGTGTAGTTATATCGTGCATGTACAGATTGAAGAGTGCGGGCGATAGGACGGATCCTTGTGGGACTCCGTTTGGAAAGTTTCTGATTTTAGATGACTGACCGGCAAAAGATACGTGTGCACATCTGCTTGCTAGGAAGTTGGCCAGCCACCTTTTTGTGTTGTAGATTTTGTTTGTTAGGTTGTGGCGGGGGATGGCATCGAAGGCTTTACTAATGTCGAGTGTGGCTAATAGTGATCTGTGTGGTGGTCTAGCTGAGTTGATGCCGTCGAAAGCTCTTTGTGTAAGGTCTGTGAGAAGAGTGTTTGTGGAGTGCAGTGGCCTAAAACCATGTTGTGTTGGAGCTAGGGGTAGGTCAGGTGTAATTAGTTGTAATACTAGGCGTTCCATGACTTTGGAGGGGGAGCAAAGGAGTGTGATGGGACGGTGCGAGGAGGGTAGCGTGGGGTCTTTGTTGGGTTTGGGGAATGTGATGATGATACCATGCTTCCAAATGTCTGGCATTGTGTTGTGTGAATAGCTGTAGTTTGATATGTTAGTGAGTGCTTGTATGCCTTGTGGTCCCAGGTGTCTGAGGTGTATGTTGCTTATGTTGTCTAGGCCACAGGCGGGTGAGTGCTTGAGATTGTTGATGATATGCTTTGTCTGGTGATTGGTGAAGGGTGTATAGTCAGGGTCTGTGGGGAATTGTCTCTTACGTCGGATGACATGTCGGTCGTCTTTGTGAGGTTTTTAGGTGGCTGACATGTGAAAAGTGATTGATGAGAGTGTTTGCTTGTTGTTTACATGAAGGAGTAGAGTCTGTTGTTGTGATTGCTGCATGTGATTGTGTTGTGTTGCTGTTGGAAAGTGTGATGCTGTTTAGTGTTTTGTAGAGTTTTTTGGGGTTTGTTTTGTGATCAAGTGTTTGTAGGAAGTTATTCCAATTTAGTTTTTGTTGTTCTTGTATTTTGTTGTTAGTTTGGGTGTTGAGTGCTTGAATTTGTTGTGTGATGTCTTGTGTGTGGGGTGCTGGGGAGTGTTTCAGTATGTCGCGTTGTCTGATGAGGTTTTGAATTTCTGGTGTGAAGATGGGGTTGTGTCTTTTTCTGTTACCTCTTGGAATGTGTTTCTTGTCAGCATTTTGGATAGTTTTATTGAGTATGTGTGCAGCATTGTTGATGTTAGTGATGGGTGTACTGTTTAGAGTTGTGAAGTGTTGTTCTGTCTCATTTGTGAATGCTTCCCAGTTAGCTCTTTTATAATTGGTGTATGTGTGTTTGTGGCTAGCTGGGGTGAGTCTGGTTTTGGTGGTGATAATGATCGGAAGGTGGTCAGAGCCTAAGGTTCTGACCACCCTCCAGGATGTTGTGGGGGCGAGTTCTGGGGAGCAAAAGGTGATGTCTGGAGATGATGGGTTATAGAGTGCTTGGTGAGGAATATGGGTATGTTGATGGATGTCGTTAAGGATGATGAGGTTATCGGTTTGGTATAGCCAAACCTGTCGCCCCAAATAAACACCGAAGTTAGCCTAGCCACCGAAAAAATGCGCGTAAGTCAGAAACTAAGTAAGTGACAAGAAGTCCTAAATGAATAGAACCTATCAAAACCTAAACTAAAGTCACCGCAATGAAAATAAAAGCAATATAAGGCAAAGGCCTTTCAACACTAGCGGCGTCCAAAGACACACATGCGCAGAGGGCTGAAAACATGAGAGACCTCCACTTTCAACGCAAACACTCGAATAAAACACCTGAGTGCCCATTTTACGTTGTGCCTACAACACGGATCATCGTGAAGACGCCGTGTAGGCCATGGGAAGGCATGCATGTATGTCATCGACAGTAACAAGAAGAAAGCCTGTTTGTAAGCACCATGAAAATAAAGGCCATGGCAATGCACGCATGTATGTCATTGGCAGAGACAAGACGAAAACCTGGTCGGAAGCACCACGAAAAAACCACTGGAAGTCGATGAATCCTTAAGAAGAAGGCCAAAGAGTGCCCTCGAAATGGGAGGCCAGGCAGGAGTATCAGGCATGAGGTCATGCACAAAATAAAGATCAGAGATCCCAGAATAGGCTACAGGCACCAGGTCAGGGAGTAGCCTAACAGCTCTCGCTAGGCCTGGAGACGAGTCCCGTCCAATGAAGGAGAGTGCCCCCCCCCCCCCCCCCATAGTCCCCCTGGAAGTTAAAGCTGAAGAGAACCCTCCAAAAGGAGGATCAGGAAGGCCATAGGGGAACCAGCAACAGGCCAAAGAGTCCCAAACCCCAGGGCAGAAAAAAACAAGGGGTAGGCTCAACCCTCTGAAGAACTGAAGGAAACCCCACCCCAAAACATAATGGAGACCGATACCTTAAGGCCGGTATCAGTGAAGAGGTCCTGTAGGTCAGAAAGCACAGCCTGGTAAAAAGGAGCATTAAAATATGTCTTAATGGAAGTGCAGGACGACCAGTCTAGGCCTAAACCGAGTCAAGATGAGCACGTCCATAAACGGGGATGTCCGATCTAGAGCGGAAAAACCCCGACATCGAACGGGAACGCCTGCGTTCCCAGGCGGGAGCAACAATCCCGCCCCAGAGCGGAGGAGCCAGAAACGGACTCCCCCATCCTGGAGCGGGAAGTGGCATGAGAAGGCAGGGAAGCGACATTCCCGTTCCAGAGCGGAGGAGCCGTAGACGGACACCCCCGCCCAGGAACGGGACACGGTAATAGACGAGAGCAGCGCCGAAGGTGGAAGGCAAGAATGCACAAAAGAAGGCCCGTCCTAGAGCGGAGAGGCCCCGAGGGGCCCCGCCGGAAGCCGAGGACCCCTAAGGGAGCCTGGCCAGTCACAACAGATGCGGGAGAGTCCGTGGGTATCAAGCAGCAACAAAAACAAATCTCCGATATAGAACGGGCAAGTCCCGTTCCAGAGCGGAGGTGCCAGGAGGCGACCATGCGACCGTAAAGGAAGGCCCCGACCTAGAGCGGGAAGGACCCGACCCAGGGCGGTAACCCAACAGAACGTCTCAGCAAGGCCTGTGGCACAAATGACAGTGAAAGCCATCCCTTCCAAAAAAGGGGGGGGGGGTCCAAAGGGAACCCCACCAAAACACAACAGGCGCGGGAGAGCCAGTGGGTAAGCAGACACTACCGAAGGGGACAGAGACAGAAGAAAAACTGTCAGCAAAACACATCAGAACGGGCTACGTCCGCGGTTTCGGGGAGAACCAGGAAGACAGAGCACCGGGACCGTCAAACAACACGAGCACGAATGCCCGAATGAGGGTACCACAGTGTTGAAAACCAAAGCGCCCCCCCCTTAGGCTAGACCAAAAATCGGCAAGCAGCTGAAACGGTACGAGTGTCAGTAATATATGAAATTACAGGGTGCACGAGTTACCGTCCCCTTGAGGAGGGGAAGCAACCAGCAGCAGGTAACAAAGCACAGGGGACGACACTAAAAGGGACGGAAACTAAAGTGGCCCCCCCCCCCCCACTAGGCTAGGCTAAAAACAAAAGTTAGCCTATTCGGCACTGAGTCAGTAATATATGAAATTACAGGGAGCCACTAGGTACCGTACCCTTGATGAGGGTAAGCAACAAGGGATCGTAGCGACAGGAATACAGAGCACTGGGGCCGCCGATCAATACAGGGGCATTTTTGCCAGATTGAGGAGGCCACAGAGTTGTACACCAAACGCCCCCCTTCTAGGCTAGGCTAAAAAAGTTAGCCTATTCGGTACGAGAGTCAGATTAATAATGAATTGGAATAGGCAGGCGAAAAAACGGAAGTTAGCCTATTCGGTACCAGAGCCAGTAGTATATGAAATTACAGGGAGTCGCCAGTTACTGTACCCTTGAGGAGGGTAAGCAACAAGTGACCGAAGCGTCAGGAAGACGGAGCACTGGGGCCGTAATATCAATACAGGGACAGAGTATGCCAGATTGAGGAGGCCGCAGAGTCGCAGTCTAAACCAAAACGCCCCCCATCAAGGCTAGGCTAAAAACGGAAGTTAGCCTAATCGGTTCTGGAGCCAGTAATATATGAAATTACAAGGTGCCACCAGTTACTGTACCCTTGATGAGGGATATAATCAAGACCGTAGGAGGGGCAGGAGACAGAACAAAAACTGTCAGACAAAAACTCGCTACATTCGCGGTTTTGTGGGACTGTATCCATGGAGACAGAGCACTGGGTCCATCAATCAAAAAGTGAGCATTGTATGCCAGATTGAGGTTGCCACAGTGTTGAAATCCAAACTAGGCTAGGCCAAATCTCGGAAGGTAGCCTAGGCGTTACTTGAGGCAGTAATATATGAAATTACCTGGGGCACTAGTTCCTGCACTCTTGAAGAGAGGCAGCAACAAGTAAAAATACCACCAAAAGGGATCGGCCCAACAAGGGTCAGCGCCCCCCTTCAAACCAACTAGAAGGACACAAGTAAGCCTAGGCCTAATTTCACGAAAAGAAAAGCAAAAATAAAGGCAGTGACAAAAAACTATAATGACAAGACGTTTACTAAAGACAAAACTAAAGCCACCGCAAGTGAAATGAATACAAAAGGCAAAGCCTAAATGAACGAGGGTCGCCCAAGCGGCGACGCATGTGCAGATGGCAAAAAATTAAGTAACCTCCAGTTTCGACGCTACACTCCAAGAAAAACACATTTGAGCCCATTTTTTAGTGTACCTACAGCACGTATCATCTATCTAGAATCACAGGTACCTTAAATAAGGCCCACAACTTCCCCAAAGGGGAGGTGACAGGAGTTGTAGGCACAAAAACAGAGCACCAGAAAAAGTGTGTGCGTCATAGAGTGTAGCGCGAAAAGGAATGATCTAATGAACCTGGTCGGGTTGTGCGGTGGGCCCGTGACAACGGCTTAAGGAGCCAGATAGGATGGACAATGTTCTGCAATTTTCTCTTTTCTTTCTCATCAATATTTTCATTTCCTTTAAAATAGTAGCCTCAAGAGTGTGTACAACGTACCTAGTAGAGAGAGTAAGGTGCTACTCTAGATGTTATCGATTTAATCGCGCTAGTGATTACGATAATTGCCCGCTCCAGAGCGGACGGAATTATACGATAAGTATATAGCTCTACGTTGGAGACGTAGAGGCTACTACTAAATAATATATTAAACATTAATTTATACAGTTCATTTATGATATTTAAGAAATTACACATTCACATCGTCATTAACTTCTGGTAATTAATTTCATTGTTGTTGTTGTTGTTCCCCAAGCTGCCTGGCCGAACAGCCCCAAGGCCCCGAGCAAGGCCAAGGCCATAACCGAGCGCCCCCACAGAACCCTCCCTGCCGACCACAATAAAGCCTGGGTAACCGAAGCCACTCCATGGCGGGGAGCTGAGGAGGGTGCGGAAACGCCCGGGAAACCAAAGACCCACCCAGGGCCCTGTGCCCCTCAGCAATTATGAAGAGAAAGTTGAGGGGCAAAGGAAAAATGTGACGCTTTGGCTTCCAATCTTGGTAGATTGGGAGGTCAATCCACGGAAGAGACGCCGTCACTTGAGATCTAGAAAATATATAAGTAAAAGGAACAGTCAGAGTAAGCTATGGGTATGGCAGATCGCTCAGTTCTCACTCTGATAGACCAGCCCATCACCACATGACTAGAACCCAATCCTCTCAGCATCAGCTAGGAAAGGCCCTAGAAAGCCGCCTTTGGCGGGGGGATAGCTCCCCTATTTCAACCCCTTTCGGGGTTGGGCATAATTAAATTAATTTAATTAACGTTTGTTGGTGACATAAAAATAATTACCAGTTCTTGAAGGATGAAATAAGGATTGAAATATTCGCTATTCGTATTCGTATTCGCGAATTTTACAAAAAAAATTCGTATTCATATTCGTATTATTATTATTATTATTTCTTACAGTTTCTTACAGTAGATCCTCTGGAAAAAGGCAAACTATGCCTGTGTATCCAGCTCAGTACCAGTACTTGCACTGCTGCGGTCGTTCACGGTATTATTATTATTATTATTATTATTATAGTATTCGCAAATAGTGAAAATTTATATTCGTTCCATCTCTAGTAAACAACCACGGGGACATCACACACCCCTGTTTCAACCCAACATTCAGGTCAAAGAACTCGCTCTGCTCACTCTCCACACATACTGCCGCCTTTGCACCCTTATACATGCTCTTCACTGCTTTCAGCAACTTGCCATCTACTCTGTACTTTCCACAAACCTTCTCTATCCACTCTGTCATAGGCCTTCTCCATGTCCATAAAGGCAACATTATAGGTTTGACTCCTGCAAGGAGATAAAGAAAACCTAATATTTAGTAGTGGCCCTGTAATCATTGACGATTATGCCTATTACTGTACATAAGGCATCCTCTTCAAACACTCATTTACCGTAGTTTGAATCTACCGCGCAGAGCATAAAAAATTGAGGCGCCTTCATCATGAGCGCACGCAACCTCACTCATGGTTCGTCATTATGAAATTGGGTACTCACTACGAAAAAACTTCGTAAAAAATAACAAATAAAAAGAAAATAAAGAATAACTAATCATAAGCTTTCCATAACTTCGTGGA
Source organism: Paralithodes platypus (assembly GCA_032716605.1). Taxonomy (NCBI): domain Eukaryota; kingdom Metazoa; phylum Arthropoda; class Malacostraca; order Decapoda; family Lithodidae; genus Paralithodes; species Paralithodes platypus. Next base: position 6,162,450 of record CM064490.1, on the reverse strand, counting down.
TGTACTTGTGTGGATCTTTGACCAGACGCTGACTTCAGGCGTCATTCTTCCTTCACTGACATATCAAGTAAACCAAAATCCTTAATACATCAACGAATGGGAAGGGGATGGTCGGGAGGGCCCCAGTCGTCAATGATTACGGGGCCACTACTAAATATTAGGTTTTCTTTATCTCCTTGCAGGAGTCAAACCTATAATTTATTAGTGGCCCTTCCATCATTGACGATTATGCCTGATATCTAAGACTGGAGGGGGACATTCGTAATCATATCATAACTCTAGCAAAAGCAGATAATCAAACAACCACATAGTATTCTTACTTTGTAAAAAAGATATATTTGTGTGCATAAACTTTATACAGTATATAAATATACAAAAAGGGTGACAAGCAGGAGCGTGCTTCAAAGAAGCCTGCTTGGACAAAAAAGGGGGTTAACTCCGAGACTGTACACAGAGTTGGTAGTTAACCTAACAAGTGCGCATGGGGGTAATTAGACACCTCTCCCTGTGCGCATGTATTTGAGGTGTTTCCGTCACTAAAATATTCATTTTACCATAAATAGCATTAATACTTATCCATACGCGCCTATTATGGGTTGATTATAAAGGTATTAACCTGAAACAACAATAAAACGAGTGAAAACATCGTTTGGATGGTCAAAATCGGAGATATAGCCCGCGAGTTGTATAATGTATGGGTGAGACAAGCTGCTTTCCCGCCAATTTCCCCCAAGGCCACTGAGACACAGTCGATCGATACTCTCTCTCTCTCTCTTGCACTCGTTTGCTATCAGTGATGACAACGCCCTGCTTGCAACTCGCTAATGTTAGCACGAAAATATACCTCAGAATAAGGTAATAACAGGGAAAATAGGTGATAACTGAAGGAGAGGAGGAAAGTGGGGAAGGAGGGGAGGTAGAGGACTGAGATTTTGCATGGCCAAGGGGCCAAAAAAAAAAATAAATAAATAAATAAATAAATAAAAAAAGGTATTTTTTTTTCGATGTCAAAAGTTGATTTTTTTTTTCTGACTCTTAAGAGTCTTCCCGCAGTCCGCCGGGGGAACTCTTAAGAGTCTCCCCGCAGTTCCCGGGTTAAGAAGGCACCCCACTTAAAGTAAGTGGTGAAACATAAAAACATCAAAGTTTACATGTGCACATATAAACCCCATTAACTCGTGGATATATATCTAAAATTATACCCTAAAAATAAAAGGAACTCGTGTACTGTCGCAGAAGTACTGGACCCAGATTCACTAACGGTCGTACGATCCGAAAACTCCCTTACCGTTCCCTTACGTCTCAACGCTGGTATTCACGAAGCGTCGTAGCGGCCATCTTTGATCGTAGGAAGCCCCTAAAATCCCCTTTCGCAAAGGGTGGTCCAGACCACCCTTACATGAATTTGACCCGGATATAGGTACACAAATATCGATAACACAACCCGCGACCATAACAAATTCGTCTACAGTATAGCTCTTTATGACACACTAAGTCATTATTGAGGCAATAATAGCGCAATATGATTGTTAACTTGTGTTTACAACACCATTAAGGCATTTAATACAAAGTATGAATATATTTGTATCCTTAATGTCTTATGACAGGCCGAATTAAGCTATGAATAGCCTACATATGCCAGCCTAGACCTAGTCAAGGTTAATTGATGCACAAATTCATGTGCTGCGACAACACGTAGCCTACCATTAGTAGATTTTAACCCTCATTTATTGCGGAAATGTTTTATTCCAACTCCCCACCACCTCTGAGTTAGAGTAGGGTAGCCTATTCCTCAACAAATTTGAAAGTATCACAGGAACAAAATGATGAAAAGAATTACCCTAGGCCTAGCCTAAAAAATGAATAAATAATAAACGCTGTGTGAATAATTTTGTTTAGCCTAGGCTATAACCTAGGTTTATTTTGAAAAAGTTAGGGCTATTTAGGCTAGACAAGTTAGGCCTATGTATGGTATTTTGGTTAGGCTAGCAATGCCTAGCTGGGTTAGATTAGGGTAGCCTATTTCCTCAACAAATTTGAAAGTATCACAGGAACAAAATGATGAAAAGAATTACCCTAGGCCTAGCCTAAAAAATGAATAAATAATAAACGCTGTGTGAATAATTTTGTTTAGCCTAGCCTAGGCTATAACCTAGGTTTATTTTGAAAAAGTTAGGGCTATTTAGGCTAGACAAGTTAGGCCTATGTATGGTATTTTGGTTAGGCTAGCAATGCCTAGCTGGGTTAGATTAGGGTAGCCTATTTCCTCAACAAATTTGAAAGTATCACAGGAAAAAAATTATGAAAAGAATTACCCTAGGCATAGTCTAAACAAAAAATAATAGGCTAGCCTATATAGTGTTGTGAATATTTTTGTTTAGCCTAGCCTAGGATATAACCTAGGTTTATTTTGAAAAAGTTAGGGCTATTTAGGCTAGAAAAGTTAGGCCTACATATGGTATTTTGGTTAGGCTAGCAATGCCTAGCTTGGTGTAGCCTAAGCATGGTAAAGTAGAAGCCTAGCAGGTTAAGATGGTGTTTGCAGGCATACCGTCCTCATTGTTAACTAGCTGTTATTAGTCCCATGCTGGTAATATATTTGATGATGGCAATAAGTCATGGGAGGTGAGGGGGACAAAGCCCCCCTCAACCTATCATTATTTCCCATGGCCAACTGTTGGATAATAGATTGACGAGGCCTATGCTAGGCCTATTTTGAAAAGGTAGATAGGCCTTGAGGTGTTGTGAATACAAAAAAATTACCCTAGGCCTATTTTTAAAAATTAGGCCTAGGCTAAGTCTGGCATTTTGGCTTGGCTAGAACTGCCTGTGTAGGCATAGACATAGTAAAGTCTGGCATTTTGGTTTGGCTCGCCCTGTCTAGGTGTAGACATGGTAAAGTAGAACAATATACTGTGGTTAAGGTATAAATAATACACTCCCAACTAGCCTAACATATGATTATCAATGATCAATCCGTCGAAAATCCTTTAACTTGGGCCACTAACAGGCTTCCCTGTAGCCTAGCTAGGCTAATTTCTTATCATCAATTCACAAGATACTCTATTCTTCTTCCTGCTGGCTGTGGTGGATCGAATTAGCCATGCTAAACAATGACAAGCTCATAAATTAAAGTATATTAGGTTCTTCTTGGCGCTTCAGTCATGTGGGTGACATATTGTTTATTTACAGAGGCCAAGCGCCTGATTGGTCAAGAGAAGCCTCGGTGAAAATAACCGAAAGGGAGCCGTATGGGAGCTCAACGATGCGTTCGTGAATACACCTTCCGCACTCCCTTAGGAACGATCGTAGGTTGCTGTACGACATCGCACGCTACGACCGTTAGTGAATCTGGGTCCTGAACTCTTGTACTTCTGCAGAGGTACTTACATTACTTATTACGGCGTCCAGGCCATAATAATAAGCCCAAATGGTGGAATAAAGATATTTCAAACTGCCTGCTTGCTAAAAAATTTGCTAATGATAGATTAAAATCCTCACAAAATGACGAAGAACGGATGAAATTTGTAGAGCTACGACGCAAAGCCAAAAAGTTAATTAAGCAAAGTAAAAAGACCCTAGAGTTACATATTGCGAATCAAAGTAAAACAAACCCGAAAGAATTCTATAGTTATATCAGAAAGAAAAAAGTAGTTACTTCAACTGTTGGACCGTTAGTCGATGAAAACGGAGAATACACCAAAGACGAAGTACAAATGAGTAATGCCCTCAATACCTTCTTTGCATCAGTTTTTACAACAGAAGACCTCAGTGATATCCCTACACCATCGCCGATTCAGATTGATAATTCAGATGTTCTAAGCAATATCACCGTTACAGAGAGAGAAGTATTGAATTGTTTAGATAAACTCAAGGTAAATAGAACGCCTGGACCTGATACAATCTCGCCTAGAGTTCTAAAGGAAGCTAAGGATGAGCTCTCCAAACCACTGACATTATTATTCAATAAATCCTCGCAGTCTGGAACTATGCCTGATCAGTGGAAGCTAGCCAACGTAACACCGATATTCAAAAAAGGCAGCAAATCCCTACCCAGTAACTATCGTCCAATTAGCTTAACCTCAGTTGTATGTAAAATGCTAGAAACGGTCATACGAGACAGACTCGTAAATCACTTAGAGGAATATAACATACTTAAAGATACTCAACATGGCTTTCGTAAAAAACGTTCCTGTTTAACAAACCTCTTAGACTTCTTCCACGATATCCTCAACCTCTACGATGAGAGTAAAGCTGTAGATATTATATACCTTGATTTTCAAAAGGCCTTTGACAAAGTTCCCCACAAACGTTTACTGCTAAAACTAAAAGCGCATGGAATACAAGACGGTGTGTTGAAATGGATAGAAAATTGGCTCAGTGACAGAAAGCAAAGAGTAGTCATAAACGGTAAGGCATCTAAATGGACCAATGTAAGTAGAGGGTACCCCAGGGATCGGTACTAGGACCAATTCTCTTTCTAATTTACATCAACGACATAGATGAGGGTCTCACCTGTACAATCTCAAAATTTGCTGACGATACAAAAATTGCAAATAGCGTACTCTCAAAAGAACAAGTTGACGATATGCAACACAATCTAGATAAATTGTCATGTTGGGCCCAAATTTGGCAAATGAGTTTCAATGCGGATAAATGTAAAGTACTGCATATCGGATACCTAAATGAGAAAGCAAACTATTCGATGAATGGCTCTCAGCTTAAGAATGTAAACAGAGAAATCGATCTGGGAGTAACAATATCGAGTAACCTAAAACCGAGTCAACAATGTTCAGAAGTTGTTAAGAAGGCAAACAAAATAATTGGCTTTATAGGCAGGTCATTTGAGCATAAATCCAAAGAAGTTATCCTAACCCTTTACAATTCCTTAGTCCGCCCTCTTCTGGAATACTGCGTTCAATCCTGGTGCCCTTATTACCAAAAAGATATAAACAAGCTAGAACGAGTTCAGCGTAGAGTTACCAAAATGATACCTAGCCTAAAGAACAAACCATACGAAGAGCGTCTTAGAGAATTAAATCTATTTCCTTTAACCCAGCGCAGATTAAGAGGTGACTTAATTCAAGTGTTCAAAATCATCAAAGGCATCGACAATATGAACTGTAGTAAGTACTTCACTATCGACCAATCTAATTACACGCGGGGAAACGGTTGCAAAATTATTGGTAAATCTTTTAACTCACACGAATCTAAGAATTTCTTCTTCAATCGAGTTGTCAACTTGTGGAATGGGCTTCCCCGAAACGTTATAGACTGCATCACCGTTGATTCATTTAAACTCCGCCTAGACAAATATCTCGCATCAAACCCGCGACTGACTGCATTTGTAAATGAATAACTTTATTTTATTCCCCCCTCAGTTACTAACCCATCTGTCCCCTACTAACTTCCTAATCCTGCCACGGACATTAGTTCCAGGGCAGTAATTCGCTTTCCAATGTTCCCTTACCCACTCTAACCCACTGTTTGGACACTTGATCCTCAGTGTTTTGGAGGACAAGCAACCTAGAAGGGTCACTAGATCTGTTGTTGCTTGATTTCCTTTGTACTCCTTTGTACATTACAAATACAAGTTGCGGCCGCAACTACTAAGATTACTTAAAATTATATTGCTTCACAGCCAAAACTATTTACAACAAGCATTGTCGTTTTACTATGATTGTACGTTAGCACAATTTCCTGTAATGAATACTACAGAGAAATTTTATATCACAGCACCTACACCCTGTATCACAGCTCGTAAGCTCCGCACACGCACTCCGGCGGGGTCTAGGGTGTCCTATGTTACACTGACTGCACCCCCCCCCCCTCTCTTTTCTTCATCTAACAACTAAGTGACCCAGAGGCCACCTAGACCCTCTGCCGTAAAGCTATACATGGCATGGAAGGCCTGTCTAAAGCTACTGAAAGGTATCGAGTAAAAAAAGTATGATTAGAGGACCAGAGGTGCGTGGCTGCTATGTCCTCAACAGAAAAATTCTTAAGGAAACGTAAAAAGGTCGCCCATTTGCGTAAATCGTGAGCTCTACCCACAACGCTGGGATTACTTTCCTGAATGACGTTAACTAAGAGAGAAGCCAGTTTACGTTTCATTACGCGTTTACCCGTACTTGATACCCATAAAGCACCTTGTTGATTGCTAGGTGTGACTCTCAAATATTTGGTTAGCGCTTGCACTGGACATAAATAATGGTGCACCTTTCCCCTTTTCAACGCCGGCACCGTGAACTCTGAAAACACGTGATCACTGTGCTCATTCTTGGCGATGAACCCCGGGGAAGGGGCAATATGAATACAATCATTGAGCCTACCAAACCTGATGCAATTAGGTGTGTTGCTCATCGCCGCCAGCTCAGACACCCTGTTCCCGGTAGCCAAAGCCATAAGGAATACTGCCCTTTTTAAAAGTAAGTCAAAATCTGCAGTATTTTGGTACTGCCGGGAATGAAGTAATGACAACGCTTTGTCCAGAGACCAGGTAGGCATGAGCTGACAGGGAGGTGAGTGGAGTTTAAAACATGCCCTCATGAAACCTGTCTCCTCCGCTAGTGGTATGGTTAGACCTGTAAGGTCAAAAAATGGCATCCTAATTGCTGTTAAGTGATTCTTTAACGTTACTACAGATAGACGTTTCTGCTCAAACAGATAGTTTAAATAATTAAAAACCAAAGCCACCGAAGGCACAGATTGTTCTGTTCTGAGTATCCAAGAAGTGAAAGACTGCCAATGCGATTGATACTGTCGCTTAGTAGATTGTGTATTGATTCATACATACCATACGGAGCTAGCCATTTGGCCTCCTGAATGTCCATAATGCAAAAGTCAGCGAGGTCTCTAGGTTGCCAATCGTGTCTAAGTGGAAATACCCGACCGGGAGCGACACCGGGTTCGGGCACCACGTTTTTAATTGCTGGTACCACGCCTGCGCCGGCCACAGGGCGCGATTAACGAGACTACGCCCCGATAATCCTGTAGTTTGTTTACTACGTGGCACATTAGAGAAGCGTCTGGCGGCGGAAACAGATAAATGGAACTCCACATGTTCCAGTCCGTCACCAGTGTGTCGGGTCCTCCCGCCGGCGTGGTTGTCCAGCGGGTTAGGTACAGCGGGAGTTTGTGAGTCTCCGTGGACGCAAATAAATCCACTTGTGGATGGTAAGGCTTCGCAATCATTAGGTCGAAAATGTTTTGCTTGAGTGCCCATTCTACTGTTGTGCTCTGTCACCGAGATAGAGCGTCTGCCCAAACGTTCGCTACGCCGGGGAGATAAGAAGCGTGAAGCTGAATGTCCAGCTTGTTGGCTAGTACAAAAATCTTTTCTGACACGTTTAGCAACCTCCGAGATCGCGTTCACCCCTGTTTCTGAATGCAGTGAACCGCATTCAGATTGTCCATCCTGAAGGCCACTGACTTGCCCCGCAAAGAAAAGCCGTGAGCCTGAAGGAAATACAAGGGGACTAGTAATTCTTTGACATTTATGTGGGAGGATTATGAATGGGACCAAAGCCCTTGACCCTGATGCCCTTGGTTTGACTGAAAGCCCCAACCTATCGTGCCTGACGCATCCGTGTCCACCTATACCGTCGGCGGAGGAGAGGTCCATGACATGACTGAGTGCAATGTTTCCCTCTTCGCCCAGACCGCTAGTAAGTTGTGTATTAATTTTGGGATGGGCCATAATGTTTCCGCCGGCAATAGTGGAAAAAATGTGTTGCCCTCCAAAATTAAACATTTGACTTTCAACCGGTCCAACTTTACAGTTAGTTGAATCCAGTTGAGAGAGCCGACCAGAGATTCCCAGACTCTCCGTGTCGTAGTCAGACTGTGAAGAAACAGAAACAGTTTCTTGCGAAACCTGTTCCGATTGTCCACACTCTGACTCAGAGTGAGAGCGGCTGTGTCCCAGACCAGCCCTATCCACTGGACCACTCGTGAGGGAACAAGGTTTGACTTTACCAGGTTTACCTTGAATCCTAGAGATTTTACATGATTTAATGTTATGTTGACATGATTTATGCATAACTGTTCCGTCTCCGCCACCACCAGCCAGTCGTCTAGATACCACAAAATCCTGATCCCTTGTTGCAACAAGGGCATCAGGGCTTGCCGGACTAATTTCGTGAATATGCGAGGTGCTAGGTTTAAACCGAACGGCATCCTCTGAAAGACATAAGTCTGATGCATGATACGTAAGGCCAGAAAACGTTGAAACCGTTTGTTTACCGGGACGTGCCAATACGCGTCCGTCAGGTCTAAAGAACACATCCACCCTTCCGGCGGAAGTGTTAGCCTGATTTGATTCACTGTCAGCATCCGGAAGGACACGTTGTGAATGTGAAGGCTCAGATAAGACAGGTCTACGACCGGCCTCATCTGAACACTGTCCCTTTTGAGCACCAGAAAAAGTTTGGATGTAAAAACTGGGTAATTTTGTGGAACCGGGATGATAACATTCTTGGCCACCATCTCTTGGATCAGTGACTCCACCTCTAATGAAACAAATTTGCCTTTGTCGGCTGACGTAAACGAGGTCGCCGGAGCCACTGCCAGGTGATGCCTTTGCGTGCCACCATCCTCGCCCATGTGTTTAAAGGCCATGCGCGATGATTCGCCCGGAACGACCCAGTTAGTAGACAAGGGTTCGCCGGCTGGACTACCCTCCGATCCACCCGCCGGAAGATTGGCCCTGAGAGTGAGAGAGACCTTAGTTTTTTGGTGGTGGTGGTGGTGGAAGTTTAGACGACTGGCCGGGTTTGGCTGGAGACGGGCCCTGACCCGGCCTTTGATTCCTCTGTCCTTTATGATTACCTGAAGACTTTCCTTGCTTGTATCTGTACTGACCTTGGGTGGAAGAGGATTTAGGCAAATGAAAGGGTTTTGCCCCACCAGACTGAGCTTTAGCGACTGATTTGGGCTTGGTAAAAGTGAAAGCAGGTTTCTTAGACGGGGCTGGACTGTGCTTCAAGGCCTGAGCCATGTTAAACACCGTCCTCCACACCTCCGGGGACATTAAAGAGGCAGTTAGAACTGGGGACATTATTACTTGATTAGCAATCCTATCCGGGAGCTTTCGGACTAGAGACATCCTTAGATCTTGTCTTGCCCGCACCGCCTCTAACAAGGCCGTGCGTATATCTCCCAGAGACTGAATAGAGGTCTGGAGAAGCAAGCGTCTAGACAGTCCGATCGCCTTTCGGACTTCTGTGTCCGCGATAGCCTGAGCAGATCTTAGCATTGACTTTGTTACCTGTTGCGTAACTATATACTGAGAAAAAAGTCTATACGCCTTTCCCAGTAGCCTAAACTCCCGGTCTAGGTGAGCAGTGGAAGGTGTAGAAAAGGGGTCTTTAAGCTCGCATAGATTAATCTTAGAGGCAGCTAAAAAGGCAAATAGAGCAGAGGGAACTCCGCCGGCAGAGTATATTGGGAGAGAGAACCAAGAATGGCTTTCTTGTGGAATTTGGTGTGAAGCTTTAGAAGTGAATGTAGTAGCAAAGTTCTGAGCCTCGACTTCCCAGTCCACCCAAGGTCCCGGACCCAACTGCTCCACCTGCAAAACTGGATTCGCGGCTGAGTCTGTGAATGTCTTTAAACCCAACTCAGGTGTTAGAGCCGACAACGCTTTGATATCATTGAACCCATCATGCTTTGTCCAGTCCGAAAACAGTTTTGAAGCTGACGCAGGGGGAAGGGCAGGTGTAGAAGAATATACAAAATAATCATGATGATAATAGTTGGGGATGGCCTTAATACTAACATCAAGTACATTTCCCAGCATATCTAGAGCCCTTAACCCGCAGAGACCCAGCGTCGCACGTGTTGCGTCGGCAGTCTTTGATCACCAACTCCCAGCGACGCATCACGTGCGTCCGACATATAAAAAACACTTACGTGGCTCGTAAGGTAGGAAATGGCGGGAGAATAGGAGGGGGCGGTACCGTAGTGTGTGGGGGAGCCGGGCCAGTAGGTGTGAGCGGGCCGAGACTGCCGCGCGGCTGGTGGTGGTGGGCTTAGTGGGGATAGTTTACACCCCTAGTTTACCGCCACTTTGAACCTTCATTACTCCGGTCGTATGGGAGCTAGAGGCTTCAGATTTATGTGAGATACTCCTTAGGATGTATGCCGTACAATGCCATACTCAGTTTTTACCCTAGTGCTCCCGGGCGGGTGGTCATGCGGGGGAGACGAACTATTGAAACCCCCCCCCCCGCCCCCCAAATGACCGAAATGATTTTTTTTTTTTATTTGTGTGTTCATTTCTCACCATTCTCTTCCATTTTGGCTCAACACATTTTTTTGAAGCTCCCCCCCCCCCAACCCCCACCCCGGCCCCCCCCCAAAAAACAAAAAATGTCAGAGGTGATTTTTTGTTTGTTTTTTTTCATTTCTCATCCTTGTCTTCCATTTTAGCAAACAAAAAAAAATAAGTGAAAATGGCTTGGGACTGGGGTGAACAAAATATTATAACTAGCCGGGGCTCAACGGGTTAACTTCCTAGATTTATTCCCTTGGACGTTTGTATTCCTACTTTCATTCTTACCCACACAATCCTTGCCCCACAGAACCATAGTCCCTTACACGCTCCTTCCACTTGTTACTTACAAGCAAACACACACATTCTTTCGCTCTCTCATTCTCATTCACTCCAGCACACACACACCTTTTCCACATTCCCATTCTTTCACACATGTGACATATACCCTTCCATTTGTTCTCAGTCATTCTGCATACATCCAGCCTAGCATTCCGCTAATGCTTCCAGAACCTCTCTCTATTTTGTGTCATCATTCACACCTCTTACATTCCATGTTGCAATCCTTAAGCAGTCCTTGTCCGGTCGGTGTTCGTCAACGTATAGGTCCGTCAGTGTCTGAGGCTGATTGATTGTTTTTTGTTGTTTAGGATTTTTTCCGGGTGGAGGGTTGCAGGCCCAACCAACCCAACCTCTTTAGTCGCCTTATACGACACGCAGGAGGCACGTGAGGCATATTCTGACCCCTTACCCTCAGGGGGAATGGAAACTACAAGCAAATACAGTAAAACCTCACCCATCCAGACTAATTGGGGGAAAACCATGTCTGGATCTGCCAAAAGTCCGGATCTGCCGAAAGTCTGGACATATATTCAGCCATCCAGACAAATCCGGATGGCTGAAACATGAGTCCGGATATCTAACTTAAACAACCAGACTTACGTTTCAGCCATCCAGACAAATCCGAATGGCTGAAACATGAGTCCAGATATCTAACTTAAACAACCAGACTTACGTTTCAGCCATCCAGACAAATCCGGATGGCTGACATACAAGTCTGGATATCTAACACTGGATGTAAATAATATGTGAGGAAACTTGTATTCGTCTCGTTCGTTTCCGGATTGACTTATATTTTTCCCAAGCCATCCAGACAAGTCTGGTTGGCTGAAACATTAGTCTGGATCGAAATGCCTGTCTGGATCTCTTGGGTTTCTGGATCTGAGAGCACCGGATGGGAGGGGTTCTACTGTACAGTATTCAGGACGGCTTGGCAGAAAGCACCTGTAAAGGGATTTATTCTCTTTTGGTCTTGTTTGATGTATCTGCAGCTTTTGGTACTTTAGAATGTAGATAATGAATTACTGCTTAGTATACTGTATGTATGTACTGTATACAGTATGCTAGTGATGTACAGGTAAATGTTTTCTTTCCAGTGGCAAACAAAATAGAAAAAAACCCACCAAGATATATATTTTTGTATTTTTTTAGCTTTTCATATAAAATATAGAAAGGCAAGTTCTTGTGTTGTGGTGCGCTCCGCTGCGTGTCTGCCTGCTGAGACCGGAACCTATCCGAGAGGTCTGGGACCTGGGAGTCTTGCTGGGGACCCCATATGGGCTTTGGACTCTGGGCATCCTAGATGTGTGTGATTTTATATATTTATTATAATTTGTTGCTTCTGTTCGAGCTCTGTTTAGAATTGGCTACCCCCAGCTATGGGGTATGTGCCTGAGTACAGTATATACATACATATCTATCATAAAGAATACCTTTTGGAATAAACAAGACAAAAGTACATTAATATAAAGCATAAACCAATATACCTACCTACACACCAGATAGGCTACTGTTTGATGTCAACGAACCAGTACCATTAAGCTCAACTTGTTAAGATCAGTATTCCTCATGTTAAGTTGAAGGGAAGCTGAAAATGAGCTCAGATGTATTGCAAATTTTATTTTGTATGTTACGTTCCTGAGTACCATACATCCTCACTTTACTTTACTCACTTCTATCAGTCCCATGCACATTATGCTTTTGAGGCCCCATTATGTTAGGACAAAATAAAGAGTTATATATGTTTATTTCAACTTCTAATCTAATGTTCTCTCTAGTTACAGGTCCAGAATTGAAATCGGTCATTATGAAGAAGCACCAAAAGAGTGTACCGGTATTTCCCAAACTGCCCAAAATAATCATTAATCTGAGTTTGATTCCTTCATAATACAATTGACTATACTGTATATACTAATTCCTTGGTGGGACCTTCTTGTAAATTGATAAGACTTCTGAGATATTGATACTGCATGTTGTAAATTAACTTTATTTGGTTAGATGGTTATAAACAGAAAATATTTTATGGAGATGTTAGAAGAAAGGACAGTTGTAAATGTGAAAATGGAAGAGATGGTAAATTGTAACAGTGAAGTGTTGAACTGCAAAGGAACAGAAGATATGATTAAACATGAAGAGGTAGCTCGGGACTGTGAAGGAATGGAGGTCAGTATTAAGCGTAAAGAAGTGGTGAACTATGAAGACCATGATAAAGTTACTAAATGTGTAGAGAAAGTGTCAGAGAGGGAAGGAGTGAAGATTGACAAAAATGAAAGTGTCCAATGTGATGATAAAACACTGACAAGTAATCCTAGTGAGATATTTAATGGTGATAATGAACATGAATTTCACCACACAGGCACCCTAAAGCAAAACGTTAAGAAACATCAGTGTCCGGTGTGTGGTAAAATGTTTGGTGGAAAGCTTGACCTCGCTCGTCATTCTGCTGTTCATACAGGCGTAAAGGAGTATGAGTGTGAGGTGTGTGGTAAAATGTTTGTTCAGAAGAGTTATCTCACCATACATTTATTAATTCATGCAGGAGTTAAGAAGTTTGAGTGTGAGGTGTGTGGTAAAATGTTTGTTCAGAAGTGTAACCTCACCACACATTTATTAGTTCATACTAGAGAGAAGAGGTTTGAGTGTGAAGTGTGTGGTAAAACATTTAGTCGGAAGAATACCCTAACTGCACATTTATTAGTTCACACAGGAACGAAGGAGTTTGAGTGTCATTTCTGTGGTAAAATGTTTGGTCAGAAGTGTACCCTCAACAGACATTTATTAGTTCATACGGGAGAGAAAAAGTTTGAGTGTGAACATTGTGGTAAAGCGTTTGGTCAAAAAAGTAGCCTCGCTGCACATGTATCAGTCCATACAGGAGTGAAAGAGTATGAGTGCGAAGAGTGTGGTAAACTGTTTGGTTATAAGGGTCACTTCAGCAAACATTTATTGGTTCATTCTAAAGAGAAGTTCAAATGTGATCATTGTGGTAAATGTTTCTCTTATAAGTCTGTCCTTTTAAAGCATATTACCAATGTTCACAAAATGTCTATTTCAAGTGTTTCTGACAAATAGTGTTGGTTGCAGGTACAGTCATTAGCCATTATAACTCCGCAATAATTTAAAACTATCAAAATCGAACAGGCCAGATGATTCTGAACTTGGCTTTAACCCCTTCAGTACCAGTGATATATTGTTTATTTGATTTCAGTGACATTTAGACAATTTTATGATGCTTAGAAAGCATGTGTAGAAGCTAAAAGGATTAATTGAGATAATCTGTAGTCTTTGAATGGGTAAACGTTGTTCCTAACCTGAATAAAATCGTCAATTAGTTGCCAGAATATAATGAAAAGGACGTTACCGGTACTGAAGGGGTTAAGGGTTCAAAGCTTCAAAAGGATATACAGTATACTTACAGCTGTAGGTTACATATGGAATTAAATGTTCTTTAAACCTGCTGAGTACCAGCTAAATATTAATAAATGTACCACCAGGGACCAGCCGGTTTTTGAAAAAAGTTTTTTTCCCAGAAACAATAGCGAATGGGTTAGGAATGAAGGGAAAACCACGAAAAACCGATCAAAAAGCTCAAAAAATGGTCCTACGGAGCCCCCGAAAACGGATTTTACAAGAGTAAAAAATTGAAGGCAATTTCCCCAAAAAAACATGTTTTTGCGCGCTCACGCGCACGCGGTTGGACTTTGAGAGTTTTCAACCATCGGCATGGGTGCGTGGGATACTTGGACAGTTCCCATACAAATCTAAGCCCTCTAGGTGCCATAGGACCGGAGTAATTGGGACCGGACCAGACAGGAAGCAACGTATGAGTCGCTGGGGTTTAGCGTTACATACATTGTGGACGCAAACGCTGCGTCGCTGGGGCTCAGTGGGTTAACAAGCTTACTAATGTAATGAAACATATATTCTTGATATTTGTCAGCTGTTTTCGATCACTCCTTTCCTTGTTTCCTAGTTTTATCCATTATATTATTTTATTGAAAAGTGTGTCAGAAATTCCTTTGTATGCAAGGAAAAATATTGAATCTGAGTGTACCGTACCTACAGCTGAGCTACAGAATATTTATTTGTATAATTACAAAGCTAAATTCAAATTAGTGACAAAAACCTGCAATATACTTTTACAAGGACTATCTATCTATCGCCCGACGCCGTGATCCCCGAAGGGCTGGCCACGAACGAACCGCCCCCATGCACTACCGGTATTTTATTATTAAACCCTGAAGAGTATGTTATTTAGTATTTCATTCTTTTTAACTCATTTGTTTTCTCTAAAGGAAAGGGACTAGGAAAAAAAAAAAGTCATGTTCAAATTCTTTACCTTAGCTGTAGGCTACATAGACACCAGATAATGTTCTATATCTTTCTTACTTTTCCTGTGGTGATGTGTTTAATATAGGGTGTTCGGTTCACTGGGTACAGGTCTTCATCGATTTATGGTTGTGTTACGTTCCTGAAAATCCGTCCTTAAAAAGAAAAATTATATAGAGAACCCTAAAATGAATTGGGTAAATGGGGATGCGTTCTTGGACCAGCCAAAACACAAACACAAACCCCCAAAAAACTATAATAATATTGTAAATTGGGGCATCGGAGAGTGAGGGAGACCTGTACTCTAAAACAACATAGGAGGACCTAGAAGAGGCATGGTGAGGGTGAGAGGCATGAAAAAGTGTCGCATACAACCTTTCTTAACCCCTTTTGTACCGGTGATGTACTTTTCATTATACTTTTGCAACTATTAGACAATTTTTTACAGCTTAGAACGGATGTCTACTCATTAAAAGGATACAGACTATCTCAATTAATCCTTTTAGCTACCATATATCCTTCCTAAGCTTCATAAAATCTTCTAAATGTACCTGAGACTTTTTGTGTTATCCCTTATATCTCGCATAAAGAGCAATATATTTGTATCACATGTGCATAGGTTTGAAGCACAAGGTACATGTGAAGAATTAGGGCCTAAAAAGTAGATGTAGAGAAAGTTTCTGTATAGAATACAGTAATGTTCGTTATCTTTTCCTTTGTGTATGAAGGAGACAAAAGGCAAAACTGCCTGTAACAAGTGTTCCCCCCCTCCCAAGTTGATAAAATGAAGAAGCCAGATTCAAGGTACGTTAGAGTCTAAATGTCTAAACACACGGAGCTTGAAACAGTTTAAGTCATAGGATGAGGGAAAGACAGTTGGGGAGAGTTCCAGACATTAGTTCTTGAGTAGAAAAATTACTGGAAGAATCAGTTCACTCTTGGGTTAGAGAGAATAGGGGTGGGAATGTGTTAAAAGGCAGGTGCCCCCCACTCAACATTAGTGAGGAAGTACTGTATTCGCTGAAAAAGCTCTCTGAAGAACATTCATTATTGCAATAGCGGTAGAAGAGTGAGAGATGCAACATTGCGGCGTGTAGAGAGAGATTGTAGGGGGTGAATTAATGAGACAAAATCTTTTTTATTCTACCCTTTCGAGAAGTGCGGTATGGGTGGAAACTCCCCACAAGCGAACATGCTGAGAGCGATGGGTTGAGGGAGGTAAACATGCATGCCTCCTCCCCTGCTTGCAAAGTTCTTCTAATGGTGTTGCGTCTCCCTCCTAATCTCGCTTATACTTACATAAAATATACAGTAGTTATAAGGGGTTGAGGGACGGTCTTGAGCGCTGTCACCACTTCCAAGATGATGAGGGAGGAGGAGGTTGGCGTGATGCTGTGAGGTATGAGTGTGAGAGGAGGAGGTTGATGTGAGGTGTGAGTGTGTTGCCATGTTTGGTAGCGAGAGTTGCCACTTTTCTACTTGTCAACCAATTTTCATACGTATCGCGTTATTGCGCGGTGTTGCTGCGTGTTTGGGTATCGTACCTCAATTGAGTCCTGCCGCATTCTTCCAACAAAACCTCATTTTAGTCCTGCTGCACTTTAGAGGTTAAATTATATTTGGCACAAGTTTAGGGGACTATAAAAAATGATGTTTGGCATCACCCAATTGAAAATGGGTTAATTTTCTGTTTTAAGATATAAAAAAGTATCTTGTCTTACAAAATCCCCTGTATTAATATTTTAGGGATTCAGTCAAATCACAAAAGGCATTTCTTGAATTATTGCATATACAGTACAGTATATATATATATATATACACACAGTATATATATATATATATATATATATATATATATATATATATTAGTGGCCCCTCCACCATTGACAATATGCCTAACCCTTGTCTAGCGGGGTGTTTTGGGCTCATTTGGGCATATTCAGGCCCTCCTGAATGATCAATCAAGTATCTGCATGAAAAGAAATGTATTCAGCAAAAAAACTAGGCACTAAAAGCTTCAAAATGAGACCAGAACGAGCTACGTAGCACTCGTGGTTCTCTTGCAGTGGTGCCACGAACATGGGAGTTTAGCGTATAGCGGTATATTTTTCCCAGCTATGCTCACTACTGGCTACACTGCTGGCCTCTCGTGAACACAGAGAACATGAGTTAACCTAACAAGTGCGCATGGGGGTAATTAGACACCTCTCCCTGTGCGCATGCATTTGAGGTGTTTCCGTCACTAAAATATTAATTTTACCATAAATAGCATTAATACTTATCCATACGCGCCTATTATGGGTTGATTATAAAGGTATTAACCTGAAACAACAATAAAACGAGTGAAAAACAGCGTTTGGATGGTCAAAATCGGAGATATAGCCCGCGAGTTGTATAATGTATGGGTGAGGCAAGCTGCTTTCCCGCCAATTTCCCCCAAGGCCACTGAGACACAGTCGATCGATACTCTCTCTCTCTCTTGCACTCGCTTGCAATCAGTGATGACAATGCCCTGCTTACAACTCGCTAATGTTAGCACGAAAATATACCTCAGAATAAGGGAATAACAGGGAAAATAGGTGATAACTGAAGGAGAGGAGGAAAGTGGGGAAGGAGGGGAGGTAGAGGACTGAGATTTTGCATGGCCCAGGGGCCAAAAAAAAATAAAAAAATCGATGTCAAAAGTTGATTTTTTTTTTCTGACTCTTAACCCGGGAGCTGCGGGGAGACTCTTAAGAGTTCCCCCGGCGCACTGCGGGGAGACTCTTAAGAGTCAGAGAAAAAAAAAATCAACTTTTGACATCGAAAAAAAATAAAAAAATTTTTTTTTTTATTTTTTTGGCCCCTGGGCCATGCAAAATCTCAGTCCTCTACCTCCCCTCCTTCCCCACTTTCCTCCTCTCCTTCAGTTATCACCTATTTTCCCTGTTATTCCCTTATTCTGAGGTATATTTTCGTGCTAACATTAGAAATCCGATTGGAGGGTGTGGTCATCACTGATAGCAAGCGAGTGCAAGAGAGAGAGAGAGTATCGATCGACTGTGTCTCAGTGGCCTTGGGGGAAATTGGCGGGAAAGCAGATTGCCTCACCCATACATTATACAACTCGCGGGCTATATCTCCGATTTTGACCATCCAAACGCTGTTTTCACTCGTTTTATTGTTGTTTCAGGTTAATACCTTTATAATCAACCCATAATAGGCGCATATGGATAAGTATTAATGCTATTAATGGCACAATGAATATTTTAGTGACGGAAACACCTCAAATACGTCAGCACAGGGGGACGTTTCCAATTACCCCCATGCGCACTTCAGAGGTTAAGAGTCTTCCCGCAGTCCGCCGGGGGAACTCTTAAGAGTCTCCCCGCAGTTCCCGGGTTAATGGGCGGCGGTAAGCCCTGGGAGTCGGCTGTCTGGCCTGCTGCACTCCCGGCCATTTGCACTCGATTTTAACCCTTTAAAAGCCTTAATAATGCTCCTAACTTACTGCAAATTGGTGCACGACTTAAGTCGAGCGCCGCCAATAAGGGGTTAATATAATAGCTCTTTCAAGCACCCGCGGTCAGCCTGTTTGAAACACCCGCCGCAGGGGAAAGATTACAGTGGTCCCTCGCATTTGGCGAGTTTCAGCAATAGGTTAGATATGGTACCAGAATCCGAATTTGGCACTTCAAATTCACTTTTGGCGCCAAGAATCTGAGTGACTGAAATCGCCGATAGGCCTATACAATAATTTACTTATCATTACTTATTATATCTTATAAACATAATAGTAGGTAGCCAGCTTACCATAATACTAAATAAAGTGACGTGCCGTTTTGCCCAAAATCAAAACGGCATACCCAACTCTGCGATGGGTCACCATCATCACTACTAGTCACTATCACAATTACTATCATCAACACTACTACTATTATAGTCATCACTACTACTCTCATCATCACTACAACTTTCACAATCATCACTACAACTTTCACCATCATCACTACTACTCACCATCATCACTAATGTCATCATTATCACTACAACTATCATTACTTGTCACCATCATCACTACTACTAGTACTGTCACCATCATATCTACTACGGTCATCATCACTACCATCAGCATCACTGCTGTCATCATCACTTCAACTACAACCATCATCACTACTATTATCACCATTATCACTATTACTACCATCACTTCTAATGTCAACTAAACTAACTTAACCTAACAAATGCGGGGCGAGATGTTTTCGCCCCCAGAACGAAGGCCATCATAGCAGGCGGGGGGGGGGGGGGGGGTAAAACCATATTTTGGATCTAAATTCATAACTATTGCACACATTCAAAAAATCTTTTTTGACTGACGTTCGCATTCACCCAACAAATGTTTGTGTGCAATTTGGTGAATATCCCTCCAACGGTCTAGGAGGAGTTTCGAGACAGACGGACGACGATGATGACGATGACAGACATTTTTTTCCGGTGGTACCAACTATACGGGGGGGGGGCGATACCAAACTCTGCTTACGCAGAGTTGATAAAGTAGACGTGCCGTTTTGCCAAAAATCAAAACGGCATACACAACTCTGCGATGGGTCACCATCATCACTACTAGTAACTATCACCATTACTATCATCAACACTGGGAGGTTTGACGTACCTCCCAACCTACCAAATAGGAAAACCTACTATTTGGTAGTAGTCTTGGAAAATCCAACGTCAAGGCTATTAACCTAATTGCAATGGCGACTTGTCTATTTTGACTGCTATGTCGTCATTCCAACCGCGGTTAAAAAGAAAACGTCTAGAGTCTACTCCTTATCTTGCTCTAGACGTTGTACATTAACCAAAACTACCACCGAAGGTGAAAAAAGCATAGAAGAGAAGAAAAAGGGGTTTACCTTAGTTACCGCTTAAGGCCCATCCCGTGTTCCGTCATGTGCAGATCCCTGTCGAACGTGCGCATGAGCGACCCTCTCTTGTCATCACATCTCACGTCAGCAGAAGAACGCGGATGGGCAGGGGTCCGGCGTGAGGGAGGGTATTGTGTACGTTGGATTTTCCAAGACTACTACCAAATAGTAGGTTTTCCTATTTGGTAGGTTGGGAGGTACGTCAAACCTCCCAATTTGTTAGTAGTCTTGGCAAATCCAACGTCAAGGCTGCATAACAAATAGGAGGAGGACATCCAAGCCCAACCTACCAAAAAAAAAAAAATGCATAGAAAAAAATTATGAATGACAAAGACACAATTTAAACAAGAGAGTTTAATAAAAGAGTGAAAAACTGAGGAGTAGCTAAAAAGAACAGTTTTAACACATGCCCGTCATTCATAGTAATGCAAAAACATAGACTTGTCTTAAACCAAAAAGGTACTGTACCCAAAATCCCTTTTCTTCCAAAACCAACAAAAACACTGAACATAAGAACAAAACACAATTTTCAATGTGGCAAAAACACTTATGTACTGGAACAATACATAATCCCAAACTTGCAATCCAGTGTTGCAAACCCGTACACCCCCCCCCCCCCCCCCCCTTTGTCAAATAAAACAAAGGAAAAGAACGAGGGACAAGGGGGGAAGACCAGGGATCTTCACCAGAGCACCAGGAAACACGACCCCCGAGAGCAATCACCGGCCGAGGGGGTCGAACACTGGACACGGAGAGGTAGGAGGAGATGAAGGAATTGATAGAAGACCACAAAACCGCTGAGGCGATGGCAGGTAAGGATCGACGTGGCAGGAACCGGAAGGAGGCAGCAAAGGATCTGACACCGTGCGCAGAACCCCTACAAACAGGGTGACGGGCACGAACGGTCCGACAAACGTGGCTGCCCATCCGCACCTGCGAGAGCCTCCCACCTGTCCGAGGAGACACCCACACAGCAATACCCGAAGACGGCGCCACAGACGCAACAGAGGAGTGCAAGGCTGACACCGGGCACAACACATGGCGAGGATGCCCACGCCGTAAAGCCTGGACGGCGAAAGGCTGGAAAACGGGGGCCTCCCTCCCATGCGTGGTAACAAAAGGAGGGGAGGAGGCGAATGAGACGCCATGCAAGGTTGGGGAGAATCGCACGCAGTCCCGGGGCCGTGACAATGCCGCTAGTGCAGACACCCGATCCCCAGTGGCCAGAGCGACAAGGAAGAGTGGACGCCCGAGCAACGGAACCGGCGTAGCGGCCCTTGTATACGTGGGTGAAGCCAGAAGGACCAGAGCCCGCCCCAGATCCCACTGTGGAGGGACCTGGCGCGGAGGCGGTCGATCCCGGAAGGCAGCCGGCAGGAAGGAATCCAGCTCCTGCGGCGGAACGACCAGCCCAGCGACGGACCCAAAGACCCCCCAGACGGCAGATAAGTGGGTACGTATAGCGTCGACTTGAAAGCGACGTGTACGGAAGAGGTGAAACAAGGAGCGTAGGACGAGGGAAGGAGAGCCAACTGGCAGGCGAGTGTCCTGTAGCCACCTAGGAAAAGACCTCCAGCGGGACCCGTAAGTCCCCCAAGGAGAAGACGGCCAGGAACGCTGCAGGAAGTCAGTCAGGGCCCGGCCGGGGACCGGGAGCCACCGTGCCTCATGAACAAGCACGATGCGAAGGCCAACGAGGTCCGCAGGTCCCCAACCTAGCTCAAGTGGAAGCCGGAGACAGGTAGATGGACCGGACTCGGGCACCACCGCGGCAACCGGGCGTACCAAGCCCGTGCCGGCCACAGAGGCGCGAGGAGCCAGACGCAGCCGCGGTACAGCCGCAGCCTCGCGAGGACTGGGCACATCAACATCTGTGCACATCTGTGCACATCTGTGCATCAACATCTGGCACATCCGTCTGGTGGCGGAAAGATGTATATCGACCGCCACCTGTACCAGGCTACCATGAAAGCGCCCGGACCCCCCCCCGGAGCGCGAGGCCGGAGGGAGAGGGCCAGAGGCAACTGGCGCGGCACCCCCGATGCGAACAAGGCGACCTCCGGAACACCTCAGGAAGCCGCGAGGTCGGCGAACACAGTCCGTTGCAGTGCCCATTCTACAAGAACGCCCTGCCCTCTCGACAGCGCGGCCGCCCACAGGGTGGCAGGCCCGGGCAGGGAGGAGGCATGCAAGGAGAAGGGGTGCCAGTCCGCGAGGAAGAACAACTCCACCGAGACCCCCAATAGAGTCAACGACCTGGAGGACCCCCGCATTAGGAAACAGTGGACAGATGTCTGAGTGTCCAACCCGAAGGCCACCGACTTACCCCGAAGGGCCAGCCCGTGGTCCCTCAGGAAGAACAAAGGAACCAACAGTCCGAGGGCATAGACGGATAAGTGGAGGGAGACCCACCCATCTGCCGGGAAGTGGACGTCCCAGGTTCGATCGGGAACCACACCCAACCTCGCTCGACGTATCTGTGTCTACCCAGACCGTCGGCGGGGGGGGGCGGACCAGGGCACAGCCGCAGAGAGCGCGCCCCGAGCAACCCAGCGACCGAAGCGTCTGCGAACGGTACGCGGGAGCGGCAGGAGCCGATCCATAGGGGCAACGGAAACACCGCGGTGCCCATGAGGAGGAGGCGGCGTAGCCAGAGGCTCCTAAGGGAAGGGGCAGAGAGGCCCAATGCAGCGAACCCACGAACGAGTCCCAGAGCCACCCCGGGAGGGAGACCGAGTGCAACACGGCGAAGACCTTCCACCGAAGGTGCACCGCGGCCGGCAGACCCCGGGTCACCGGAGCGCCGGACAAAACCCATGCGAGACCGACCCATGGCACGACACGCGACGGGGTCAAGCGTGACTTGGGAACATCGAAGGGGAACCCTAACCGTGCGACGTGGCGAACGACTGTGAGGGCGTCGCCTACGCACAGTCCTAGGGCTTCGGAAACTACCAACCAATCGGCCAAGGAAAACAGGATCTGGAGCCCGCTCCTGAGGACTGGACCCAGAGCCCGCCCCGCCAGTGCGGAGAAGATCCGCGGCGCGATGTGGAGACCGAAGGGAAGGCCGTCGAACAGGAACACACGATCGGAAGTCCGAACGGCCAAGAATCGCTGGAAGCGAGGATGGAGAGGAACTAGCCAAGACGCATCCTGGAGGGCCAGCGACACTACCCACGACAGAGGGCGCAGGGCCAGGCGTACCAGGGGTACCGGCAGCATCCGAAACTGTGTGTGCACGATGTGCCCGTTGAGGGCCGACAGATCCACCACCGGTCGCATCGCGTCGCAGTTCGTCTACGGTACCAGAAAGACACGGGAGAGGAGAACCGGGTGACTGGCGGTCAACTCCCTCGACGCTACCCAGCTCGGGCATGGAAGTGAACACGTGGGCCACCCCTGAAGAGATGGGCCGGCGTCGGTGACAAGAGCGGAGAGGGGGTCTGGACGTCCACCTCCAGGTGAGACCCCTCCGCGCAACCCGCCGCCCCCAACGTCCCTCGCGGCCACCGAGGGGCGCAAGGGCGAAAACAACACGAGGGAGCACCCGAGAGGAGGGGAGCGACCCGGTCGGCCAGGCGAGAAGGAGAACAAGGAGGCCAACCCAGAGAACCTACACATTGTGTTGACGTGGAGGTACCCCCGGTACGGGCCGTGCGGGCATGAGCGCCACGTTGACCTCCTCTACCCCCCCCCCCCCCCTCCAACCTCGTCGAAAAGGGCGGGCCGCCCCAACCCCTGGCCGTCGCGGGGCTGACCCGGTCGAAGGGCGGCCGGAAGTGGAAGGCCGGCCAGCCCCGACACGGCGGGGATGAAAGGGGGCAAGAACAGAAGTGCGAGGCGGAACCGACGCACTTGCCTGCAACGTCCCAGTCCTGCGCCCGTGCAAGGCGGCAGCACTTGCAGCAGCACCCCAAAGAGGACCGGCAGAAGGACGGGACTGAGAAGACCCCGCCGCACGACACAGCGCGTCGGTGCGTGTCGTAAGCAGGGTCCGCAACGACACAGCACGTCGTCGCGTGTCGGAAACAGGGGCCACCGATAGAGAAGCATAGCATGCCCAAGCATCCTGCTCAAAAAACCCCGACGTATATAGCGCAGAGTACAACAAACCCTGACGAATATCCAAGGGGGCCGGCCGGCAGAACGAGGACCGTACTGTCGGGCGTTGCCGAGTTGCCGCGCACAAAACCGCCTTCAGCTCGGGAACCAAAGACACCGCGAGCCGAAGGTGGATCCGCTGAACGCGGTCCAAACCCTCGCGAAGATCGCCTGCCGCAGACGCCTCGATAAGCCGCAGGTGGTGAACAGACGTCCGGAGGGAACCTAAAGACAAGACAATAAGTCAGTCACCCTCTGTCGCAAGGGAAAATCCTTGGCGACAGAGGGCTGATCCGGGTGAGAGAAGAACGGGGTAGCAATAGAACAAAGTTCAAGAACGGGCGCGCTTATCCAGGACCAGAACGCGCCGTCCAACCCGCCGACAGACACAAGAGGAGGCAAAAGCAGTGAGGACTCCGGGGGAGGGACTGAAGGAGAGCCGTCAACGGATCGGTCGGTGAAGTCGAAGGCCTCAGCAAACCAGGCCTCCAATGGGAGAGGGAGACAGAGCAGGATGGCTAAGCCAGGCGTACCGGCGTCGCACAAACCTGTCCCATAGGAGGACAGACCCGTCAACACAGCCAGGGACTGAACAGCCGGAAGGATGTCAGGGCGGCCGAAGTCTGACCAGAGCGTAGGCCTGCAGAAGGGAGGGGGACCGTAGCAGGGGTAGGTAGGGTGAGGCGCTGAGGGTGTGTCACCGCCAAGAAGTGCGAGAAGAGGGAGTCTTGCATCGACTCCAAGCGCCCGTCGATGGGTGACACAACCCAGCCCTGCATAGCCCACAATCGATCCGAGAGAGGCGACCCCCCCCCAAGATTGGTCGGCCCGCAGGGGCGAGCGTGAGCGGGAGCGAGACCCACGACACGAACCAGCAGCGTCGCGGCCCAAGGAAGGCGAGCGACAACGGTTGTGTCGCCGGTGAGGGACTCGTCCCCAATCACGAACGGCCGAGGGGGAAACAGCACCATCCCCCTCTTCCAGCGACACGTCAGCTCCTGAGAAAGGGGACCCCGAAACCTCGCTAAACCCCACCGAGGCAAGAGGAGGGGTACCCCCCTGGCGAGACGGTAAGTGAAGGTCAGGAAGAGAAGAATGAGGAGGAGCAGGACGACGGGAGTGGGAAGGCTGGCCGGATGAAAGGAGGCCAGAAGGAGCCGCGGGGGGAAACAGAGCAAGGATCCCCGGGGCTGAGATAACAGGGCGGCCCGACACCGAGGCGGAGGAGGGAGAGACCTCCACCGTGGGACGAGACCGTGAAGGAAGAATAGGCACTGAAGCAGGTGAAGTAGAAGCAACGACATCCAGGCGGACCCTCCTGGACAGTGTAGGAGGAGGGAGCAGAGGGCCAGCTACAGCATGAACAACCGCGCGCGGAGAGGACAACGTAAGAGGAAGTCGTCTGGGCTGGGGAAGCGGGCGGAAGGGAGTAGAGCCCCTATCCGTAGAGGCCAGGGAAGGGCGCACAGGGGCAGAGCCGCTAACCCCGGCCTCAGGGCGAGAACCATGACGAGGGCGATGGGCGTCGTCAAGGCGATCAGGAGGACGACGAGGGGCAGTAGAGGACGGAACATGAGGCGAGCGAGAGCGTGGACGGAGCCGGGGAACCCCCCGACGATGTGACGACCGGCTGCGGGACCCAGGGGAGAGGGCCCGAGCAGGGAGAGGGCCAGGTGAACGGCCTTCAGTCGGGTCAGGGATACCCAGGGCGATGCGGATCCGGTCGGCAACAAAGGCCGGGGAACGGTGGCCCACAGTCCTAATGTGGCGGGAGACCATCGTCCACATCGACGGAAGGGAAGCAGAGGCCACAGCCGCCGCCGAGGAACCAGGGCTATGGTGCACCACATCCACCAGGGCCAGACACGGCCCACACAGAGCAGGGAGGTAGGCCGTAGAGGACACACAGTGCGAGTGGCGCAAGCAGGACTTGTGGCTCACCAAGCACTGGAAGCTACAACCATGGCGAAAGCAAGGCAGCCTACCTGCACTGGAAGAACTCTCACCATAATCAGCACGTCGAAGGAGTAAGTGGAGAGAATGTCCAAGAAGAACCAGGGAAGGAGCATGGGGAAACAGGAACACACATGCAAACAGGGATCCGTACTCACCCCAAACCGGGAGCACAGAGGTAGGTGAGTAGGGCGGGCGAGGTGGAAGAGCATTAGCAGAACCAGCAAAGATGGAGAAAGTGGTAACCACCACTCAACATCTTACATGCAGGGCCTATAACACCAGTAAAGTGCACACACCAAATAGTATCAGGCAACAAGATGACATAAAAAAGGTCAATAGTGAAAGCCAACTATTACTGCAAATTTGCGGGCCAATGGAGGCATAACCGTACCGACCTCACCCTCCCGCAATTTTGCGGGACCCCCCAGCGATCTCCGCAAATATGCGGGGAGCCGAAACGTCCCAGAGGACCGAATCGAGCTCCCGCAAAATTGCGGGACCGGCCGAGATGGTCCGGCGCCGAAAAAAGCGAGAGGAGAGTCTAGGGAATACCAAAAAAGGCCACAAAAAATGCGTCATCTCCTTATGAACTCCAAGCAATGATGGCCATCAAGCTGAGCAGTGTCTTCCTTGAAATTATCCTGACTCAACCGGTAAAGGGAGAGGCAAGGAAGACACACCAGGTGAGAGGAGGCACATCCCGCAGGAACCACCCAACCCACAGAGATAGAGCAAAGCCCATGAGGAGAAGTAGCAGGGAGGGTGGTTTCGCACAAACAGGGGCCCCCGTGGGGTACCCCTGGATTGGGCAAAAGACTATGAAAGGATGGAGGTGAAACAGGAAGAGAAAACAAAAACCAGTAAATGAAACTGGTGAGAAAAAGGGTGGCCTAGCCGTGAGCAGAGAATGTGTCAGGGGCGAAAAACCCTGTGGTGTGAAGGAGGGGCCCCCGTGGGGTACCCCTGGAGTATCACGAACCACCTGTCGCCCAGGCCCTTGAGACACAGTGAAGGACTCGAAAGGAGGGACTCGGGAATAACGCTAATAATGCGGCCGACACAAACTCTACAAACAGCACCGCCACCAACGAAATCTCAGATTGTTTACGAACGGTACACCTAGGCTATGAAAAAACGAAAACTCATAGGGGCATAGCAATTCCTGAATGAGAAAACGAGCTAGGCTAAATTAAGCTAAAAGCTAAACTATGCCCAGACTAACAGGAAAAAAGAACATGAAAAGAAAAAAAATGAAAAACATATACGAGGAACGCCAGGCGCCCCCGTACCTTCGGTAGGCTATTTCCACACGCGTCTCCATTATACGTAACATCTGTCTAACAAAAAAGAAGGCCAGATAAGCCGAAACGAACCGAAACAGGGTGAATTAAAGGAGCACAACAAAAGGGACTTCATTCAATGGAGCGCGTGAAAAAATGATGACAAGAGAGGGTCGCTCATGCGCACGTTCGACAGGGATCTGCACATGACGGAACACGGGATGGGCCTTAAGCGGTAACTAAGGTAAACCCCTTTTTCTTCTCTTCTATGCTTTTTTCACCTTCGGTGGTAGTTTTGGTTAATGTACAATGTCTCCTAGAGCAAGATAAGGAGTAGACTCTAGACGTTTTCTTTTTAACCGCGGTTGGAATGACGACATAGTAGTCAAAATAGACAAGTCGTCATTGCAATTAGGTTAATAGCCTTGACGTTGGATTTGCCAAGACTACTAACAAATTACTACTATTATAGTCATCACTACTACTCTCATCACTACTACTGTCATCATCACAACAACTTTCACCATCATCACTACTACTCACCATCATCACTACTACTGTCACCATCATCACTACTGTCATCATTATCACTACAACTATCATCATTGCCTGTCACCATCATCACTACTATTATGACCATCATCACTACTACTATACTCTATCCAACTCAACTTTGCCGCCGTCCTCTGCAGCAGATACGAGACCGCGCCTGTGATTGGCTATCTGGCCAATAGGAGAGGCAGAGCTGATAATTTATTCTTTATCTTTATTATTCCTTATTTATTAATTAAACTAGATACGTTTAAGAAATGTTAATGATTATTTAATAAATTACAGTGCTATCCAATTTTAAAGCGCTATTAAATATAACATGAAACACAATAATAACTTATATATCGTAAAGTAAAAACAAGGAGATACAAAATTGATAAACAGGGGAAGTAAGCGAGAGGGAATTAAGGCTGACTGGCTTGGGCCCGTGCGTATTAGCGAATCACAGGCCGTGCTTGACTTCGCACACATTTAAAGTAGACAGTGACGGTAATTCTTACCTTGCTTGTGTTTACAGTATTATATCTTACGATTTTATGTGTTCCATGTGGTATTTTATAGCTCATAAGGTTCGGATATCACTTATCACACCATTAGAATGACCTAATCCTATCTAATATAAGTAATACATATGGAATATAAAAGAAAAGCTGAATTAATTCATACGATAATGTGATATCCTCATGTTCCGTCATAGGCTATATTTTATATGTTATTCTTTTGCTTACCATACTCTGCGACCTTATGAACAATAGCAAGAAGGCAACGAAAGGTAAACATGAATCGATAATGGTTATATCTGCACATACAGACACAAATAAGATAATATTTGAGTTTAAAAGACGCCGGCGGGCCAGTGCAGTGTTGCCAGGAGGTGGTTTGTTTTATATTTATAGACTGCATTTCCATCTTTTCGGCGGTTTCTGAATATTATGCCCAGTGTGTTGTATGCGAAATAACAAAGGGGTTTGTATGCTACTTTCTAGTATAATAACTTGGCTAAATTGTAACCACAACGTCAATGATAAGTGCGTATAATACAAGCTCTGGACATTCTGGAACCTTTAATGTCTAGGGCGTGATGTCATTGCCAGCCAATCACAGGCGCGGTCTCGTATCTGCTGTAGAGGCCGGCGGCAAAGTTGAGTTGGATAGAGTACAGTATAGTACTGTCACCATCATATTTAGTAGTAGCCTCTACGTTCCAACGTAGAGCTATATACTTATCGTATAATTCTGCTCCGCTCTAGAGCGGGCAATTATCGAAATCACTAGCGCGATAAAACTATAACATCTAGAGTAGCACCTTACTCTCTATACTAGGTACGTTGTACATACTTTGGAGGCCACTATTTGAAAAGGAAAATAAGAAAATATTGATGAGAAAGAAGAGAAAATTACAGGATTTTAGGCCATCCTATCTGGCTCCTTCAGCCGTCTTGACGGATCCACCCCACTACCCGACAGGGTTCATTGGGCATTCCTTTTCGCGCTACTCAAGCCTCCACACCCTCGGTTTTCTATGCGCCCGATTTTTGTGCTTCTACTCCTGTCGCCTACCCTTTGGGTGAGTTGTGGGCCTTATTTATGGTTCCTAAGGTTATTAGACAGATGATCTGTGATGTGGGCACGCTTCAAATGGGCTCTTAGGTGTGTTACTTTGAGTATGGCGTCGAAACTGGTTGGTCACGCTTCTGCGCATGCGTCGTCCTTCGGCGAGTGTTATTATTTAGGCCTTTGCCTGTTTTTACCATCATTTTCACTTGTGGTGGCTTAGTTTTGTTTACCTGGTAGGTTCTATTACGCTTTGTGCTTCTTTTCTGCTTTCATTGCGTGGTTTTTGCGAAAAGTTCGGCTAACTTGTGCACTTTCGTTTGTGATGAAGGGGGCATAGCCCCCCTTGCCTTGACAGGTTCTTTTGGCCTTATGTTTTGCTTACCTTCACATGATTGTTTCGCATTGGAGTGTGCCCTGTGTTTTTTGTTTTTCTCTGCCACTCTTCCAAGGCTAGGCCCCCTGTTAATAGCCTAACTTTTAGTTGGAGGGGGGTGCCAGGGCTAGGCCTCATGTTCCTAGCCTAACTTTTTAGAAGGGGGAGAAGGGACTTTTGGTAGACCGTCACTGTTGCCTCGTCGCTCTTGCTTGCCGATCTATGGTTTTACTAAACCACCTTAGGCTCGCAGGGGTATGACGCTTTGGTTTTCCTAAACCTGTGGGGCATCCTTTTTTCGTCTGACGCTCGCTCCCGCGCTGTCTCTCCCTTCTTTTGTTGGCGCTCCCCTAGGCCTTGAGTTCATGAGACACAGTCTTCCCCTTAATTGAACTCCCTCATACATTGAGGTCCCCACGCCACGGTCTTCACCTCCTTCTGAGCTCTACGATGCCTTGAACTGTCGTCCCTTCCACCCTTTTTGGTGACGCGGGTCTCTGGGAAGGGCTCCGCGCCCGCTCCGCCCTGCAGCGTGGACAAATCCCGCTCCAGGTCGGTCCTATGCTTCCGACATGTTCTCTTTTTTGGCTGCTGTGGTCGGGTCACTCTGGACCCGCTCCGCCCTAGGATGGACTATCCGTCTCTAGGTCGGTCCTCTGCATCGCACTGTTTTATTTTTGCTCATGCAAGCTCCCCTGCCAGCTGTCCTGCTGTGCACTTGGGTTGAGCCTTTTGGTTGGTATTTACCTCCATCTCCCTTTCCGCTCGAGGGCGGACAAATCCGCTCTGGAGCGGACATCTCCGCTCGGGTGCCAGCATCTCCGCTCTGCAGCGATGTCTATTCCGCTCTGGACAGGGCCCCCTTGGGCTCCTTCTTCACTTTGGCTTCTACACTGGGGTCTCCTCTACCTGTTCCACTCTGGAGCGGACACCAGTCCCGCTCCTGGTCGGTCCTAGGCCTTCCCTCCTGCTGCCCTAGCCCTCCTGTTTTCACCTGGTTCTACTCTACGATTGTTCCGCTCTGGAGCGGACGCCAGTCCCGCTCCTGGTCGGTCCTAGGCCTTCCCTCCTGCTGCCCTAGCCCTCCTGTTTTCACCTGGTTCTACTCTACGATTGTTCCGCTCTGGAGCGGGCGCCAGTCCTGCTCCAGGTCGGTCCTAGGCCTTGCCTTCTGATGCCCTGGCTCTCTTGTTCGCTGTGCGCTTGCCTTTCTCCTTTGCCTAGACTGCCATTGTCATGCGTGCATGCCCCGCTCTGGAGCGGGAGGGTGTAGTCCGCTCTGGAGCGGGTCTGTCTGCTCCTCTCTGGAGCGGACTTTCCCGCTCTAGAGCGGACTTGCCCTCTCGGCCCTGGGACTATTTGTTGGCCAATATTGCCTTGTTTGTACTTGGGGTTTGTCGGTTACTGTGTCTCATAACCTTCTCCTTTACATCAGGCTGTGTTCCCGCTCTGCTCTGCTGGGTCCCTTGGCCTGCCATCTCCTCTTCGATCCCTTCACCCTCAGGTACCCTTTTCGGTTCTTATATGGCTGTCATGCTATATTTCAGGGTGTTTGAACCTGCACCTTGGTCTTTTTTGCCCTGGGTTTTTGGGGTTCTTCGGACTGTTGCTGCTTATGATGTATGCTTGGCCCTCCCACATGGGGGGGTCCGTCTCCGTCCTTCTCCACATGGGGGGGGGGGGGTGTTATTACTTTTATGTACCTATCATAATGCATGGTATCTTTTGTGTGTTTTTTGCGCATACTGTCATACCTTCCTT
Source organism: Paralithodes platypus (assembly GCA_032716605.1). Lineage (NCBI taxonomy): Eukaryota > Metazoa > Arthropoda > Malacostraca > Decapoda > Lithodidae > Paralithodes > Paralithodes platypus. The sequence goes on along the minus strand of CM064490.1, from coordinate 6,131,022 downwards.
CAATTTATGCATCTTCTTTCTCTGAGCTTCGTCTGGGACATCTTTCTTTTCTCCCTTCGCTTTCTGTGCGGATGTCGCTCCCTGCCTGCGCGCGCCATGGGTGTGCCCGTCCGGCTATGGGAGCTGGGCATACTGAGTGCCCCGCCCATGCTGCGTGCTACTGCCGTGATGGCTTCCCCCCAGACGGTGTGGCCCGTGTCTCGTCCACTTTATGTCGATTGAGTCTCGCCCTACTTCACCGGATGCTGAGACGGCCCGGGTCTACCTCACCGCTGCATGGTCGGGCGTGGCTCGGTCTGTTAAGGACCATTTACACCGGGTCCCCCGCTTCCGGGACGAAGGGATTCGCGCCTTGCTGAACCTTCCTCTGGTGTCTCCGCGCCCTGTGGTCACCGCTTCGCAGGTCCCTCGGTCTGGTGTGTCTCCGTTTTCGGCGTTCACAGCGGGGTCGATGCGGCACCACTCAGCTTCTCCACGTCTTCGACGTCCCGCCGCCCTGCAGCTTCCGACCACACGTCTCTGGGCTCGACGACTTTTCGCCCTACGATGGTGATGCTTCCCCCGGTCCGTGTTCCTGCTGGTGTTTCGGCCTTCTCACCTGGTCGTCGTCCCACCCGTGGGCTGCTCAGGAAGATTGGGGCATCGCAGGCCGCCGGACATCTACCGTCGGCTCCTCGGCCATCGTTGCCGTTGGCTCTGCTTCCACCGTTACCGCCTCCTCCACCTCCTCAGAAGGCGGGGGCTCTGCTTGCTTCGGCCTCTCCTCTTCTTGTCCGCGATGGTCTCCCAGCTTCTCCTGGCTTTGTCGGGTCTGACATTCCGTGTGGCCTGCCTTCTCCTGCTTGGAAGAGTGGACCCGTACCTCTGGCAGTGCACGGCGCCAGTGTGGCGGTTTTAGGGTCTGGTCAGGTGGGGGCTGCCTGTGACCTCGTGGGACTGAGTGGCGGGTGCGATGAAGTGTACGATGACGTAGTGGTTGGGGCCTCGCCACGGGGGTCTTTCTACTGTACTCCGTCGCCTCGTCGGTCGCCCAGCCGTAGGAACCGTCGCCGGACCATCTCTTCATCTTCCTCGTCACCGACCGTCGACCCTGGATGGGTCCTTCCTATTCGGGCCTTCCAGGAGGCCCAGGTTAGGGCTGAGGTGGCTAACGCTGCCCGGTTTGCCTCCCTGCACGGGATGCTTGCGCTGATGGCGGGAGGCTTTGAGCGTCCTCCTCCCTTTCCTCCTGTGCTTCAACCTTGCGTTTTGGTTGTTCGACACTCTTGCCTCCTAGGCTTGCTCTTGCTTGCCTGTCTCCGGTTTACTAAACCTTCTTGCAGGGCACCGGTTTTCGTCTGCTTCCGGCTCCTGAGACACAGTCTTACCCTCCATTGCCCTCGCCAATACCTTGAGTTCCTGAGCCGCAGTCTTCACCTCTATTGACCTCACCACTCCCTTGAGGTTCCTGAGGCGCAGTCTTAACCTACATTGAGCTGCCCTATACCTTGAGGTTCCTGCGACACGGTCTTAACCTACGTTGAGCTCGCCTATACCTTGACTTCCTGAGACACAGTCTTCTCCTCTTTTGCCCTCGCTCATACCTTGCGGTTCCTCGGGCACAGTCTTCACCTACATTGAGCTCTCCCCTACCTTGAGGTTCCTGGGGCACAGTCTTAACCTCCATTGTGCTCACCTATACCTTGGGATGTCTTTTTCCTTCCGCCCTCCCCGGTGCCGCAGGTCTCGGAAGGGCTGTACTCGGCTCGCTCCGCCCTGGTGTGTGGTTGACTCCCGCTCCAGGTCGGTCCTATGACTAGACGCATTCTCTTATAAGACCGCTCCCTTTCTTACTGAAGTCTGCCTTACGTCCTTCAACGGTGTCTTTGGCTTTGCTGAGCGGGTCCCTTTAGGCCTCTCCACTTCAATTGGGAATGTTTTTATTACGAGCCTCTGACATCTGGGCTAGGGCCTCACGGGGCCCGTTCCACCCTAGGGTGGGCTCTCTCCTCCTCTAGGTCGGGCCTATGCTTTGCCTCTGTTCTTTCCCCACGGACGCTCCCACGTCCGCTGTGATGCTCGACCATTCGGTTGGGACGCTTGGATGTCCATATCTGATGGTTTTACCCAGGGGGGCTCCCACGTCGGCTGTCGTGCTAGGCGATTCTTTTGGGACTCTTGGATGTTCCTGGCCTTTCACCTTTACTGGTACCTACAGGCCTCTGCCGTTTGGCTACCCTACGCCCGCTCCTCCCTGGTGTGACTCCGCTCTGGAGCGTACGATACGCTCTGGAGCGGTGACTGTCTTTTTCTTTCCGTGGATGCTTCCACGTCAGCTGTCTGCTAGACTATTCTGACGGAACTCTTGGGTGTTTTCCCTTTCACCCTTCCTGATGCCTCACGCCTCTCCCGTCTGACTGCACTACATCTGCCCCGCCCTAGAGCGGAACTTCCCACTCTTGGCCAGTTCTCTTCCATACTTCTCCTGACACCATCCCGGTTCCTCTCCTGTCCTATGCCGCTCTCCGCTCTGGAGCGGGGCTTCCTTTCTGCTCCAGAGCGGGATTTCCGCCCCAGAGCGGAGCGGGCCGTTCGGGGCCCCCTCCACTCTGGGTCGGTTCTCGGTGGACTTTGCCTTGCCTCTGGATGGGCCCTCAGTTGCGGTCTTTCCTCTTCCTACTGTTGCGGTCATTCCTCTTACTACTGGCTCCCACTCTCCTCTGGTGGTAGGGTGGAGAAGAGGCGTCTTCTCTTCAGTGCCTTCGCCCTTTGGGTATTCTTATTATCCTCTTCCATTATACGGCTTTCATGCCTTCCTTCTGGGGATTTGCACCTGCCCCTTGGTCTTTTCTGACCGGGTTTTTTTCGGGGTTCTTGCTCTTGCTGGTTCGCCTGGTCTCTCCCTGACCCTCCGCATGGGGGGTCACTCTTCACCCCTCGCCTCGCACAGGGGGGGGGGGGGGAATACTCACTTTCATGAAAGGTACTCCATTTTCGAGGTGTAGTGAGCACTTTTGTGCGTCCTTCGGCCCTTGTGCCTGTTCATTTTCGGGAGTTTTCTTCCTGTATTTGTGCACCCATGAATTATCCTCCTGTCTAGCCCTCCGTTCGAAGGGTCCCCCTTTTTCGTTCTTTCCTTCCTACACAAGGGAAGGGGGTAATCTCCTGTCACGGATTTACCGGTTTTTCACATTATTGTGCTTACACACAATTCCTGGGCTTCCTACATGGGACGGCAGTATCTTTTTCCTTTCCGATTGCGAGGAGGATATCACTTCCTTCCTGCACACACCGTGGGTGTGTCCGTCCTGCCATGCCCGTTGGACGTAGGGAGTGTCCTCCCCTTATCTCATGCTACAGCCGCGATGGTTTTCACCCTCGGAGGTATAGATCGTGGCTCGTGGATATTGTCCTTTGTGTCTCGTCCTCCTTACCCGGACACGGATGAGGCGAGGTCTCGCCTCTGCACTATCTAGTCGGGAATTGCTCTCTATGTCAAGGACCACTTCCATTGGATTCCACACTTCGTAAGACGGAGGGGTACGCGCCATGCGTCCCCTTACCTCTGCTGTCTCCGTGGCGCCAGACCGCCTTTCCTCCTGTGCCTCGTTCGGGTGTCCTCGCGGTTTCCGAGGTCGCCGAATCGACGGTGTGACGTCGCTCTCCTTCCCCATATCGCCGACGATTCCCGACTCCTCCGTCCGGTTCATGCCATACATGTGGCTCTGGACGTGGCTCGGGAGCCCATCACACTGCATGCACCCTCCCTGCCCGGGCCTGCCGCCCTATGGGTGGATGCTCTGTCGACAGGACAGAGCGCCCGGGTAGTATGGTATTCCCAACACACCGTGTTCGACGACCTAGCGGCCTCCTGGAGTGTTCCACAGGTGGCCTGGTTCGCCTCATGCGAGGCGACCGGGTTGCCTGTGTTCCTGTACCGCTGGATTACTCCTCCGGCGGAGGTACCGGTCGCGTTCGGCATGGACTGGCGCAGGTGGCGGTCGGTTTATGTGTGTTCCACCAACCGCCGCTCTTTTTAATGTACGACGTCCTCCACAGGCTGAGAGGGTACCAGTGCTTCGTTTGGTTGTCGCGCCCATCTGGCCGGCCCAAGCCTGGTCCGCTCGGCTGAAGCGGTGGTACCCGAGTCCAGTTCCCCTAGCGATCTCCGCTTTCCTCTTGGTATCGATTGGTGTCCTAGGGACCTCGTTCGCCTTCACATCGTGGATGTTGTGAGGCAGGGTGGATGCCTAAGTTTAGTCGATCTTTGCATGTCAAATCCTCTCCCCCTGGATTCGATTTACGTGGCAGACTTACGGATCTCCCTGACCCTGTTTTCCTTCTTGGTTCCCTACCCGTCACGGACGCGACCGTCGGTGGCGTTCGTGTTTCACTACCTCCATTGGTTAATATTGAGAAGCGTCCCAACATCTGCACCACTCTTACGAACCGCCTGTCGGCCATTCGGGTACCGTTTGAGACTTTCACGGGGTTGGTCGTTCCTCCCTAGGACTTGGGTTCTTTTTGCGTTCCTGCTTTCTGCTTCGTCCGACGCCGCGTCAGCTTCCTCCTCTGTGGTTTCTGGCGGAGGCTCTCAAACTGCTCTCGTCTGCCGCCTGAACACTTCCGTGACATGACATTGTTCTTTATGGCTTTGGCGACGGGTGAAGGAGTCCCCGGAGATGACTGCCAGGTCTAGGGACCGACATTCCTTACATCGTTCTCCCGTCCTTGGGTCAGTTACTTTGGCTCCGTCTGTTCGTTTGGTTGCTACAACCGTACGCGACACTCCCGTTTTTATGCTTTTCCTGTACCGGCTTTCAAACGTGGTAGGGTTCATCATCCGTTATGCCTGGTTCAAACCCTCCATCCGTATGTGTACTCGACCAGGCCAGTGTCGGGGTTGCCTTTACGGGTGGCGCCTACGACCTGTAGGAGACTAGGTCGACGTGCTGTGGGACTTCGCCTGTGTCGGTAGTTTCGGGCCAGTAACCCTTACGTTCTGGATGCAGCTCATGTTGTCCGTTCGTACGCTGCTACGTTCAGATTTTACATTATCTTTCTCGGCCGAACGTTGCCGACACGGGGCTTTGGTCTTCCCCCACCACGTTTGTCTCCTCCTCTCTGGCCATGTCCACAGGCAAGCCGGGACGTCCTTGTCGTGCGTTGGGCCAGCAGGTTCACTCAGGGTCTACCTGCAGTGTTCCTTCTGTCTCTTATCCTTCTCCCTTCTTGTTCTTCTTTTATTAGGGGGGGGGGGGGGTATTGCACTATACCCATACTTGCACCTACGTTAAAGGATTAATAACTAGGTTAAGATTTTGATGTAATTTCTCGTCTTAAAGTATACTACGTTCTGTTGGTGGGTCTTGGCCTCATACCACTGAACTCTTCTCATGGCTTTCAGTGCTGGTCACTGTGTATGCTCATGTCTTTTCTCGTCACCCCTTGTACGGTCCTCCTCTTCGACGTATGTCAGTATTTACTCATTACATTCTGGGTCTTCCTGCCTTCTTCCGGAGGGGGGGGAGCATCCTGGACTTCATATTTTATGATGAAATGCAGCATTCTTTGTCTTAGGTTAGTTATCCCATGGCATAAGACTTGACTGTACTTGACCTCTCTTGATATGCACCTGTCAGTACACTCTTTCTATAAACTTTCTTGTTTACGTCAGTCTTTCCGTGGTCCTGATATTTCCTAAGGGCTAAAGTTTGTGTTTTCAGCTTGTATGTCCGCCTCCAATTTGGTACTCTAGCTCTACGTTGGAACATAGAGGCTACTACTAAATTGGGAGGTTTAACAACCCTCCCAATACCAAATGAGGTAAACCTCCTATTTGGTCGTAGCCTCGGAGTATCCAACGTCATAGTATCCCGCCCTCGCGCCGTACCCCTGCCCATCCAATCTTGTCTCTTGTAACTTGATACCGGGAATGCCCAATGAACCCTGTCGGGTAGTGGGGTGGATCCGTCAAGACGGCTGAAGGAGCCAGATAGGATGGCCTAAAATCCTGTAATTTTCTCTTCTTTCTCATAAATATTTTCTTATTTTCTTTTTAAAATAGTGGCCTCCAAAATATGTACAACGTACCTAGTAGAGAGAGTAAGGTGCTACTCTAGATGTTATCGTTTTATCGCGCTAGTGATTTCGATAATTGCCCGCTCTAGAGCGGAGCAGAATTATACGATAAGTATATAGCTCTACGTTGGATACTCCGAGGCTACGACCAAATAGGAGGTTTACCTCATTTGGTATTGGGAGGGTCGTTAAACCTCCCAATCTAGTACTGTCATCATCACTACCATCATCATCACTACAACTACAACCATCATCACTACAACTACAACCATCATCACTACTATTATCACCATTATTACTACAATTAGCATCATCCCCACTATTACTACCATCACTTCTAATGTCAACTAAACTAACTTAACCTAACAATTGCGGGACGAGATGTTTTCGCCCCCAGAACGAAGGCGTTCTGTGTGTGGGCCCCTATGGGGCACACACACACAGAACGCCATTGAAGGGGGAAATCATAACTATTGCACACATTCAAAACATTTTGAAACACACATTTTGAGTGACGTTCGCATTCACCCAACAAATGTTTGTGTCAAATTTGGTGAAAATTTGTCAACCAGTCTAGGAGGAGTTTCGGAACAGACGGACGACGACGACGAAGATAATTTTTTTTCCGGTGGTACCCACTTTTAGGGGGGGGGGGGGATACCAAACTCTGCTTACGCAGAGTTGATAAAGTAGACGTGCCGTTTTGCCCAAAATTAAAACGGCATACCCAACTCTGCGAAGGGTTACCATCATCACTAATATAACCAACATCATCACTACTACTATCATCACTACAACTGTCACCATCATCACTACTACTATCATCATCACTGTTACTATCATCATCACTACTACTATTACAAGCATCACTACTACTCTCACCATCATCACTAATACTGTCACCATCATCACTACTGTCACCATTATCACTACAACTATCACTATAATCATCAACTCTGCGTAAGCAGAGTGGTATCGCCCCCCGTATTGTGGTAGGCTACATGCCGGCCGAAATGTCTGTATTTACCTAATTGTATTTACCTAATTGTAGTTTACAGGAGTTGAGCTAAGCTCGTGTTGTCCCGTCTCTCAGTCTACTTTTTATCCAATTTTTTCTTGAAAATATGGATGTTCCTTGCCCCTACCACCTCCTCCTCCAGCCCATTCCATTTGTCAATACATCTATAGGGGAAGCTAAACTTCCTGATATCGTTCTTGCAGGTAGGTCTTTTTACTTTGTAGCTGTGGCCTCTAGTTATTCCTGTATCCATAATTAATATATCCTTCCTATCCAGCCTCTCCAGCCCCCGGGCACATTTGTACATCATTATCATGTCTCCCCTCTCTCTCCTCTCTTTTAGACTCGGTAGATTTAATTTGTCTAGCCTCCCTTCATATGGCAGTTCTCTGAGACTTGGAACCAATCTAGTGACTGCTCTCTGGATTCTTTCTAACTTGTGAATATGCTTCTTTAGATGCGGGGACCACACCACTGCTGCATACTCCAATCTTGGTCTAATCATACTCTTCATAATTTTCGCTACCATGGTCTCATCCAAGTAGTTCAGAGCAACTTTCATATTCCCGGCCATTGCATACATTCCGCTAAAGAGCTTGTTAATATGTTTCTCTGGCGACAAATTATCTTGTATAATCAACCCTAAATCTTTTTCTTTTTCGGCCTTGCTAATTATATTATCTCCCATCCTGTACTCCCAATTTGGTCTATTCACACTTCTTCCCATATTTAACACATGGCATTTACTTATATTAAATTTCATTTTCCACTTGGTGCTCCATTCGTATATTTTATCTAAATCCCCTTGCAGCTCCTCACAACTACTTTTATTTGTTATTTGTCTCATAATTTTTACGTCATCTGAAAACATTGACATGTAAGAGTTTATGCCTATCGGCAGGTCATTCACGTACATAAGGAACATGAGAGGTGCCAACACAGATCCCTGTCTGTCTGTCTGTCCGATAACTCCTAAACCGTTCAACTGATTTTCACCAAACTTCACACGAACATTCGGTGCATGAATGCGACGGTAATAAAAACAAATTGTTTTTGAATTTGTGCAATAGTTATGATTTTAGGTCCAAAATATGGTTTTGCCCTCCCCCCCCCCCACCCTGTGCCTATTCCCAAGCAATGATGATGGCGTTCTGTGTGTGTGCACACACAGAACGCCATCGTTCAGGGGGCGAAAAAAAACTTGCTCGCATTTGTTAAGTTAAGTTAGTTTAGTTGACATTGGAAGGTGACAATTGTAGTGATAATGGTGGTAATATTAGTGATGGTGACAATTGTAGTGATGATGATAGTAGTAGTAATAATGGTGGTAATATTAGTGATGATGGTAACCCTTTGCAGAGTTGGGTATGCCGTTTTGATTTTGGGCGAAACGGCACGTCTACTTTATCAACTCTGCGTAAGCAGAGTGGTATCGCCCCCCGTATAGTGGTACATGCCGGCCGAAATGTCTGTCCGATAACTCCTAGACCGTTCGACGGATTTTTACCAAACTTCACACGAACATTCGGTGAGTGAATGCGACGGTAATTACAAAAAAAGATTGTTTGAATTTGTGCAATAGTTATGATTTTAGGTCCAGAATATGGTTTTGCCCCCCCCACCCTGTACCTATTCCCAAGCAATGATGATGGCGTAAAAAAACTTGCCCGCATTTGTTAGGTTAAGTTAGTTTAGTTAACATTAGAAGGTGACAATTGTAGTAATGATAGTAGTAGTAGTGATGATGGTGGTAGTATTAGTGATGATGGTAGTATTAGTGTTGATGGTGACAATTGTAGTGATGATGGTAGTAGTAATAATGGTGGTAATATCAGTGATAATGGTAACCCTTCGCAGAGTTGGGTATGCCGTTTTGATTTTGGGCGAAACGGCACGTCTACTTTATTATTATTATCACCATCATCTTACAATCATCATTACTTGTCACCATCATCACTACTATTATGACCATCATCACTACTACTAGTACTATCACCATCATATCTACTACTGTCATCATTATCACTGCTGTCATCATCACTACAACTACAACCATCATCACTACTATTATCACCATTATCACTACAATTACCATTATCACTGCTATTATCACCATTATCACTACAATTACCATCATCCCCACTATTACTACCATCACTTCTAACCCCTTACGGACGGGAATGTTTGTTACTTCTACTACCTGTGTGGCGGGCATATTTACCATAAACGAGCTTCATTCTATGCTCTTCATGCATAAACAAGAGCCAGAGCGTAATACAATTATGTATCCGTGAAAGGGCGATAATTGGGAGGTTTGACACTCCCAATACCAAAGAAGGAAAACCTTCTATTTGGTAGGTAGCCTCGGAGTATCCAACGTAGAGCTATATACTTATCGTATAATTCCGTTCCGCTCTGGAGCGGGCAATTATCGTAATCACTAGCGTGATTAAATCGATAACATCTAGAGTAGCACCTTACTCTCTCTACTAGGTACGTTGTACACACTTTTGAGGCTACTATTTTAAAGGAAATGAAAATATTGATGAGAAAGAAAAGAGAAAATTGCAGAACATTGTCCATCCTATCTGGCTCCTTAAGCCGTTGTCACGGGTCCACCGCACAACCCGACCGGGTTCATTAGATCATCCAGGTATCAAGTTAATTAGACAAGATTGGATGGGCAGGGGTACTATGACGTTGGATACTCCGAGGCTACCTACCAAATAGAAGGTTTTATTTCTTTGGTATTGGGAGAGTGTCAAACCTCCCAATTTAGTAGTAGCCTCTACGTCTCCAACGTAGAGCTAGAGTAACAAATTGGAGGCGGACATCCAAGCGAAAAAACACAAACTTAGCCCTTCGGAAATATCAGGACCATGGAAAGACCGACTTAAACAAGAGAGTTTATATAAAGAGTGTACAGACAGGTGCATATCAAGAGAGGTCAAGTACAGTCAAGTCTTATTCCATAAGATAACTTAGCCTAAAACAAAGAATTATGCATTTCATAATGATGAATATAAATTCCAGGATGCCCCCCCCCCCCCCTCCTTCCGGAAGAAAGCAGGATGACCCATACTGTAATGAGTAAATACCGGCATATGCCGAATAGGAGTACCGTACAGGATGTGACGAGAAACTACATGAGCAGTGTCAGTGACGAGCACTAAAAGCCATATGAGAAAAGTTCAGTGGTATGAGGACAAGACATACCGAAAGAATGTAGTATACTTAAGACTAGAAAGTATATCAAAAGCTTAGCCCAGTTATTAATCTTTAACATAGGTGCAAGTATGGGTATAGTGCAATACCCTTCCCTCCCCCCCCCCCCCAATAAGGAAGGACAGGACAGGAGAAGGACAAGAGACAGAAGGAACCCCGCAGGTAGACCCCGAGGGAACCTGCAGGCCCAACGCACTACAAGGACGCCCCGGTCTGTCGGTGGACAACGACAGAGAGGAGGAGACAAACGTGGTGGGGGAAGACCAAAGCCCAGTGTCGGCAAAGTCCGGGCGAGAAAAATCAAGTAAAACCTGAATGGAGCAGCGTACGAACGGACGGCATGAGCAGTGCCCTGAACGTACGGGTTACTGGCCCGAAGAACCCGACACAGGCGAAGTTCCACAGCACGGCGATCAAGCCTCCTATCGAACGTAGGCGCCACCCGTAATGTCAACCCCGACACTGGCCTGGCCGAGTATACATACGTATGCAGGGTTTGAACCGGGCAGAACGGACGATGAACCCTACCACGTGTGGAAGCCGGTACAGGAAAGGCCTAAAAACGGGAGTGTCGCGTACGGTTGTAGCTACAAAACGAACAGACGGAGCCAAAGTAACTGACCCAAGGACGGGAGAAAACGGAAGCAATGCCGGGTCTTAGACATGGCAGCCATCTCCGAGACGCCGTCACCCGCCGCCAAAGCCAGAAGGAACAGTGTCACGGCATGGAAGTGTTCAGGCGCGGGGTAAATAGTGGAAAAGGCAGACGAGAGCAGTGGGAGAGCCTCCGCCAGAGACCACTGAGGAGGAATCTGACGCGGGGTAGGCCTAAGTCCAAAGCAGGCCCGCATGAGGAAATCCAATGCCCTGTGAGGAACGACCAACCCCGTAAATGACTCAAATGGTACCCAAATGGCCAACAGGTGGGTCCTAAGCGTGGTACATATGTTGGGACGCATCTCAAAAATAACCAAATGAGGTAGGGAAACACGAACGCCACCGACAGGCGTGTCCGTGATGTGTTGGTCATCCCAGAAGGAAAACCGTGCCAGTGAGAGACAGAAGTCTGCCACTGAGAATGTGTCCAGTGGAGAGGATTTGACAGTCAAAGATCGACTAAACGTCGGCAGCCACCCTGCCTCACAAACATCCACAATGTGAAGGCCAACGAGGTCCCGAGGCAACCAATCGATCCCAAGTGGAAATCGGGGAACGATAGGGGAACAGGACTCGGGCGCCACCGCCACAGCTGAGCGGACCAGGCGTAGGCCGGCCAGATGGAAGTGAACAACCAAACAAAGTTCATTTACCCACTCAGCCTGCGGAGGATTTTGCACATCAAAAAGGGCGTCGGGTGGCGGAAACACATCGAATACGGTGTGTTGGAAAGACCAAACTACCCGGGTGCTCTGTCCCATCGACAGATCAACCGCCCATAGGTTGGCAGTCCCGGGTAGGCAGGGTACACGCAGTGCGACGGTGGAAAGGAGTGCGTGGCAAAACAGGTACCCCGCCAGGTCCAGAAGAACGAAAAGACTACGCAGTCACCTGACTTAGGGTGACAGGCATGCTCGACCTGTCCCAGTCGAGGCCCGCCCAAGGCACATGTGCGACGGTGGAAGGCAGGACTCGGGAACGGCGACTAGGAAACCGAACCGAGGAACGAGGAGGAACAAGGAGAGCGGCGTGTACACAGTGTGCGGGAGAGTTCGCGGAGAAGATCCCACCCACCAAGGAAAAGAGGAGCGGAAGACCCCGAGTGAACAGGGGAGGCAAGGCCAGTCCGACGAGGGTCGTAAAGACACGAGGGGCGACATGGAGACCGAAGGGTAAACCGCCGAACGTGACATAATGAGAGTCATCAATATGAGGCACGACAGGTCGACTACCGGTCACAACACCTCGCTGTCCGTCACGGAGACCAGAAAGACATGCGACAGGAAGTCCCGCTGGTGAGGCGAGACTTCCCGAATAATCCCATGGACAGAATAACAGAGGCGACGTCTGGGGAGACAGGCCGATGTCACGCAGGTCGCCGGAGTGGAAACGTGGACCGGCACCTCGAGGACAGACCCCGCCGTATTACCCGGCGTGAGGAGGGTCGGGACATCCCAGGCGGACGGGCAGCGAAGAGCCCCGCAGCAGCAAAGAGGGAAGACCCCTGCCATGCAGGTGAAGAGAAGAGCCCCTCCGGAGGGAGCACAGAAAGCAACAGCGACGTGCGGACCTCAGCCAGCGCCAGTGTACAGAAGGAAAACCACAGAGACTGGCGACAACGCGCAGCCTCATGGAAAGGACACTGAATGAAGCCGACGGAGGCGAGCTGCAGTCGCACACGCCCGAATTGGGCCCCACCCTTCCCGAGCACCCTAGTCGGTGGGGCTACAATAAGCCTGAGGGGAAGCAGAGCTAGGTGCAGTCGCTCGAAGAGGGTGGAGAGCATGCGAGCAGTGCGCCGCCAGACTGAGTGTTCCACACATAAGTGCAGTTTCAGTCTCTTGTCTTATTGGCGGCATTCCAGGCAACCCTGTTAAGGGCTGCTGCACTTGTCAAGTTCTTGGATTTGAGATCGGCGCGTATAGTCCGATCCCAGGTCTTCCTCGGTCCACCCCTTGGTGCAGCTCCCTCCACAATCACAGACCTGCATTTTTTCACCCAATTTTGTTCATCCATTCTCTCCACATGTCCATACCATCCCAGTCTACTTGTACGCATCACCTCGCTAATACTCTTTATACCTAAACGTCTCCTCAGCTCAACATTTGTTATTCTATCCTGTAGCCTGGCCCCACACATCCATCTCACCATTCTCATCTCATTACGCTCCATTCTGTTGACATCCTCTACTTTAACGGCCCATGTTTCTGAGGCATACGTCATTGCACTTCTAACACATGAGGCATACACCTTTCCCTTCAGGGGGAGAGGCATTCTTTTCATGGTCAGGATTGGCATCAATTCTCTGAACTTCCCCCAGCCACACCTAATTCTAGCAACAGTGGCAGCCTCAGCCCCACCACCGGCAGAGATGGTATCTCCTAGGTAACAAAACTTGTTCACCAGCTCCAAAGACTCATTTCCAAAATTCACAGCCACAGGATCATCACTTAACACAAGCTCGCCTTTGCACACTACGCACTCAAATTTCTCTATTTCTGACTTATCCTTCGGCAGGGGCCCCTTTATTCTACTACAGCGCTTACTCCCATGGTGTACCCAACATCGACAGATGCTACATTGAATTGAGTTAACGCCCACTCCCTTTCCACACACTGCACATGGGTATGCACCGCTCTTTTCCACATTGCCTCATCTCAAACTACAATGCATAACCTTGGTTTTGTTAATATTGACTCTTAAACCCTTGCTCGCCATGCCCTCTCTCCACTCTCTGAATTTGGCCTCAGCATCCTGCATACTGTCAGCTATTAGGACTAAATCATCTGCATAAAACAGTTCCAACGGGAGTCCGCCTCTAAAAATTCTAGACAGCACCTCCAAGACCATGATAAAGAGGAGGGGGCTTAACACTGAACCCTGATGGACTCCAACACGGACTGCGAACTCATCACTCAGTACACCCTTCACCCTCACCGAACTTCGCGAATCCTCATACATCTTCATTATCACACGCACCAGCCACTCTTCCACACCAAGTTTCCTCATAGCCCACTGTACAACATCTCTAGGTACCCTATCAAAGGCCTTCTCCAGGTCCACAAACACAAAGTAAAGATCCCTGCCTTTTAGTAAGTATCTTTCCTGTATCTGCCTGACTATGAAGATAGCATCGGTTGTACCACGTCCTGGCATAAAACCAAACTGCATATCATCAATAGAGATGCTTTGCCTGATCAAACCCTCAAGGACTCTCTCACAGACCTTCATGATTTGGTCAAGCATTTTCAGGCCCCTATAATTTCCTCTATCTAGCGCATCCCCTTTTCCTTTGTATATATTTACTATTACACTTTTGAGCCAATCCTCTTGGGTTTTCTCATCTTTAATAATGGTGTTTATCAACTCAGTGACTAAGTTTACACCAATCTCCCCTGAGGCTTTTATCATCTCAGCGACAATGTCGGAGCAACCTGGAGCTTTACCGTCCTTCATTTTATTGATTGCGTCGCTCACTACAGCTGGTGCTATCAAAGGAGGGGGCCCAGATATTGGTTTTTCGATACTAAGCTGTTCCTTATCCCATTCAAACTCTACATTTAGCAATCGTTCATAGTGTACCTTCCATGCTTCTCTGATTTCATTTTCTGCATACACAATCTTCCCATTATCATCTCTAACACACTGTTCACCTATAATATCCCTACTGTCATTTTTAACTCGCCTAGCTAGGTTGAAGATCCCATTGGGATTGTCAGTGTTACACACTTGTTCGAGGACCAGGTCCTTAATGCGATTTTTAGCATTGTAAATAACTCTTTTGGCAGTTCGTTTAGCTGCCTGGTATTCCTCCCTGCTGCCACCTTTCTTCCATGCTTTGAAGCATCTCCTTTTCTCTTTCACAGCATGTTCTACCTCATCGTTCCACCACCAAGAGGTCTTATTCCTGGGGTGACCCTTTGTTTTCCCACAGACTTTGTCAGTGGCAGCGATAAGGCTATGCTTAAGAAAGTTCCATTGGCTATTTACATCGTTAGGCCTAGCTTCCTTATTTCTATTCATTTCCTCCAGTTCATTATGAAACCTATCCCTAACTTCCTTGTCCTTCAGCAGCCACACTTTCCTTTTGGGTATGTAAACCTTCTTGCGCTTAGGATCTCTGTATAAGCTCATGTCACACACAAGTAGCTTATGCTGGGGGATACATTCTTCGCTCGGGATGACCTTTACATCTCGAACTAGTTTCCAGTCTTTCCTGTTAACCAAGAAGTAATCTATCTGGCTACTGGAGACCCCAGAGTTATATGTGATCAGGTGGCTCTGTCTTTTCTTGAACTTTGTGTTACACACAACCATGTTGAGTGCAACGCAGGACTCCAATATATATTCGCCTTCTAGATTTCTCCTTCCGTAACCAATTCCTCCATGTACCCCCTCGTATCCATCTGCAGATGCTCCCACGTGACCATTGAGGTCCCCCCCCACGATAGTTATTTCATTCTCCGAGAGGCCTGAAATAACACTGACGGTGTCATTCCAGAAGTCCTCTTTTATCTCTTTCTGTAAACCAGCCTGTGGGGCATATGCAGATATCACATTCAGAATTCTTTCACCAACTTTCAACTTCAAAACAATCAGCCTTTCACTAACTCTCGTAATCTGAAGCACACTTTCCGCCAGCTCTTCAGCCACCAGAACACCCACTCCTCCTTTCGCTTTATCAGTCTCCACACCCATCCAGTATATCCTATATCTTTTCCTCCTTCCGACAATCCACTGTACCCCATGCCTCTTCCAGAGTGTTTCCTGGGTACAGCAGACGTCCACTCGCCTCCTCTCACACATCTCAGCCACTTCATTCGCACGCAGATTCAAACTACCAACATTCACACTAGCAAGTCTGAGTTTGTGGGGGGCATTTGTCATTGTCCTGTGCGGTTTTGTTTCATCGGACTTACGTTTATTTTATATACGTTCAGAAAGATAACGTAGGGGCAAAGAACCAGGCCCAAAATGTAGGTGAAACCCCGGATGAAGGCATGACGAGGCTCCACACAGAGGAGCAGCCGACAGGAGGGAGTGGTGAAGAACCCATCTCCGACCGAACCCCGAAGTCGACGCCCTCCATCAGCCACAAGGAACAGTAAAAGAAAAACTATGGAATGACACTACTGAAACTCATACGATGCCGACACAGTGGGCGCGTCGACATGTACGTTGTGTCGAGCAAAGGCTTCGAGCTGTACCTGCCAACTCGCAGGCACCGGGCGCACGCCTTCTGCATGTGTAAAAGCGCGTTCCGGGCGGGATGCCGCCACGTTCCCCCACGATAACGGCTTCCTGTAAAGGGAAAGGAAGCGACGTCCGTTAGGGACCTGAATCGTCCCGAGGGACGGAACGTGGATAGGCCGACCAACCAGCCCCAGGCTACACGCAGGGAGCATGACTAAAGAAGTCGATGCCGCCTGGGAGCGAGTGGGAGGATGGACAACTGGAGCAGCAACCACAGGTAGAGCAGGTTACGTAGGCAAGAACACCGCCCAGTACGGAAGCACGCCCGGAGATCGTACAGGGGAAGAGACAGGGCGGAGTGGAGCCGTAGACCGTCGGCGACGTGGTGAAGGAGAGCGGCATCACCCCTACGACCCGGTGTCCTCGGAAACAGTAGGGACGTCCGAACGAGGCACCGGGGGAAAAGCGTTCAGGCACCAGGGAGACAGCAGAGGAAAGGGGAAGCATGGCACGCACCCCTTCGTCTAGGAAGCGCGGAAACCGTCGGAGGTGGTCCTTGACAGAGAGAGCGAAACCCCGATCATGGAGCGCAGAGGCGAGACCTTGCCTCTACAGCGTCCGGGAACGTAGGACAAGATCCAAAGGTCAAGATCGACGAGACACGGTCGAATCCTCCGAGGGTTAAACCCATCGCGGTTGGAGCACGAGACAGGGGTAGGACTCTCCATGTCCCAACGGGCATGGCAGGACGGGAACCCCCACAGTGTGCGCAGTGAGGAAAGGACATCCTCACTGCAACCGGAAAGGAAAAAGATACCGATGACCCATGTATGAAGCGCCCCAGGCAGAGCAGGGGAAGAAAGCAGGCGGGCCACAAAGAGTTATCACAGGTAAATAGGAGGGACGGTAGTAGAGCGTCCCAAGAATACCGCCATGTACATAAGCATGGGGCGGATGGAGGCAAAACCGGTCAGCGGTGGCCTCCTGAGCCTTGGGTGGAGCCACATGGATGGCCTGAACCGGACAGAGGAGTCGGAGATCGTCGGCGGGATGGTGAAGGACAGCGACGACCCACCTTCGTTGCGGAGTCCTCGGAAACAGCCAGGACGCCCGAACGAGGCACTTGGAGGAAAGGCGATGTGGCGCCTTGAAGACTTCCGACGCGCACGCCTATGGCGTGTGCAAGGAGGAAGTGACACCCACATCGCAATTGGAAAGTAAAAGATACTGATGTCCCATGTATGAAGCGCAGGAAATGTGTGCAAGCACAATATTGGTAAAAATCCCTTGAATCCTTGATAGGAGAGTACCCTTCCCCTGTTGAGGCAGGGAAGGACAAAAAAGGGGGGCCCTTCAAAACAGGCACGAGGGCAGCAAACAGCACAAAAGTGGTCACTACACTCTGCAAATGGAGCACCTTTCATGAAAGTGAGTATCCCCCCCCCCCCTCCCCCTTGTGCGTGGTGAGGGGTGAAGAGGGACCCCCCATGCGGAGGGTCAGGGAGAGACCAGGCGAACCAGCAAGTGCAAAGAACCCCGTGCAAGTCCCGAGAAGGAAGGCATGAAAAGCCTTATAAAGGAAGAGGATAATAATAATACCCAAAGGTTGAAGGTACTGAAGAGAAGAAGACGCCCAAGGGTACCATCAGAGTAGAGTGGGAGCACAATCTGATGAAAAGGAGAAGTCCGGGAACTACTGCAACCGAGTCCCTATACAGAGGCAAAGCAAAGCACCCTAGCACCGACCCAGAGAAGAGCGGACCAGAACGGGCCGCTCCGCTCGGGGCGGAAATCCGCTCTGGAGCGGAATGTAGGATGTAGGACGAATGTAGGATGGGTGGAACTCACCACCCGGTGAGGAACCCGTGGCAAGAGCAGAGCGAAGTAGACATACGACACTGGAACCAGAAGAAAAAAACCCTGTGAAGACCTCGTGTAGGCCATGGGAAGGCATGTATGTATGTCATCGACAGTAACAAGAAGAAAGCCTGTTTGTAAGCACCATGAAAATAAAGGCCATGGCAATGCACGCATGTATGTCATCGACAGTAACAAGACGAAAGCCTGGTCGGAAGCACCACGAAAAAACCACAAAGTCGATGAATCCTATAGAAGGCCAAAGAGTGCCCCCGAAATGGGAGGCCAGGCAGGAGTATCAGTATGAGTATGAGGTCATGCACAAAATAAAGATCAGAGATCCCAGAATAGGCTACAGGCACCAGGTCAGGGAGTAGCCTAAAAGCTCTCACTAGGCCTGGAGACTGGAGTCCCATCCAATGAAGGAGAGTGCCCCCCCCCCCCCCCCATGTCCCCCTGGAAGTTAAAGCTGAAGAGAACCCTCCAAAAGGAGGATCAGGAAGGCCATAGGAGAACCAGCAACAGGCCAAAGAGCCCCAAACCCCAGGTCAGAAAAAACCAAGGGGTAGGCCAAACCCTCTGAAGAACTGAAGGAAACCCCACCCCAAAATATAATGGAGACCAATACCTTAACCCTTCCTACCCGGTCTGCCTTAGGTAAGGACAGCACGAAAGAAGGGCCGCTACCCGGTATGCCTTACCTAAGGCATGAGCTTAATAGCCTAATTAAGCTTGGTCTGAACGCCGTGCGTACGACGTATGTCAACAAACCCAAGCGTTCGTCACCGCACCTCCGTAAACAAGAAGGAGAAGACTCCTCAATGTTATTGTTCTGACATCATGACGAAATTAGTGTCTGAAAAGCCCCCATATTGGCAACATCTCTGCAATATTGGCTCCACTGTTATCACAACTGAACCAGTTGACTTACAGAGCTCTACTCAATGCCAAAGTACAGATTGAAAACCGCACTACGATTATAGATGAGTGGGAAAGTTCTAGCAGTGAAAATAAACATAAATACGGTAGCCTAGGCCTAGACGTTTTTCAGCCATTTCGCCCGGGTAGGGGCGGGTAAGACAGCCGGGGAGGAAGGGTTAAGGCCGGTATCAGTGAAGAGGTCCTGTAGGTCAGAAAGCACAGCCTTTTAAAAAGGAGCATTAAAATATGTCTTAATGGAAGGGTAGGACAACCAGTCTAGGCCTAAACTGAGGCAAGAGTAGCGCGACCGTAAACGGCAACATCCGTTCGAGAGCGGAAAAGTACCGACATCGAGCAGGAACGTCCGCGTTCCAAGGCGGGCGGAATCGTCCGTATTTTTTTTTCTTTTTTTTTTTCTATGTGATTGAGGGAGGCAAAAGGCATAACTGCCTATAGCGAGTGCTTCCCCCATAGTTGAAAGAGTGACAGGGCCAAAATCAAGGGACGTTCGAGCCAAAATGCCTGGACACACGGAGTTTGAAGCAATTTACGTCATAGGAAGAGGGAAAGACTGATTCTGGGAGAGAGTTCCAGAGCTCAGCTGTTGAGTAGAAGAAAGTTTGAGAGTAACGTTTCACTCTTGGGTTGGAGAGTTGCACAGAGTAGGGGTGGTGCAAGACGGGTACCACGTGCCCTACGTAAAGGAGGTGGTATGCACTGGGATTGCTCTGAGGAACACTGATTATTATAGTAGCGATAGAATAGCGAGAGAGATGCAACATTGCGGCGGAGAGAGAGAGATTGCAGAGAGTTGGTGAGTGGACGGGAGTTAATGATACGAAAGGCCTTCCTTTCAACTTTGTCTAGGAGAGCGGTGTGAGAGGAACCTCCCCACACATGTGAACAATACTCAATACAAGGGCGCACTATGCCCCTGTACAGAGCAAGAAGCTGTGCAGGGGAAAAGAACCCCCTAAGGCGGTTGAGCACACCCAGCTTCTGGGAGGCTGCCTTAGCAAGACTGGTAATATGGTCCTTCCAAATGAGAGCAGAAGAAAAGAGACACCAAGAATATTGAGAGAAGATGAAGGGTTGATTTTTGTATTGTTGAAGAATAAGGGATAGTCCGCTGGGAGATCCTGACGGGTAGATAGATGGAGAAATTGGGTTTTGGAAGCATTAAAGTTAACAAGGTTTTCTCTGCCCCAATTGGAAATAGTATTTAGATCAGAATTTAAGAGTTCTATGGCTTCATTACGTTTGTCGTTGAGGGATTGCTGGCTGGGGCGTTCTGAAAAACTAATGGAGTAGTGTAAGGTTGAGTCGTCTGCGTATGAATGGATGGGAATTAAGGTACAGTTAAGGAGATCATTTATAAAAATTAGAAAGAGAATAGGAGATAGGACAGAGCCCTGAGGAACACCGGAGTTTATAGGGTGAGGAAGTGAACAATGGCCGTCCACAACCGCGGCTATGGAACGGCCGGAAAGGAAATTAGAGACAAAGGCACAGATGGAGGGATAGAAACCGAAGGAGGGTAGTTTAGAAATTAAAGATTTATGCCAGACTCTATCGAAGGCTTTCGATATGTCTAGTGCAATAGAAAAAGTCTCACCGAAGTCCCGGAAGGAGGATGACCAAGAGTTAGTAAGATATGAAAGAAGATCACCAGTAGAGCGACCCTTAAAGAAGCCATACTGGCGATCTGAGAGCAGATTATGAGAAGAGAAATGCTTAAGAAATTTGGAAGCAAGAATAGTTTCAAAAACTTTAGAAAGACAAGAGATAAGAGCAATTGGACGATAGTTGGAGGGTTGAGAGCGGTCACCCTTCTTTGGGACAGGTTGAATGTGAGCAAACTTCCAGCATGAAGGGAAGACGTTAGAGGATAGACAGAGACGAAAGAGTTTGCCTAGGCAGGGAGTCAGCACGGAAGCACAGTTTTTGAGAACAACAGGAGGAACACCGTCCGGACCGTACGCCTTATTAGTGGTTAAGCCCAGAGAGGGTAGAAAGTACATCTTTAGAAGAGATTAGGATATTAGGCCATAAGTAAGAGAGAGGAGGGCGGAGAGGGAGGAATAGCACCGGAATCATCCAAGGTGGAGTTTCTAGCAAAAGTTTGAGCGAAGAGTTTAGCTTTGTCAGAGGAAGAAATGATGGTTGTGCCATCAGAGCGGGAAAGGGGAGGGAAAGACGAGGAAGAGAAATTGTTGGAGAGGTTTTTTGGCTAGATGCCAGAAAGCTTGGGAAGAGCTAGAGTTGGATAGTTCAGTGCATTTATTATTGATGAAAGAGTGTTTGGCAAGTCGAAGAACAGATTTG